>CM042154.1:54415142-54552875 GCA_023376005.1 Doryteuthis pealeii
CTTCTGCATGACAATGCTCAACCACACACATGCACAAGGGGGAAAATCGCCTCATTCCGGTAGACAACTTTACCGCATCCTCCATACTCACCAGATTTAGCACCTTCAGACTATTATCTCTTCGGCTACATGAAAGAGCGTTTCAGAGGCAAACATTATTCCAGTGACGAGGAAGTGAAATATGTAGTGAAGAAATGGCTCAAAGAACAGTCACCAGAATTTGCGGGGCAGGAATTCATGCTCTCATTCGAAGGTGGAACATTAGCATTGAGAGAAACGGTGACTATGTGGAGAAGTAGGGATGTGATCCACAGAGAACCGGCTTCATTTTGATGTATGATACATGTTCCTATGTTGATAATTATACCTGACCTAAACAAAATGGCATTAGTTTTTGACTGGGTTACACAGACACACACACACACACACACACACACACACACACACACACATATATATATATATATATATATATATATATATATATATTAAAGACAAATAATTTCATATTTAATAATACACCACTTCCTGGGGGTATCATAACATAAGCAGACGTAGTTTCGGTTAAAGACAGACACCGAAACTCCATTATAATAAGATATCAAATATTTGTGTGTGATTCATTAAAAGACAAGAAAACTCATTGTTTACCTTGATTTGTAAAATATTCTGAATTTATTAGAATTGCTTAGATCTTTGAATTAATCTAGTCAAAAAAAAAAAAATTTTTTAAAAAGGATTTCCTCTTTGAACGCTTGGTGTCCCGTGACTTCCTAAAAAAATAACGGAAAATGTAAAATGTAAAATGTAATTTGTTATAAAACTATGTTAACTATTACAACATTTTATAGGCATTTTAAAATACATTAAAAATAAATGTATTGTATATAAAATATGAAATTGCAATATGTAGATATTGTTTATATATAAACGAATATTTATTTGAACAATATATATATATATATATATATATATATATATTATTTTATATTTTTGCTTGAAGGCAATTATAAATGCATGTATCGCATAAAATTCGATAATTATAGAAAATAATCTTGACAAGTAAATCCCGCAAAGGATGGCTCGCTATGCAGAACACCGTACAGACTGTTTCGACTTTATTAAGTCTCTATCAGCGATGTATACTAACGACTCCCCTCCGACAGGAATCGAAACCGGGACTTCACAGGCATAGTCAGAGACCATATCCGTTCGGCCGCCGGCACATAGCGAACAATCCCTGCGAAATTAACCTTGTCAATGATACTATTATTACACGCCCCTGCCATAGTAGGCAAGTGGACGTTTATTTAGTAAACAAACCCGGCCGTAAGCTCTTCGGCGAAGTGAATAAGATTTTTGGATGTTTGTTTATAGAAGCAATGTTGAATAAATTATTATTTATATTTTTGCTTGAAGGCAATTATAAATGCATGTATCGCATAAAATTCGATAATTATAGAAAATAATCTTGACAAGTAAATCCCGCAAAGGATGGCTCGCTATGCAGAACACCGTACAGACTGTTTCGACTTTATTAAGTCTCTTCAGCGATGTATACTAACGACTCCCCTCCGACAGGAATCGAAACCGGGACTTCACAGGCATAGTCAGAGACCATATCCGTTCGACCGCCGGCACATAGCGAACAATCCCTCCGAAATTAACCTTGTCAATGATAATAATAATAATAATTTATTCAACATTGCTTCTATAAACAAACATCCAAAAATCTTATTCACTTCGCCGAAGAGCTTACGGCCGGGTTTGTTTACTAAATAAACGTCCACTTGCCTAATGACAGGGGCGTGTAATAATAGTATCATTGACAAGGTTAATTTCGCAGGGATTGTTCGCTATGTGCCGGCGGCCGAACGGATATGGTCTCTGACTATGCCTGTGAAGTCCCGGTTTCGATTCCTGTCGGAGGGGAGTCGTTAGTATACATCGCTGAAGAGACTTAATAAAGTCGAAACAGTCTGTACGGTGTTCTGCATAGCGAGCCATCCTTTGCGGGATTTACTTGTCAAGATTATTTTCTATAATTATCGAATTTTATGCGATACATGCATTTATAATTGCCTTCAAGCAAAAATATAAATAATAATTTATTCAACATTGCTTCTATAAACAAACATCCAAAAATCTTATATATATATATATATATATATATATATATATATATATCTTTGTTCAAAAAGGCGGGTGTAAGGGAGATAAATGCGTAATAATCAAACGAATGAACAAGATTTTTGCGTATAAATAAAAGAAAAAATATGGTAGCCCATATTGTAAAATTATACTGTCTATTTCATCGATCCGGGCTATCAGGTGAGATAACTTTTTTAATACGTTTGATGATCTGTGTACGAAAATACAATTGTTATTAATGATTTTGTAGATATATAAATCTCGGAAAATATATTGCGCATTTTTTAATTTACATTTTTACATTAAATAAAGCTTGATCTACGGTTAAGATATTGATTTCAAAATAGCACCTTCCAGACGTTTAAAATCCACTATTAGATTTTTAAGTGAATAAAAATCGGCCAATTGAATCAGAGAAAATACGTTTTTGCATCAATTCAAAGAAAATTATTGTTTTTAAAACCACGAAAACAAAAACACGCAACAAAAATTATTTTTTGAGTTTTAAGAAAGTAACTTTTAAATTTTAAAATCACTTTTTTCGGGTATTGAATTCTGTTTTTTTTTTTTTTTTTTTTTTTTTGTATGTGTTCTTCAGGATTTCATCATTCTAGAAATGTAAAAATTAGGGACTGGAAATTGTTTTCTTCAAATGACCAAGGGTCAAAACTCTTCCTACATTCTAAATTGATAAAAAAAATGTTCCAAGTGTTTTTAATGAAATAAGCTATCTATTATAAAATTAAGTCGCTAATGAATAAAGCAGTGAAAATTTCAATAAAATCGGACAATGCCCTGATTTTTGGTAATCGTTTGAAAATTTCTGCATTTGAAAAGAACATTCAATTTCTTTGTGATGAATTAATTCTGCACATAATAGACTGTCCTTGTATCGCCTCTCGAGAGACTAAAGATATATTTAATCTAACCTTCGCATATGTATTGGGACCGGTTTAGCTCTGTTGGTAGAGCACCCGCCTTGGGATCGGGATATCTCAGAGCATGAGTAGCATAGATTGGTTAATCTGATCTGTGCTGTAAAGTGAGGAGCTGACGATAGGTGTTGCACCCCACCTCAGCATAAATAATCTTTCTGGTCTAGAGATTTCAAAAATAGGATATACTCCCTCGGTTTTTCGGCTGATACCGACAATAGGCCATTCTGCTAATTTTACTTTTTGCCTCTGAAAGAAAGAAAGAAAGAAAGAAAGAAAGAAAGAAAATAGCCGCCTTGTAACATACAAGAGACGTACTTTATATTTATCTAGTTTTTTTTTTCGGAATCCTGCAAATGTTTGTTTTCAAATGATTAAAAGTCAAAATCCCTCCTACATTCTAAATTGATAAAACGCTGTTGTTTTTTTTTTTTTGGTTTTGTTTTTTGTTTTTTTCAACAATTTAATTTTTCATTATAAAATTAAGTTGTTAATGAATGAAGTGGTGAAAAATTAATTAAAATCGGACAATTCCCTGATTTTTGCTAATAGTTTGAAAATGTTAAAAATTTAAAATTGTTTTCATTATACCTTTTGCGATCTTTGATCATATCTATTATAGTATAATGTCTGAAAAACATTTTGAGCATCAACATTAAGCTTGCATCAACTTAATATAGGTATACTCAATTTGTCGAAAATTCCGCGTTCTTTTTTTTTTCAAGACAATTTTTACTCCCACCCGGTTTGAAAAAAAAGACCAAGTTACCTTTAAGCACCCCAGGGGTGACCTGGATTCAGAGGGACATGTTTCGCTTTGCACCGTCAACATCCGGCTGTTTGTTACCAGAAGATTTTAGACGCATTTTTTTTTAATTATAAAACTAACTGTTAACCCTAACCCTAACAAACAACCGGATGTTGACGGTGCAAAGCGAAATATGTCCTTATGAATCCAGGTCGCCCCTTGGGTGCTTAAAGGTAACTTGGTCCGAAAAAAAATTACCAAAAAATCAGGTAATTATCCGATTTTATTGAAATTTTCAATGTTGATTTATTAATAAATGAATTTTATAATACACCAGTTATTTTATTTCAAAACTTTCTGATTTTTTTCAGGTCACTTAACTTTGAACCCCCTTGTTTTTGGGGTGCAAAATATCGGTATGGTATATATGCGATTGATACTATTTTCTGCATAAATAAAAAGACAAAAGACCGAAGGTGTGAATAGAAGAAAAACAAATTTAAATAATCTGCTCGGGTAGTAAATAAGTACCGAAAATGGGAAAATTAAATGAAAATAAAAAAATAATTTTTGGAGATTTTTTTTTTACTCATTTCGATAATTATTTAATTGGCTATTACTTTATAAAAGAAAAAAATATACATCAATATTTGATCCGTTTGAAGGGAGGGGGGGTAAATTTCCCATACAGTTTTCGATCAAAAAATATGGGTGATTGATACTAAAGTAAAGTAGTTATTAAAAAAAATGTTTTTACAATCTAATAATATGACATTTTAAACTTAACATCATGCTGCTCATATTTTAAATGAATTTTATATATTAATTTATCATAGCAGAAATACCTGATTAAAGTTTTGGAATAAAATAACTGACGCATTTTAAAATTCATTAATTGATAAATCAATACTGAAAATTTTATTAAAATCGGATAATTACCTGATTTGGTTTTTTTTTTTCAATCGTGAATGTTACATTAATTTTGTAAACACGCTATCTTAAACACAGTGTTTCAGGCTATACGCGATCGAAATTGACCAAAAAATCGTTTTAAATATATTAAAATCAAATTACATGTGTGATTTTTTTTTTCTATTAATGCTCATTATGTTACTACTTTTCGACTTGGACAAAAATTTGACCTTAAATAATCGATTTAATTCATTTTGATTCATTTTTAAAATGATTAGCAGACGAAAAATTGGGTAACCCTAGATCATACCTATAATGTCTGAAAAACATTTTGAGCATGAACATGAAGCTTGCATCAACTTAATAAGTTCCTTTATTTGCCACTTGCTGTGGAATCGATGACTGAAATTTTAGTCACCCAGTATTTATGTAATTTAGGTACTGGCAAAATGAGCCTAAAATGCGTTTTTGACAAAATGACTTTAGTCTACAGAAAATAATTTACCAAAAATCAGGGAATTATCGGATTTTAATGAAATTTTCAGTGTTTATTTATCAATGAATGATCTTTATAATGTATCATCTATTTTATTTCAAAACTTTCTAATTGTTTTCAGGTCACTTAATTTTGTCCCCCCCCCCTTATGTTGGGGGCGTAACATTTTTTCGAATTGGTCTTATACTGTACTATGAATATAAACAAAAAAAATTTACGGTGGGTATTCTATGAGAAAATAAATACCGAAAATTGACAAATAAAATGTAAAAAAATAATAAATAATTAATTTTTTGGAGATTTCTTTTTTACTCATTTTGATAATTATTTAATTGGCTATTATCTTATAAAAGAAAAAATTATACATTAATATTTTTTTGTTTAAAAAAAGGAGGGTACATTTTCAATAGAGTTTTTCTTCAAAACTTATTACTTTATGTATCTAAAATAAGGTTTGCATTAAATAGATATTTATTTCTAGAATCTAAAAATATAACATTTTAAACTTAACATCATGCTTTTCACATTTTAAATGAATTTTATATATTAATTTATCATAGCAGAAATACCTAATTAAAGTTTTGGAATAAAATATCTGATGCATTATAAAATTCATTAATTGATAAATCAATACTGAAAATTTCATTAAAATCGGATAATTACCTGATTTTTGGTAATTTTTTTTGCAATCGCGAATGTTACATAAAAATTGTAAACAAGCCAATAAAACCACTTAAAAAGAACCAAAAATGGCGTCGGCGAACAAAATTGACCAAAAACAAATCGTTTTAAATATATTAAAAATAAATTGCTAATGTAATGATATTTTTTTTTTTTAATGATGGTCATTATGTTACCACTTATCGATTTAGACAAAGTTTGACCTTAAATAATAGATTTAATTATTTTTAATTCGCTTTTAAAACTCGTAGCAGAGGCTCATTTTGCCAGTACCTAATGTAGTTCTAGTTAACACCACAAACACTAGCCGCTCATTTTTAAACGATCAAAATAAGACCGTAAACTTTGTTGACGTAGAATTTTATCTCTAAAGTTACACTCCCTTATTACTATTTCTTCTTTAGTTCACAAAAATCAGAAGTTATTTCCCTTATTTTGATAGTACAGAAGAGTTATTTCCCTTATGTCAGTATTTCATAAGAATTGTTTCCCCTAATTTAATTGTTTTTCTCGGAGTTATTTCTCTTAGATTTGATAATTGTCTAATTGTAATTTAGCCAACCCTTTCGCCGTAGGTAGGATGTGACACAAGGTTCCAAGTATGGGGTATCCAGTACGGATCGAACTTGCTATTTAATAGTAATGGCTCAGTGATTCTAGTTTGCTAACTATTACACCACGATGGGACGTTCTTAACTCCTCAACCCGTTTGCAATGAGTAGAATGTGACTCAAGGTTGCAAGTATGGGGCATCCGGTGAGGATCGAACTAGCTACTCAATAGTAATCGATCTGGGCAACTAGCTTTCTAACTATTACATCACGATATGACTCTCTATTTGTCTCATCGTATTTGGATCCTTTACATAAAAGTTACACTAAATAGGTTTATAGTGCACTGATTAAACAATCTATTATTACTGGTTTCTCTGATTTTTTTTTAGATAAGATTTGATAATTAGTATTATTTAGATTATTCGGATTATTGTCCTCATCTCCATTGTTATTTGTACAACATTTCGGCCGATGTTCCCTCTGGCCTTCTTCAGGTAGTTCTTGTCGGACTTTGAAACTTTCTTGGACACATAGCGTAGTGGATAAAGGAGTTAAGTTAAGACAGTTCTAAGTGACAGTTATCTCTAGACTATAGGTTCAATCCTGGTCAGGGGCAGCAGTAACATATGATAATAATTAAGACAGCTTAACGCCTGTACCCCAGCTAGGGTTAGTGAAATGAGAATAGGATACCCTCATGGATTGAATAAAGGGTTGGGTTCAAAGTTCCATGATGGCTCCCGATTACGACAAGAAGGTTCCAGAGTCCGATAAAATTCCTGAGTCCGACAAGAAATACCTGAAGAAGGCCGGAGGGCACATCGGCCAAAATGTTGTACAAATAACAATGAAGATGAGGACAATAGTCCGATTAATACAAATAATACTCATTACTACTATTATAATTCTATGAGTGATCTTAATCTTGCCTACTCCAAATGAATATAACTTCTTTCTATAAATGTAATAGTAAGAATTTTGAAGGTAGTTGCTTAACAAACTTGTAATCTATATTGGGGTTTTAGATTTTCATTAAAAAACTAGCAAGAATATACGCCCTTCGTGCTTAAGTACTTCAGTTTTGCTGTAATGAAATATATTAGATTAGAAAGAGTAACGAAATTAAATAAGAATGCATATAAAAAGATTTTACTTATGTTAATTGGTTCCTATAAATCCATAGTATTGATTTTAATATGTTGGAGAATAAAACAGTAATATTAGAGATCAATAAAATCTAGTAATTATTCCTTAAACTCAGTTTTGTTAAAACCAGTATGCAAATTAACCACACCATATATTATGTAAACCTTTATTGCAGGTGTTTAAACACTCTAAAAACATGGGCTATTTTGAGGCAAATCTAACTCAGATTTTCAAGACATCCTTAACAAATAAGATGTATTCTATGTATAAATTATTTTGACTATGAATTAAATACTCCTTGATAAACTTACACAATTCCCGAGAATATTGTGTTGTAAGCAGTGACGTAGTTTTGGTTACAGACTCACCCACCGAATCTCTTTGATAAGATTTGTTTTTTTGGGTTTTTTTGTCAATATCTTTCTCATCAGAATTGCACTGAAAATCATTTGAATTTATTTTTCAAATTCTAAATTATTTATTATTTCCCAACTAAATTTCCCTCATAGCTCTACCAAATTTTCTTGGTATTATTTACCTGTATGATGGGATATTTCAAAGTTAACTCTCTGATCGCTCCAGAAATTATTCTATTCAAATAAAGTCCTATTATTATTGTAATCTGAGCCCCTCTGCTCAATTATAATGAACTAAACATCAGTTTTTGTACTTCGGTCCGGTGTGGTATGCATAAGATTGCAGTGGTAGGAGAGCCGCTGTGAGCGGTTTAAAGTAGGCAAAGAGTTAAAGCATGAAAATATTTAAGGAGTGATGTCAAAAAATAGATCATTAAATATTTCAAAATAAACTATTTTTTCGATTTTAGTTTTCAATATAACACCTGACTTTTAATGCCTATAAAATAGATTTAAATAAGATGGAGGCACAAGGTGTAATGGTTACCACCGTAAGAAATGGACACAGCAAAACGAGTTCAAATCCTGGACGCAGCTGTTTGCATTTCACATAATGATAATACCTTTAGGAATGGTAAGAATCTAACTATTCTCCCTCCAGCTATTGGTTAGACAGACTGGGCTATTTAACCTTGGTATGGCAACCAGTCTAGGAGAAGGAAAACTCTGACTTCAAACCATAGGGGCTCTCTTCTCATTAGTCAAAAAATACTTTGAGAGCTTCTCCTCCTCCTCCTCCCCGCCCTGTCGGCGTTAGAATACACTGACTGCACCTCTGCAGAGGGGTAAGACTCCCCCAATGGGGCCACCTGTTGGCCGTGGGTGGCGACCTGTGATGCTTAAGGATAGAACCCAGGTGGCTGAGCAGTCCATGACTTGCAATATTCCACTTTAGGCTTTTCTTGGGCTAGACGGGCGGTCGGAGAGGACCCCTCTGATCAATATGCTGGCCACGTCAAGCCCTAGCACCTATATGATTGCCCCAACCCTATTGCCCTTATGGCAACCCCCAATCCTTCTTATCATATGGGTGCTAGAAGGCGGTGGCTGAGGGTCTAAATGTCTTGGGAATGACATTAAACTCTATCTGATGGTGAAGTTCCAGTTCTGGAGGTTTGGAGAATGTGGAGCACCCTTCATCACCATTGCTCCCTGGTCCACCCTGACCCGGAGTGGTAGTACCTATTAGGGTCCCATCTATGGGTTGAATAGAAAAACATGAGTTTATAAACAAAATTGTATTATGCATTAATAATGAATTTATTTCACATTTTTGTCAGCATTAAATGACCCACCGAGGTTGATATGCCATAAAACAAACCAAACCAAACCTCCTCAGACTGGTATGGTCAATCTATATATTAATACTCGTATTCCTTAATTCCGTTATCATGTTGCAACACCCTGGTTAAAGATTAGACTGTCCAAATCCTCCAAGATGACAGGCAAAAATGTAAATCCCAATTATCTGGTGTTGGTTATCCACTGAATCCTTATTTATACATGAAGTGTACCAGTTCCTTTTTATCACAAAGAAAAGGAAGAAAAAGGACATGCTAAACAGAAAAAATATAAGAAAGAAAGAAAGTAGGGAAAGATAGAGAGAGGGGTGAGCATGCAGAAGCGATAATGCTAATCTGTTTCAATTGAATATAATGAAACGATGAAAAGAAGGAAAGAAAGAAAAAAGAGTGAGAGATAGTTAAATCATGATTATTATACTTTTTACATATTGAACTATTGTAATAGCTCTTAAATAAACATATCAAATGTTGTAATAATCATCTTACTCTGGTATATCCACAGGTCCTCTTAGTATATGTATAATGTAGACCAGTGGTTTCAAAGCTTTTTCAGGCTAGTGCCACCTTGGCTTTCCAGTGGATTCCTAGCACCATCCACCACTCACACACTGATGTGCCACTGTACGTGTTGTGTACAGGCATAAAAAAAATGCTCAGACTTTTTTCTCTGATTTTGGACTATGTAACAAAACTATGCATTCGTTTATAATTCATGTGTCAGTTTTATTCTGTATAAACTGCATACATGTTCCTTTACCTTAGTATTTATGACATATATTTTGTCTTTTAGATTTTGTAAAAAAATAAGTTATTTATTAAATGTTTCTAATGTCACCCAGTCACCCCAGAGCTCCTTTTTGTCTCACCACCCCTTAGATCTTTCCGCCGTCCCCAGGGGGCGATGCCAACCACTTTGGAAACCACTGACCTAGACTAGAAATAATAGAGCATATCATTGAATTTCAGTGTTTAAGCATTACAATAAAATTCTCAATATATGAGAGAAACCCAACAAAGTCTGGTGGTTTTGTGAGATACTGCTGGAGTACACTATGTTAGTGCTAATGATACATTGACCCCACCCCTCAAAAAAAAAAAAAAAATAATGCCAGTCCCCAACATCCAATGATGAAGGCTGTAGCATAATTATTATGGTCTATGGGGAATTTGGAGATTGAAAACAAAACAGTAATCGGGTTTCTGGAGAAAGAAAAGAAAAAGAAATAAGAACAAAAAGAGGTTGAAATTTGGAAGGGTAAACACTCAACGGGTGCCAACAACCAATGATCCTGGAACTAGAGTTAAAAATAAAAACGGAAGTCCCAGAACCTAGAAATAAATAAACAACCCCTTTGTGACTATACGACTTTCGTATGTTGTTCCTTCGAGCTAACAACTACTACTACAATTCAACTTTGGCCTATATGCAACAAAGGCTTTATCAGTGGCACTTCAGCTGCTGTTGTCTGTACAGTAGTAGATCTATGAATTTATTTATTATGACCTATTAGGAAATCTTTTATACCGTGAGTATGGGGGGTAGTTTTGTTTTATTGTTCTGTTATGGCATTCACCCTGGATCGGATAATTCATGATAGGAGTAACAAGGGAATAGGAAATTCACAAGTGTTCTCCAAACCCCGCATGCATATCGCAGTCAGAGGAAGTAGATGCTCTTGTTTGACGCAGATTTTCCACAAACGCAGTGACAAGTACTCCAAAAGCTGTTGATTCCTGATGATGGTGGAGACACCCTTTGGATTTTTTCCAGAGCCCCTTTGGTTAGGTGATGGCACTAGTACCACTGGGTGCTAGACCTGTCCACCTTGGGTGACCCTAACAGGAACTTAAGTTCCTAACAGCATGGCCCTAACACTACCGAGTTTACACAGCCCTGCTGTGACGATGAGGGGTTGGACTTTAGAAATAATGTGCTAGATGGCCATTGAGAAAAGAGCTTCCTCCACCCTTTATCAGTGTAATTGTACAGACTAAGAAAAAAAGTTACAAAAAACAATATTTCCTGTATATAAATCCTTTAAGATATTTGATAGACAAATAAATCCTCGTCAATTTGTCTGAATTCTTTAGATAAGGCTTGATGATTTGTATTATTTGGATTTTTCAGACTGTTGTTCTCATCTTTATTGTTATATACACAACGCTTTAAGCCAATGTGCCCTTCAGCCTTCTTCAGGTGTTAAACTCAGGAACCTTCTCTTTAAACTCAATCTACGTTTGTTGATTGAATAAAGGGTTTGGTTTCAAGTTCTGTGAAGGTTCCCAATTATGACATAAAGGCCTCAGAGTTTAAAGAAAAGGTTACCGAGTTCAACAAAAAACACCTGAAGAAGGCCAGAGAGCACATCGGCCAAAACGTTGTGTATATAACAATAGAGATGAGGACCACCGTCCGAAAATTCCAAATAATACAAATCTTGTTGAGTTTTCATTTATGATACTGAATATAAATAACAGCTGAATTGTCGAATTTAATCCTTGTCATATCTTTAACTAGTTTTACACTATGTTTTTTTTTTCTTTTGATAAAATAGTTAAAAACACAAACGTCATTAATCCTTATTTAATCCTTTATCTACCAGAATGCCCTAAACCGCACAACTATCAAAATGCTAGACAGCCTGAAAATACCTGAGATCGTCAGTTCTTAGAAAATGGTTTAGAGTTAAAAAAGAGAAATGAATTAAATGAATACATTTCTATTTAGTAGTAAAGGATCAGCGATGTGATACTAGCTTGTTAACCATTAGGGGCATGGCTATTGCAGATGACAGTGGTAGATAAAGTGTTAATATAAAGAATTTATGAGATGTAAAGACATGAAGAAATCTTTGTTGGTGAGACAATAGAATAATTATGAAGGACAACTGAATAAAGTTTGGATGTGCAAAATGACAGGATCATTCTATCAAAATTCAACATTAATTACTTTTTTAATAATTATAAAAATAATTTATAAAATTATAAAAAAAGACAAAAATTCTTCTGAGAAAAACTGATTTTGTGTAAATAGTCAAGAGAAGCAAGAAATATTTTAATCACTTAAAAGAAAATGAAACCAATTATTTTGGAGATTAAAAAAAAGAAAAGTTTCACTTCCAAAATGCTGAGAAATGCAGAGAAAAAGAAACAATCAGAAAGAAAAATGGTTGACTTTATACTTTTCAAAAATAAAAAATATTAATAAAAAAAGTTTCTTTAATTTTAATTATTATTTTATTTTCCTCATTTGAAAAAAAATCAATTCTCCAGACATAATTTTTATATAAAATTGGCAGTGGTGATGCAAAACTGCTTTTTTTTTTCTTTTTAATTCTTTCTTCATTTTCATCATCCTTATCATTATTATTTTTATCAATAGAATCATCTTCATTATTATTAAATTTATTTTCATTATCATCATCATTATTATCATTATTAGATTTATTATCATCATTATAATTAATATTATTATTAGAAATCTTTCTACAAAAACTTTGAAAGCTTTACAAAAATGATGGTCTATGTACAATGTCTTCCTGTTTGGGTTTAGTCCAGTGCCAAATTTGAATGACCCCATAAGAATCAGGAATTCAATGAACCAGTGATGGTCTCCATAGCAGAATGATAAAACGGACAAGAGATACAGTCTGTAGCTTATGTCTGGCCCAACTTTCACAGCCGACTCATGTGTGAAGCAGTCAGTTTGAAAGGAACAGTCATAGAATTCAAGAATGGCAGCAATTCTAAAAAAAGAAATCTGTGGAGCAGACAGATGACATTTGTTGCTTTGATGAATTTTCAATTTCTTCTCTTTATCTTTCTCTCTTTTATTATTATTGTTTTTTTTATTTCTCCTACCAAAATAGGAAGGAAGACATTTTCATCAAACCTAGTGCACAATTGAGCAAAAGGCCTAATTGTTGTTGCAGCCATATTAGACACCCACAATGGGTTCTTCCTCTATTTCTGCTTCACCTGGAAACTCTATTTTCACTTCTTCATCTCCTTCACAAGTGTTGGCCAATATTTCGGTCTCAAGTTCCATTAAGCTAGTGAAATCAGTAGCCAAAAAGATATCTTTCTCTCCTGAAGAAATGGCCATCAGCTCATCTGTGTTAGACAGACCAATACCAACGCCAATCACTTTCTTTACTTTAGATTTAAGAGCATCAGCCATTGGGATGGTGAGATGGGCATCAACATTGGAATAACCATCTGTAATGACAATGGCAATGTTATCTGCATCGGGTCTGGAACCGTAACCACCAGAGAAGGCGTCAAGGGCATTGCGTAAACCAGCAGCTGTGTTGGTAGATCCTGGTGTGTAGATAGTCCGTTCGATAATATCCCTTATCAGATTGGGGTCAAGGAAACGACCAAAGCTGAAGACAAGAGTTCCCTTGGTGCTGTATGTAATCAAAGCGTATCTCATTTTGCCATTCGCATGTGATAGATCAGCCACCAGATTGCTGACAAACTTGAGAATACGATTGAAATTCTCGATTCCAATGCTGCTTGAGGAATCCAAAATAAAGGCAATGTCTTTGTTGGGGTTGCAAACTGAAAATAATAAAAAACAATAGAAAAGTTATTTCATTGATAGAAAAATTTTGTTATTATTGAGTTTTCTTTTATTGTAGATGAAAAATCATTATCATAGTTTTTTTTTAATATAAAGAGTGAAAAAGTATTTTTTACTGAAGATAAACAATGAATAGCAAAATATTTACTATTTTCTTAAACACAAAAATATCATAAAATGTGTTCTTAATTGTGCTTACGCATTATTTGAAATGAACTTAATTGTTATTAAGAACACATTTTATGATATTTTCATGTTGAAACAAGCAGTTGTATTGATTTGAACAAATTCGTATTTTCAGTGTAGATCTAGGTGAAATAAAGATGGTTGACCAAAACAAATGGCTTCCTCAAAGTGAAATAACAAGGGGTGGTTACTTTCTTTATGTAACTATTGTTCAGATTACCATTTAAAATATAACAACTAATGAATGGTAGCAAAATAGTGAAAGTTTATTTTCCTAAGGTTCCTAAGGTGGTTATTTAAAAGTTTGAAAATTACAATTTATGATACGCACAGATTTCTAATCATTTTCACATTTGAAATTTAGGAATTTCAGAATTTGCAAGAAGAAATAAGTTCTATTTTATTAAAGGTAAAGATAATCATTTGTTATTATAGAAATTATCTTTATTGTTAGATTCTTCTAGTTTCCCAGGAAAAGCATTAATTTTTGTACAAACTTAAGAGGAGTATATTACTTACGTCTTTCACAATTTTTGCCTGAGTATCCCAAGGTGCATTCACATGTGTAAGTTGTAATGAGAGGTACACATGTGCCACCATTTCCACAAGGGTTATCATCACATGGGCTGGAGGCTGAAAAAAAAAAACAATAACAAAATATAAGAACTTATTACAAAACAACACAGATTTGCATGGACAAAACAATTCAAAAATATTAATTTCATTTTGTTAAATTATTCCAAACTGAAAATTACACATTTCATATTGATGATATCATTTCTTTTGATTTTATATTTTATCATCCAAATTGAAAATCTCTTGGACAATCCACTTCAACTAAAAAATTTTAAAGCTCAACTTATTCATAGGAAATTGAGTATAAAGTTTTAGAAAGTGAAAGAAAATCCTTAAGGCTCTTAAAATAATTTCTTTTTTTTTCCATCTTTTTTTAAACCCAAACTATAATTGTTGACATAATCTATTATCTCCTTATTCACTGGGTTTCTCCAAAAACAAAAAGATAAGATTTTTTAAAAATTCAACCAGGAAATAAATGATCAATAATATATAAGAAACTAAGTTTTATTGTTATTCATCCCCTACTTTTGTGGTTTTAACATTTTTCATATTGGATATGCATACATTCAACATGAATCTGTTATTTTTATTTTGTAAATAGATTGGACAATTTAAATAAACATTCAATGGCAACTTCATTAGACATGAATAGAATAAATTCAACTAAATATTTTCATCTTCTTTTATCAATACCATTAACTTTTAAACTTATTCACTAAAAGTTGAAAGACTATAATTCAGTTTGTTGGTTCAAACCAAAGCCACTTAGTCCAAGAAATAACACTTTTACTAGTTAAACTATTGTATCTTTTTTTATTTTCTTGCTTTCATTTTGAAAAATATTTTGTTGAAATGTTTACACATATATATATTTACCAACCAATCTGCACCAGCAGTATGTGACACAAAGTTTATTTAGCAGAGATTAAGTTTGAATTCAGAGTTTTCCTTCTCCTTGACTGGTTGCCTAGTCAAGGTTAGAGCCCAGTCTGCCCTACTATTTACCCATAGCTAGAGGGAGAATAGCTGGATGCATACCTTTCCCAAAAATATTAGTGCTATGTGAAATGCAAACAACCTCTTCATAGATTTGAACTCACCGTGTCCCTTTCCTACGATCGTAATCCTTAGACCACAAACACCTCGTTATGTTTCCATATAACCTGTGAGATTCTAGCTGTTTTCAATCCTCCAAATATTTAGTTTTTGGGGAGGAAAAACTTTAAAGATGACTAGAAAGAATGCTTAACCAAATAGAGAAAAATTTAAGAAAGACCAACTTACTTTTGCAGATTGTTCTAATAATTCGTTCTGTAATTTGAAATAAAGATTCATAATCAGGAATGGTGAAAGCATTGACAGATGCTGGTGCACTTGCAATTTGCTTTACTTCAGAATCATCAAAGTTGCCAATAGCAACTGCATATACATGGGCGTATTTCTTAAGTTCAGTTGCTTCAGGGATTGTCAATTTACTGTCAATGTTTGATTGACCATTTGTCAGAATAATAACTGAAAAAAAGAAAAAAGATATTTTACACAAAAGTCATATTAAATAAAAAAATAAATATTTTTATGGACAATTCATTTAACCCTTCATCAACCAGAGTGTACCAAACCACCCAACGACCAAAATGCTGAACTGATTGAAAATGCCCGAGATTGTTAACTCTTAGAAAATGATTTAGAGTTAAAAAAACAGAGAGATGAATTAAATGAATACATTTCTATTCAGTAGTAAAGAAGCATATATAATACTGGATTGTCAACCATTTGGGACATGGCTATTGTGGATAGCAGTGGTAGATAAAGGGTTAAAATAAATTTGATTTTAAATAAAACCAAAATGTTAAAAAGAAACAAGGGAAATAGATTTCAATAGAAAAGCTGGCTTAAACTTTTTAAAATATTGTTTATGATGACAAAAAAAAAATGAAACAACATCTCAAGTTCATATCAGACTTTTGACTTTGTTCTTAAGATTTCTTGAGTTCAAAAAATGCAAAAATTCTTACCAAAATTCTGTCTTTGTGGTCGATCTCCAGTTTTATAGTGCAGCATTCTAGTTCTGACCAAATTCAAACCAGCTGCAGTGTTTGTATTACCATAAATGTAAGGAAGAGAAGAAATAGCATTGCGAAGTTTATTAGCAGAATCAAAATCATTCAAGTTGAATCCAAGGAATGCTTTTGAGCTATATGTAGCAGCTGCAATTCTTGTTTTGCTATAACCAATTGAAAATTTCTCAGAAACAGAGATAATAAATTCCTTCATCTTTCGGAATTCCTCCTTTGATACACTTCCAGAAGAGTCCAATAAGAAAATCACATCAGCTTCTTGATTGCAGGCTGCGAAAAGAAATAAAAGAAATTTGATATTAAAGTCATTAGAAACCAACATTTCATCAGACATTCATATCTTTTTCGTCAACAAAAATATTAAAATTTAAACTTGACTCCAATTCGGATTATGGGAAATAACAAGTTTTCACTCAGATTAATAGTGGATTTTACACTGGTTTCTTGGAGAAATTTACAGTGGCGGTTGTCTTCTGTTTAAATTTTCTTTTCAGTTAATTTTTATGTGTAGCTGAACAATTGTAATAAAGAACTTTGGAGTTCATGCCTTATCAAGAATATTTCCATAAAATAATTCTAATGGCCAAAGCCGCCCTATTGGCTGGGGCGTTAGAATACACCGATTGCACTTCTGCAGAGGGGTAAGACTTCCCCACCTACACTGAAAATACGAATTTGTTCGAATCAATACAACTGCATGTTTTAACACAAAAATATCATAAAATGTGTTCTTAATAACAATTAAGTTCATCTCAAATAATGCACAAGCACAATTAAGAACACATTTTATGATATTTTTGTGTTAAAACATGCAGTTGTACTGATTCAAACAAATTTGTATTTTCAGTGTAGATTTACGATGAAATGAAAATGGCCGACCAAAAGATAAGGTTTCCTCAAAATTAAACAAACAAGGGGAGGCTACTCTCATTTATGTAACTAATGTTCAGATTACCCATCTTGAATTATAATGAATTATTTAAAAACTTAGACTGGTCACTAAAAAGAAAATTTCAAATCAAACCTATTTGATATAAACAGTTAATTCAATTAAATGATAAAATCCAAATTTACTTTTTTTTTATAGTTTAGAAGAGTAAAAAAAAAAAAAAAAAAAAAAAAAAGAGACAAGCAGTAAGAATGAAAGACAGGGTAGAGCAATGAGTGATGATATTATTGATTATAAAGGATAACAAAAATGTCCCTCACCAGTTTCACAATGTCTGCCAGCAAATCCAGGAGGACATTCACAGACATAAGTTCCATCATCAGGCATACAGGTTCCACCATTATGGCAAGGACTATACAAACAAGCCTTTTCTGTTAAAATGAAAACAAATGCAAACATTTAGGAAAGGTTAATATATAAGAAAGGTGTATGTTTCCTAATTGACTTCAGATTTTTTTCTATAAGAAAATGTTTCATTTTTATCTACATAAATACATAAATCAAATGAGATTTAATTCTGGCATTTATCAAGTCATGCTGACAGCACAGATTCCCTTGACACTCTCTGGTTTAGTTCAGTCGATAGAGCACTCGCCTTGGAATCACAAAGTTCCAGGAGGTTCAATACTGCTCCTTGCCAACTCAGCGCATCAGTAGCACAGATTAGGTAATCTGATTTGTGTGGCAAAGTGGGAAGCTGATGGTAGGTGTGGCACTCAACCTCAGAAAAACAAAAAAATCAATCTCCCTGGTCTAGTATTTGTTTAAGAGGGGATAGACTCTCACGCTGTCTGGCCAATACTGACAAAAGGCCACTCCGACAGCAACAACAACATAAAATTATTTATCATTTATTATTTAAAAATTAATTTTATGTTGTTGTTGCTGACACCAGAAATGCTGATAACATCAAGATACGTGACTTAGGTTTCGACCTGACGATAATTCAACGAGACAATTATCTTAGGAATGTGAGTTATTCACATTTATTTTCTAATTCATCAAGTCTCCTGTCGATTACAATCTGGCCATTTTGACCCAACCTGCCGATGATCCAACTTTCTACCAACCATGATCACGGAATAAATTTCTTTGTTCTTTGTTAACTATATACCAGGTGTTTGTTGTTCCTCCATTTTTGTCTAGCCTGCATCCTTTTCCTTTTTTGTCATTAAAATATTTTTAGTGGAGTCAGAATTCATTTACACCGGCCTGCTACAGTTGTTAGAAACATCTGATCTGGTTTAAGAAATGAGTAGAGAAATAGCTGAAATTCCTAAAACTATTATTCTATTTTAAAAAAAAATAAAGGAATGTACCTACCATAGCATACAACTTCTACAAGGTTCTCAATGACATCAAATATTTCATGATCTTCAGTGTTGTTAGGAATGATGTATTTATTCTTTTCTAATGGCAAGGAAACAATCTCACTGAGATCAACTGGGGTTGATGCTGTGACACCTGTGAGAGCTGAAACACAAAAATAGTCAATTTATCCACTGTATCTAATAATGCATCAAAATATAAATTTAACTGTTTCTTCAGTTTCTCCCATCCACATTCAATCTGGGCCAATACAAATATTAATGATACTTTCAATATTATTAGGAAACTTAAACTTTATTTATTTTCAAAAAATTTTAATTCATATCTTTTTTTTTTAATACAAAAATTTTTTTAAATTCCCTCTTTTTTTTACCCAAATTAATTTTTGGAAGATTGAAAGATATTGTCTGAGGGGAATTGAAGTTAAAATTCAATGTCAGAGGATTGAATTTAAGTGATAAAATTTGAGTGTTTAAAACTCTTCTAAAAAAAAAAAACCCAATATTTTGACTCACCAATGGAAATAATTCTGGTTCCTTTCATCTTAAGATGACGTGCTTGAACAACCATATTATCTAAATCACGTGCACTCTTGGTGACAAGGACAAGGTAATTAGGAACATCAGTTCGATCACCATAGCCAGGATCAAATAGGCGTTGATTAGCAAGACGTAGAGCATTTCCTGGTTTGGATTAGTCTTGCCAGGTCTAAGAATTTAAAAAGAAATTAAGAAATTCAAAAAATTGGTTATTAGAAAAAAATTTCAAATGGAAACAACATGATGGTTAGCAAAGTTTTTCTTTCTTAAATCTTATTTATTTAGTTTTTATGACTTTTAAATTTTAATTCAGGTTTTAATAAATTTCTTAGCAATTTTTTAAGGGAACTTCTGGAAAAAATAAATGAAATTATTGACATTCTTATAAATAATGAAAAGAATGTAATAAGCATATCTAATTATGTTTATATTATTTGGATTTTTCGGACTGTTGTCCTCATCTTTATTGTTATAAACACTTTTTGGCTTCTTCTAAATTAATCCTTATCTACCTCTGCCATCCGCAATAGTGTGGTGAAATGTAATTCATTTCTCTTTTTTAACTTTAAACCATTTTAAGATCTGATGATTTTAAGCATTTTCAGGGCATCTACCATTTTGATCGTCAGTCGGTTTGGGGCACTATGGTAGATAAAGAGTTAATTAACAATCTCTTGTGCATATGGAAAGATTTTATTTTTTCTTTTTGAATAGTATAATTTACTTAAACAATCTGGAAATATTATTTTTAAAAAGAAAGGAATCTTCACCTCAAAGATGAAATGGCGGCAAGGACATTGCGTTTTCCAGATCCATTACTCAAATACAGTCTGACTCTTGCTTGTGAATCGAATGAGACGATGCCAACCCTCATGTTCCTGCTCTTGAAAGACAGTCGCTTGACAATTCTACGCAACATACGTTTCACCTGTTTCAACAATCTTCGAGGAATATAACGAGATGTGTCAACAACAAATACAACATCTGCTTCTGACTCACATCCTGAAATAAATGGAAGGAAAAAAATTAAAAATTAAAAAATAAACGAATGATTTTCACACAAATCTTTTGATATATATATGTAATTTCATTTAAAAAATTCAAAAAGACAATTTTAAGAGGAGTCATGTGGTTTCATTAAAAATAAAATTGAAATAAAAAGTTAAATTTTTCTACACATTTAACAACTTAACTTTTTTTGCCTTCAGGAGAGAATGTTACTTTCCTGTTTCTTAGAATTTGTTAAATTTCAATTATGGAACATCAAAACAAAATTTGTTTTAAACTAAATAGACATATAAGTATAATTCACTCAAAAATATTGTCTACAAACAAAAAAGAGAACTGTAATCTTATTTAATTCTGGTTTCTTTGTTATAATAAAACATGATTTAGACATATTAGAATTTTTAATGGCTTTATTGTTTAATGTACATGGGAAAAAAAGGGGATTTTGAATTTAAAAAATAACAGAAAATGAAGAGATAAGTTTAATAAATTTTTAATCTAATATAAACTTTAAAATATTTGAGCAGATTTATAGTCAGTTGTTTTACATTCTGATCTTGCAAGTTTTGAATGATAAATAGAAAAATATTTTCATCTACCAAAATTAAACTTCTAAACTTAAAAAAGATAAAATAGATTTTAAAGAAGACCAATTCTTAAAAATAATTGTTTCCCAAAAGAACAAGAAATTTAGTCATCAAAAGGAAAATAGATATTTTTTCTATCCATTTCCAAACAAGCGGGAAATGTTGTCATCTCTTCTGATAGAAATGTGAAAGGAAATTTGCTGATCAAAAAGTTGACATCAGTTATATATTTTATTGTATTGTGGCGGGGGGGGGCACAATACAATAAAATATATAACTGATGTCAACTTTTTGATCAGCAAATTTCCTTTCACCTTTCCACTTACAAAGTTACTGTAAAACTCTTAGATTAAGAAAAAAACTCAAGTCTATTTTTAAAAATTTCAATAGAAACAGAAAGTTTGTATGTTTAAAAGAGCTTAACTGAAGATTACATAGAATGTTGTATACCCCTCTGTTTGGGTATATATTGTGGGATGTATCCATTTCTGGTTCCTTATTCTTTTATGAGAGGCATCTGTGGTTGTGTACTCATATTTAATCTTCTACTAACTTTCTGGAGTAGTTGACTGGTATTTCTATTAGCTTTCTTGTAGTCGGTTACTATCTTCATTTTTTTAACTTCTTCTACTGGTCTGTTGTTGACTGGTCTGGTTCTGGTTTCTTTGGTTATGCTAAGGTTGTCATTAGTTCTTAGAGACAAACACAAGGTATATAGCTTTTGGGGATTACATTTTTATCAACTTCAGGACAAGATCTTTCTAAGATTCTCAACCATTTGGGAGTGAAGCCAAGTCCATGAGACGTCTCATGGCTTAACTAACTCTTAGCTAACTGAACCTTCTGTCAGGGGTCAACTTAATGTCACTGAACATCAGTCACCTAATGGTCCAGATTTGAATTCAAATCTTTTTCTATATTAACCGTCTAAAAACAACAGTACCAATCAATATATAACAAGAAAATGTGAAATTTGTTTGTAAAATGAAAATGTTCAACTTACGTTTTTCACAGGTTTCTCCTGAATAGCCAAGGATACATTCACATTTGAAACTAAGAGCTTGGTTTATGCATGTAGCACCATTGGAACAAGGGTTAGGATTGCATCGATCCTCAGCTACAAAGAAAATAGAAGAAATATTTTTATTACAAAAGATTGTTGAAAAATACACAAATAAAACTAAATATAATAGGTTAAAAAATTAGTTTTAGACTTTTAAATTCAAGTTTTTTTTGTAACCTAGAATAATTTTAAAAAGTTAATGAAATTTAAAATCATTTTTCATTTGTATTCTATTAAACATTATTTAATGTCTATTTTGATACATTAATGATAGGAACATAGCAATAAATAATCACTTTCTGTTACATTTATTTATATAGTTTTTTTTTCTGTTAATTGGATAAACTACAATTACTTTCAAACTACAATCACTAATTTATGATAATTATGAAAAGGTTTTCAATCAATTTATAAAGGTGTTACTCACAAGAACTTATATTTTTTGTTGTTTAAACTTTACAAGTAAAAACAAATAGAGAAAATATTTTTGATATTCTTGCAAAGTGTAATATGTTAAGATAAGTAGGCATAAAATTCTCAAAATTCCATTAAAAAATATATCCCAAAACATAAACAGTACCATCATCCAATTCATTGAAAGCATAAATCTTTCATAAAACTCTGGCTTTAATTACTGCAATTATTAAATGGTTTAAAGTATAGTTTAATTCAAATAATTCATAAATTTTCTTTTTACTGTTGAATTATCACAGATTAACTCAGATAATCTCTAAGAGGGATATATTTTACCAATAGGGTATAATATCTCTACTCTTGAGAGCAAATCTTTATGACCCTTCATAATAAATGATATTTTGTAGAATTTTAAGAAGAAAAGAGAATTGTGTCAAATACTTACTATCAAATACAGCATAGAGCAAAGATTCACTTAGACTTCCAACATCGGAAGCAGAAAGGATTTCCACAGATTTGATACCCTGTGAAGCTGCAATGGAATCAACTTCATCTCTGTTTCGTAAATCAAAACCAATTGGTACCACATGAATTCCAGAGGAAATGGTCAATTCAGCTTGACTAAGAGTTTCTTCCTTAGCAACATCAACTTGACCATCAGTCAATAGATAAGCAATGTTCTTGACCTGAAAAATAAAAAATAAAATCAATGATTGACTTTTACACTTTTTATATTCTTTACTGAATTTCATCAGTAAATCAAAAAACTTTCTTATTAATAAAAAAAAACACCCAGTTAAAAGATTTATTCACTAAACATAACCTGTTCACTATTTATTTTGTATAATTTTGTAACCTTTTCAATTACAATTATTATTACTAACAATATAAAATTTAATTTTTGTAAGATATTGCCTGAGGGGGTGGAAGTTAAAAATTCAATGTCAGATGATTTGTATCATAAGTAAGTAAAATCACCAAATTTATTAAAGGAGTAAAAAGATAAAATAATTTGAAATGGAAAATTAGTTCTGTCCCTCTCAAATAAAATGTTGCATGCATCTATTAATTATTAATTGGATATTATTTTGAATATGTTACTCATAAATCTTACACAAAATTGTATTCGTAGGTATTTATTTATTTGTAAACTTTTTAGTTAAGCTCTTGATATTCAAAAACTGACTATTTTTTGTTCGCATGTAAAACTCTATATGTTAGATAACTTTAGATATATATTGAAATAAAACAAAATATATATAGATTTATAATACCAGGCATATATTTATTAAAACTTGTTTTAAAAAACAATGTGGACTGTCTAAGGTAGCATACTCAAATTTTGAGTGTATATAATACAAGGTTGTTCTTCATTTCATGTATTGACAATTTTGAGTAATGTGACGTAACCAGTGACATAGTTTCAATTACAGACAAATAGAGACCAAATCTCTATTATTAATAGATGTATCACCTGTTTTGAATTGATTGTAAATTGATCTGAAATCTCACACAAAATGAAGATTTTCCACTCTTAAACAAAACCTACTATCATCAAGTTGGAGGTACGGTGGTGTAATGGTTAGAGTCGTAGGAAATGGACTCGTCAACCTGAGTTCAAATCCTGGACAAAGCTACAGTTCACATAGTGCTAATACCATTGGGAAAGGTATGAATCCAACTACTCTCCCTCCAGCTATGGGTAAATATTAGGTCAGACTGGGTCTTTAACCTTGGTTAGGCAACTAGTCTAGGAGAAGGAAAACTCTGAATTCAAACTTGTTAAACTCCACTTGGTGCGGTCACTACTAGAATAGGCTCAGTCCTAATTAATGATCTATTTCACTAATTTAATTTGGTCCTATTTTTGATTTTCTAAACTTATAACTACTGTTTATTATAATTTCTTTTTCTTTCATTGCTGAATATTAATTCAACAATTCTAGAAATGAATAAGTTTATAAAATACAATTCAATAATAGAAAAAAACTAAGACAAACTGAGACAATGATTTTCTTTTTTGTGTTTCTCAATTAAAAATTTGTAAAAAAAAAGTAATTTTAAATATACAATTTGATCTTAATAAAAAAAAATAAAAAATCGCTTTAAGAAAAATTCTCACATTAGGACGGTCTCCACTTTGTCCATTGAAAATTCGTACACGTAGAGCTTCCATGGCATTGGCCATATTAGCATAACCTCTGGTATAAGAAGTGTCATCAATAGCCCTGATTATTGATTCCTGAGTATGAAAACGATCAAGGCTAAATTCAACCATGGGACGAGAACTGTATTTCATCAAAGCTATGTGGTGATCACATTTCTCAGGTTCAAGATCTCGTACAAGATTCTCAACAAATGATTTCATTTGGTTGAATGCATTAATTCCAACAGAAGATGAAGAGTCAATGACAAAGGCAATATCAGCTGGTTGTGGACAAGCTGAAAGAGACAAAATAATTACAAAATGAGTCTATCAATATAGATTTCATTTTTATCTCATTATTAAAAATTCAATGATCTATTTAAGAGAATCATGTAGAAATAAAAACTGGAATCACTGATCAAAAACTACAAGATTAATAGAAAAAAAAAGAACAGAAAGGAAAATAGATAGAAATATTATTGATATTTTTAGAATATACCCAATAATAATTTGTATCACATAAAAGATATATCCAATATTACTTTCTTTAAATTTATTATTAAAATCAAATCATCTTTATAATAAACTAATATTTCCTAAAAAAAATACAAAAAAAACACAACACAAGTTGTGTTATCAAGTACTAACAAAAATAATAGTTATCTCCCTTACATTTTTATAGAATCTTTCCAGAAATAAAATGAGAGTTTTAAATAAATTGAAACAAAAAAATGGTATTTAATTTCCAGTCACTTAATTGTAACAATAAAAAATAATTGTTAATGCAGTTAAATTGTGTTTTAAATCATTTCAATTATGCAATGGATTAAATAAGATTTTACTTGTTTATTTTTAAATGACGGATTTTCATATTTAGGGCAAATGTTAAGGAGTAAAAATTTCAGCAGGTCAGAATCCGATTTAAATAAGTTATTTAGACTTACATTTATCACAGTTGACACCAAAATATCCTTCAGCACAGATGCAAATATAATCACGTAGAGTATCATAACATTCAGCACCATTTTTACAAGGGTTGTTCTCACAATGATTTCGGTCTAAAAGAAGAAAAATACAAAAGAAATTTTCAGAAAATAGAAATTACATATATTTTGGATAAACAATGTGTAATGAATAAACAGTGACTTAATTTGCAAATATCTAACACCAGTCTGAGATATTCTATTATTTGATTCTGTTTATTCTGATTTGGCTGTATTTTACAAAAATATTGACAAATAAATCAATGATTTACAAAAAGTTATTTTTTTATATAGTTTTCCCACTGCTTTATGACAAGTGAGGCTCTACATTTTAAAATATTTACTCGATTAAAATCTAGTATAATTTCTCTGTAATAAAATCATAATACAAAATGGAGAAAAAAGGTTTAATTTTTTTTTGTCTCATAAGAGGAAAAACAATTCAACTCTGCTACAAAAGTTAAGAACAACAAAGTCAGAAATGAATCCATAGATTTAATATTTTGTTTTGTCAAAATCATGTTTATTTTAGCCAAATTATTTAAATAAGCAAAAACATTATCAAATTTAATGATTATTAACTTTAATGAAATTACCTTTGCAAATGGGATCCACAATTTTAGTATGCAAGTCTTCAAGTCCACTGAAACGGTCAACGGAGAAAAGATTTTCTTCAACTGGTTCTGTTGTCATACCAATGAGTTCATCCGTATGTGTAGCAAAACCAACAGCTACAGTCAAAACTGTAACACCACTATCTTTCAACATTTGAGCTTGTGGCAAAGTATCATCATGATTAATATTAGATTGTCCATCAGTGATGATAATGGCAAGGTTAGGAGCATCTGTATTGAAAAAGAATAGGAATCATATAATATGGATTTTTAAATAAGAGCAAAAAGGATACAATTCAGTCCAATTAAAAAAAAAAGATATGAAATCAAGTTTGAGTTGGTCAATTTCTAAAAGATATCAGGAATCTGTTAAAAGAATCTAATTCTGATTGTTTACTTTTTCACTGAGATTAAAGTTGTCTTTAATGGTCAGTTTTCCAGTTGTAGCAGTTTTACAGCTAATCAAAAGTGAAAAAAATCTTTAAATATTACAAAATAGAAATATATTTTATATAGGGAACGAGATTTACAAAAACCTGGCTGACATTCCATTCTGGCTCATTACTGGATATTAACCAATTAAGAACACTAGAAAAATGTGTCTTATGGGCACATGTATTTCAGTTTTTATATAATTTTCAAGATATTATTTAACAACAGACAATTAGGAAAATAGTCCAGTCAATAGAAATGTAAAAAATATCACTTTCATTTTTTAACTATTGCAACAGAAAACTAATGTGAAAATTAATGTTTTCAAAGAATTTTCTGTTTTTAGAAAAAATATTTTTAAAAGTATTTTAGCAACCATTACTTTTTAATCATTCCTGCTTTTTACATGTCTTAAGTCACATTTTTCCTGAAGTTTATAAGTTGTATTCTTCCCAATCTCAACATATAATTTTACATGCAGCTATAATACTGAATAACAGTATGCAACAACATCAACAAACAGCTTGGTTTTATTATTGTTGTTGTTTTACGGCATATCAACCCTTTTTGGGTCATTTATTGCTGAATCAAGTCATTTTGATATAAGTTTGCTTATAGTATCTGCTGTTGCTTAAGTGGTCACAGGGTCATCATCACTTAATTTCAGTGATCTAGTGGGAACCAGTGCTTTCAACGTGACTTGACCATAAGCCACTTGGTTTTAGCCATTATTTAAGAAAGTAAATAACAATTTTTCAATTGGAAAAAGACAATAAAGAACATAATAGCCTAAGCAAAAAGAAAAAGAACAAATTGTCCTAACCTGGTCTATCACCATTGATTTCAGTGAAAATAGTTTCCCTTGCAATACGAAGTGCCATGGCAGTGTGTGTTGATCCATAGATGTATCTCACAGAAGCTGTAGCATTCTCAATCTCTTCTTTGTTGAGGAAAGAGTTCAAGTAAAATTCAATACGAGCTTGGTCACTAAAAGTGATCAGGCCAACATTATATAATCCAGAGTTAATGTCAAGACTATCAATTGTACGATAGACAAAGTCCATCACCTTACGGAAATTTTCATCACCAACACTGCCAGATGAGTCCACAATGAAAAGAATATCTGATTTTGATTTGCAATCTATAAAAAGAAAAAAATTTAGAATTTAGAAAGCATTTACAAAAATTAGTTTATTAACAATTAAATATTTTGATCTACACATTATTTAATTCAATGTTGATAAATCATTCATTTTATTTCTTATGCAAATTTTCTCATTCAACAATACAGAATATTTTTTGCAACAATTCAATAAATGTTACAGACTTTTAATGATTATTTCCTATAAGTCTAACATGAGCAAAGGGGAACCACTCTTGACTGAATTCTTAAATTATATATTTATTTTCCCATTAAATTAACCCTAAACCCTAACCCTAACCCCATCTTCTTTTTTCCTAGTAGATCAATAAATAAATAAATAATTCATCAGTCAAGAGTGGTTCCCCTTTGATCATGTTAGACTTATAGGAAATAACCCTTTTAATTTACATAAGTGAAGTTATAAACAAAGGATCTTTTTTCAAATGATCCTATTTGATATATTTGAAGTTGTCAATATATTGTAGGGTATTTGCTTCTCATCCCACTTATGAGGGTGTGACACAAGGACATATTTATGTGGGCCCACCCACAAGCCAAAGCTCATGGGTGGTAGGCACAAAAAATGTGTTGATCCTGTCAGCATTCCCTCTGGACAATAAACCCAGCCCTGCCTCTTTAAATCAAGGGGTCAGGTATTGACTGGGGGGAGAGCCCTCAGGGATCAATGTTGTAAATTTTACTTAGCTGCTCCAGAGGCTGAAGCAATATGAAGCAGGCTGAGCAATCACTTGTCAATATATTGTAATATTCACATGTGAATTTTACATGCAAAAAAAAAAAAAAAAAAAAAAAAAACTCAGAAAAGAAATGAAATAAGCCCAATTGCTGGTATTACCTGTAGGTAGATAAATTCTGGTTGTGGTTGGTCGACGTGTAGTAGTGGTGGGAGGGGCAGTAGGTCTGGGTGTAGTAGTGGTGGAAGGAGGAGTAGGACGTCTGGTTGTAGTTGTAGCAGGGGCTGGTGTCGTGGCTTTGGGGGTTGGTTTAGGTGTTGTGGGTTCTGGTTTAGGAGGTCTGGTAGCTTCAGGTGTGGTAGCAGCTGGTGTTGGTTTTGGTACTGGTGGAATATATTCTGTTATGGGACAAAGAAGAGACGATAATAAAGAAAATAATTTGACAGGATTTTATCACATCTAAAAGGGAAATAATATTTTTTTAAAAGATTTATCAGCTGACATTTTATATATTATGTTAACACACACAGACACGCACGCACGCACACACACACACACACATATATATATATATATATATATATATATATATATATATATATATAGGATGTTAGTCATATTATAACAAGCAAATATAAATTTATAAATTGAGATTATTCAATTGATGGATATCCAATATATGAAAGAATATATATATATATATATATATATATACATATATATAGTCATCCACCAACACCGATATATATATATATATATATATATATATATATATATATAGTCATTAAAAAACACCATGTTTCGATGTTTCACGTCTCTTCAGTGTGGCTAGAGTTAGCAACTACTTCTAGCCGGGAGTGAAACCCAACTGACTTTTAAATACATTCATCAGTATATATATGTTATGATCACTAGAGAGCTCAAATGTATATATATATATATATATATATATATATATATATATATATATATATATGTCAACATATAGCTCATAAAATAGTGATTTTTTCCTGATACAATGTAAAAATTCAATTTCAAAACTATATATTATTAATTCAGTCAAACATGTAGACATAAAGAGCTATAAATTGTGTATACATAATATATAAATAGATATAAATGGATGTATATAAGTAAAAGTATATCTACTGACAAATAAATAGAAATAAACAGATGTGTGCGCACACATACACACATACACGCCTCCACACACACACATGCACACATACACGCCTCCACACACACATACACGCCTACACACACACATGCACACAAAGAATCATTATGTTGAGTTTGAAAAAAGTAGAAAATATGTTTTACCTTCTTGTATTTTATCCAAGAGTTTTGCAGTTTCACCAAGGATGACAGAAGGATCTTGAAAGAGGAAGACATGTTCATCAGTTGGTAAAGAACCAATGGCATTAGGTTCTTCAGGATTTGAGACATTAAGACCCAATACAAAGACTTCAGCTCCAGAACGTTCTTTGGCATATCTTGCCTCTTCTTTCACTCGATCAGAGTTAATACTCTTTGCACCAGTCAGTAGAATGATCTTGTTGTCAGCTCTGGGACGATCTCCATTTTCAGGGGTGAACATTTGGGTGGTGACCTAAACGACACAAAATAATTAAACAGATAAAACAAATTTATATCATACATTATGAATATCTATTGTGAACATTTATGTGTGTGCATGTATATATTTGTGTTTATATACAGGGTGATTATAAAGTAACTCAAAATTCTATTTTAAAAATCTTATAATTTATTTCTGAATTATTATTTGTATAAAAAATGAATATGAGAAGAACACATATAATATGGAGTTTTATTTAAAATTCTATATGGGCACCAGCATTTGCCTCCAGACTCTCAAGCCACTCAGGAATCATATCAACTGATCTTCCCAGGAACTTCTTCAAAAGTCGTTGGTGTGTGTGTATAAGTGAATACAGTTTTTTTCTTTTTCTTTTAAACTATAAGTGTTTCTAGCCCTGAAATTGAATTATAAATACTAGCAAGAATATGTACCCCCAGGTGTAAGTATTTAAGTTTTAATGTAATAAAATATAATAGATTAGAAAGACTAACAAAATTAAATAAGAATACATATAAAAAGATTACACTTATTTTAATTTATTTTAATTGGTTTCTATATAAAATCATTCATAGGATTGATTTTAATACGTTGGAGAATAAAACCATAATATTAGAGATCAATAGCACCAAGTAATTATTAATTAAATCCGGTTTTGTTAAAACCACTATGCAATTTAACCAGATCATATACTATGTAAATTTCTATGCCTTAGTGATAAATAAACCACATTGCAGGACTTTAAATGCACTAATAACATGGGCTGTTTTGATGTAAATCTAACTCAGATTTTCATAGAGACATTGTTAATATATAAAAATTATTCTATTCTAAGTATTAATGATTTTGTCTATGAATTAAATACTCATTGATAAATTTACAGAATTCCTGAGGATATTGTGAGATAAGCAGTGACATAGTTTCGATTACAGACATACAGACACTGAATCTCCATTATAATAAGATATTTATTGTTACAAATTCAGAAATATAAATTATTCAATTTTGATTTTCAGAAAAGAATAAATTTGTAAATTTTCATAGTATCAGTAACAAAAAAAAAAAAAAAAAAAAAAGAAAGAAATTAAGCAGAAAATATATACTTACTCTGCGGAAAGCCCTAGCCTTATCAGATTTGCCCTTTTTATGGGGGAGAGAATCAACAACTTGCAAAAGATCAGCCTGATTTAAATGTGAATTGAGTTGAGCCTCAACATGTGCATCATCACTGAATACCATCAGACCAATTCTCATTTGGCCAGAGTTCACATCAGCCTGACCGGTAAAAGCACGAGCAAATGCAATCATCCATTGGAAGAGAGAAATATCAACACTTGTATCCAACATCAAAATTATATCCTGGCCAGTCTCTGCAAAACACACACACAAGCAAATTCTATTCAATATCAACTAAATAATAAAATAACAAACATCAAGTAATTTTTATGATATTCAAACTTTCTGAAACCATTAATTTTAACAAAAATCATATCTGAAAAGGTTGATATGGATACCATCGTTCAGTTTGAAACAAATCTATTTTTTACTACTACTACTACTATCATTATTAAATATATATCATTATTGAATTGTAAAAACTCTGTTAAAATGGCAGTGTTTGCCATTAATCTAAAATATTGCAAGAGTGAAATTTTATGATTTTTATGATAATAGGAGATTCATTTTAGGTAATCTTGAATTTTGAAATTGGCGATGCAGAAGACATTTATTTAATTGTAAAATCTCTTTTAACAGTGTTTCTATTATATTGAAATACTGTCATTATGAAATTCAAACATTTTGAAGAAACTCAATATGAAATTAAGTAAAATTGTAACAATATTGATTTTTCAAATTGGCAATACAGAATTATTTAATCATAAACCCCTGTTAAAGGCCATTGTGTATATAACAATAAAGATGAGGACAACAGTCTTAAAATGCAAATAATCCAAAATTATCAAGCCTCATCTCATAAATTCAATGTATTTTAAGATAATGATAAATCCAATAAATTACTTACCAACTTCAACAGGAGGAGGTGTGACTGTCAAGAGAAAAACATAGAAGAATTAAGATTTCTTTTCATTTAGACTACAAGATTTTGGGGATTTTTTTATGACAAATAAATTTTTTCATAAACTGCTTTTCATAAGAACATTTACATCAGGCCAAAATAATCAATGTTTAAATTTAAGTAAAGACTTTTAACACATTGAATGGAGAGAGAGAGAGAGAGATATGAGACATTTTCCAGAAAGTCAACTCTTCATCAAGATATGGGAAAAACCTACAACAAACCTGAATGAAAGAGAAAAACAAAAAGCACTCTATTATGTCAATCTACTCCAATTTGAGAGATCAATTGACAGGTATTCAATTTTATATAGCAATTTATTTTGCCTATAAAAATATTTTGTTCTAGTTAATCAACAAAATTAAATCTTGAATTAATCTTTAACTGATTCAACATTTAAACAAAGAAATTCCTTTTTCATCAGAATAATTTCTGTCTTTTGAAAATTAGAATTTTCATAAATAATTATCAGAATATTTTAGAATCAACTTTCTAAAACATATTTGGCCAATGTGAGCAACTTGCTATGAATATTGGTTAGCAAACTTATTTTTACTACCAGTTAGTCTGATCCTCATTAGGGATTCCATACTTCTAGCTTTGTGCTATCTCAAGTAGATCCAGATGTTTGGAAAGGTTCTTTTTTTTTTTTTTAAATAAAGACTAATAATAATTTTCAAATCTATTTTTCATAGAAGTATTTATCAATGATGTAATAAGAATATTTTATGATGAAAAAATGTTAGAAAATTTTTAGAAATACAAATTTTAAATATGACTACAATGCTTTGTTTATTCTCTAATCTTTAAATAAAAATTAGTTTTCAAATTCTAACATGGTAGATAATAACAATACATTTTCTAGTGATAAATAAAGAATGAAACTGATTATAACACTACAATAATAAACTCATAGACACACTTACCATATACAAATGTAAAATTCATAAACATAAATTGTTAAATAGATAAAGAGTTTTTGTTTTCTAACAACCACATTAATATATCTAACAAAAATAAATGTCTATTTTTCAAAGTCATAAATGAAAAATAATCAGTATTATTAACATTTTTAAAAAATAGAAAAATAATTACCTGGTGTTCGTCCTTGTATGAGTGAAAATTGTGGAAATGAAAGAAAATAAATCATTGTTTAGTTGCATCATAATAATGTTGTTTTTTTATCAATATGAGAATAAATTAATCAAATAAAATTGTAAGCTTTAATACATAAAAGTAAAAGAATAGTAAAACTGTGGAATTTGGAAATATCTTTAAAATCAAAGTTATCAAAATAAATTTAAAGAAATAGGATTAAGAAGTTAAGAAGTGATAAAATGCAATTTTTACAAATCAAAAAAAAATAAATAAAATAAAATAAACAAGATGAAAAAGTAAGTAATTATTTAAAATCAGTTTGGAAAATGAGGCAGTTGCTTTACTAAAAGATTTTTCTTTTTTAAATTTCAGACATATTTATATAGATAAAATCAGAGAAATCAGATTAAAAACCAAAAATGAAAAAAAGTTTTAACCAAACCTTACAAACTGGGTTCATATGAGGATAAAAAAAAAGAAATCACTGTGAGTTGCTGTTGAAAAACAAACTTCTAAAATGGCTGCCAATCAGCCCAAACCTGGGGAAAAGTCATCCACAATAACCACCTACCAACACCAAATCATCCATCATAACCTCTCTAATCTTCCATTTGTTTTTGTTTCATTCAAATGCACACATATATACATTCTTGTTTTGATAAGACTGAACTTATTAAATTTAAATTTATATTTAAGTAAGAATACATTTCAGTCACAAAACCAAATCTACTACTACTGATGATTTACTGATTAAATGTCAGTCATTAAAAAAAATAGAATTTAATAGGAGTAATTTCTTTTGGAGTTTTTTTTTCATTTTTTGTTTTAAATTCTCAACCATATAATATAAGTTATTTGTGCATAAAATCCCTTTCAGATATAACCCCCAAAATCTTCCTGACTGACAAAAGAAATAATTAAATCACTCTTTGCAGTTGCACTTTAGATGTACAAGATTTTGTTTTAATCATCAGAGATTGTCAGCTTTTTTAAAGAAATCTTGCAAAGAAAAATTAACGTTTGACATCAATTCTTCCAACTTTAGAAGCAAATATGATGAGAACCCCACCCCCACCCACCAAATAACTTTTTAAAGTTATCTTATCGTATAAAATAATTGTGAAGAGTGAGATTGATGAAACAAAACTAAAAGACATTTTGTATATGACTTTGGTGCTGGGAGCCAAATATTGGAATGTTGGGGGGTGGAAATCTTCATTCAAGTGCAATTTACATTGTGCATGTGATGCATACATGCCAAACAGGAAGTGCAATATGATAATAAAAAGTGCAAAATTTGCCAAGGAGAATCTATAGAAGACATATTAGAGCTATCCTTTTGTTTTTAGAATAAAAACAACAAAGTAAAACAATAACTTCAACATGCTTCATCAATATTTAGAAATTTAATTGTCACCATTGAATATTTCATAACCTTTAATTTTTTTTATCCTTTCTCAAATATTGAAAGTTTAATATCTATTTCCTCCTCTTCATGGCCTTTTTGTTCAAACTATAAATCTTTTTTTCTTTAGGATTGAATCTTTCAAAAAGCTGTAATGCAAACTTTCTATGAATATTCAAAAAGTACTAAACAATTTAAATATTCATAAAATTCTCGTATAACACTTTGAATAACTTTCTAATGTCTATTATATAATTATGTTGTAAAGAAGAGATGATACCCTTCTAAGAATAAAATGGACTGTTCTATTTAAATATAATCATTGACAGTGTTAGTCTCGGTGAGCCCATCTTTCCTAGCGAACTTAGCAAGTAAGATTTATGACTGTTCACTCATTTTTGTACCTTCATCAAAATAAACCCTTTTCATTATAAGTTACGATTCGGGTAATTATTTAATATAACTAACTCCAGTAACATTACAATAAATTAATAAAGTATCTCAATACAGTTAGTAGCTTACTAATATTGATGTTATGTATTAATCAATATATATAATCTATAGTTAGCTTACCTAATATTGAAATGAATAAAAAATAAATAAATAATAGATGAAATCAGGTATGACTTTGAACCTTTTTTTAAGTGATTCTAATCTTCATGAAGGTATTGCTATTTTCCCTTTCATTCAACTATCAGTACATTAAAGAACTAATAAAAATCTGCTGTCCTATGCATTAGAAACAGCAAATATCATTTAAGTCAGTGATTATTCTACATAATGTACTTAATATTATCAATAAATCATGATAATTATAAAGATCTTTATTATTTTTTCTGTCTAATGTTATTTTTAGAGTCCTTTCTTTTTCAAATGACCATATAATCATTAGAGATTTAGTCATAATTTTATTTGATTACAATTCTTTTTGGGAACTTTTTCTTAAGTTTAAGATTATTATTTCCTTATTGTGTCAGGGTTGTGTAAACTTGGTAGTGTCAGAGCCATGCCTTCAGTTCCTGGTTAACAGGTCTGCCACCCAGTGGTATTAAGGGCACAACCTAGCCAAAAAGGCTCTGGAGAAAATCCAAATGTCATCTCAATTATCGTCAGTAATCAACAGCTTTTGGTGTACTTGTCACTGAGCCTGTGGAAAATCTGCGGCAAACAAGTGCATCTCCTTCCCCTGACCAGGATATGCATGTGGGGTTTGGGGACCGCTTGTGAATTTTCTATTCCCTTGTTACTCCTTCCATGAATTCACTACAGGTGAAATCGTTAGATGGAGCCGGTTCAACCGACCTAGGGTGAATGCCATAACAGAAAACAGAAACAGAAGTCTAAGATGATAGAATTCAAATAAGGCAACAAAATTGTAAGTGTTAATCAAAAGAAACTAAATCAGTTGTAAATGATTCTACATGAAAAAGTCAAGAGAAATGAGCAAAATCTTCAATTACTATCAGGCATTTAGAGATTTCAAACTAGATTGCTATGTTAAAAGGATTTCTAAACAATTTCAGTAATCATTAAATGATATTAACTCTATTCATAAATAAACCTAAATCCAAAGTCTATCATATCAAAACACACACACACACATCAACTTTAGACTGTATCTATATTAAAATATTCAGCAAGAAAAACTGCTGTTTTTTTTAAAACCACTACAAACTACACAGGCAACAACTTGACGACCCATAGCAGACCCTCTGTTGTCTACTCACCTGGACAAAACTTTGCAAAGATTTTCTGCTTCAAATTTTTCAGCTCATCAAATTCCTTCACTGCATAGCGATATTTCTTAATTGGTTTTGATGAAATTCCATCCAACTCTTTTGTGTCAGCCAGACCAATACCAATAGCATAAATCTGTATTCCATCAGCACGAGCTACCTTAGCTTGGGGGATTGTATCAAAAGCATTGATGTTTGATACACCATCCGTAAGAATAATGGCAATATTTGGCACAGATGGACGATCCCCATTTTCTCTTGTAAACATCTCTGTGCGCATAACTTTTAGAGCGTCTGCTGTATTAGTGCTTCCATAAACATAAGGTACTTTATCCACAGCATCCAACACTTCAATTTTATTTTTGTATTCATTCAAATAGAACTGAATTTTCACTTCTGTGCTGTAGATGAGCAATCCTGCCCTGACACCCCGGCTGTTAATGTCTGCTTCTTGCAGGAAATCCTTCACAAAGTGAAGCATCTTCTTAAAATTGGGTTCACTAACACTCGTGGAAGAGTCAAGGATGATGACAATATCAGCCTTAGATGCTCCGCAATTGCCTAAAGAATAATGTTAAGAACAACAAGATGAGGTACATGGGCAGGAACCACACCAACTCTCCGGGAACAGCTTGCCAATCGAAGACAAAAAATGGACGATGATTTTTGACGTAGGAAGGACATGATTTGGACACATGGCTGAGCACAATTGATAAACAGTTAAAACACAAAGCTTACAGATGAGTGCTCAACAAAGACAAGAAATTGGTGCATAAGTGCTAAGACAAGACAAAAACACAAATAGCCACTGTGATAAGCTTCCCTTCACCATTAGATAATAATATCGCTAGTAAAAAAAGAGAAAATTGGGCCCAACAGTGTGTATAGCGCAAAGAAATAAAGATCACAACTGCTGAGAGATGATCACAACAAAAGTTATTCAGCGTTCATGTATACACACACTTTTATATTACATTAATATTAATTATATCAACAGTTTATTACTGGATTTAAATAATATAAATTTATATTTTTATGCGGATAATTATGTTATTTGTTGTCATAAATTTGCATCCTATAAAGGATATGGCATAAAAATGATAAATTTATAGTTACAAATAAACATTTGATATGATTTAAAGTATAATTTCAATGTTCTCATATACATATATATATATATAAACACACACATATATATACATACATTTGGTATCACTAACCCAAATCTATATGCATAAATACACATGTAGAAATGCACACAAACACACATCTATATATACATACAAATAGAAATACATATAAATAAACATAGAACACATATACATAGATGTGCACACACATGTATAGCTATGCATAACTGCACTAAGTTCTGACAGTGGTGTAGACATGTACATAGATATTATCTGTTTTTCACTTGTATCTTCTTCCACGGTATCTCAAGCCGCAAGGCCCCAAAAAGATGACAAAAAAGCAATGTTCCCAATAACCAGATTAGATACCAACCCTTAGCAAAACTACTGAAACAGCAGCAGCAGCATTAGCAAAAGGACAGAACGATGAGACTAAAATAACACCAAATGCAGCACAAATTTTCAAGTGAAAACATCACTAACAAAAATGAGAAACATGAGGAGAAGTAAAGAAAAACAAATGAGAGAGAGAGAGAGAGAGAGAGTTTTGACCACCTTCACAAACATATCACAGTAAAATGTCACAAGTTTAAAAACAGGACAGATAGATTCAAGTAAAAAAAACACAGAAAGGCAAGAGTGAAATATATATATAAAGAAACATGACATGAATTCAAAAGAAAGAAAGAAAAGCCATCAAGAACATAATGCAATTTATTATGGAAATTAATTGCGGAATTTATTCATTTTTTTGTTCTCTTATTTTCTTTAGTATTATTAGGAAATAATAAAATATTCAGGGTAAAAGTACCTTATCTACTGAATGGATAAGATCAGTTGAATTGTGTGAATTTAACTTTTCTAAATGAGATATTTAAAAAAAATTAAAATTGAGCACAATGTTCAAGGAGGCTTTCAGAAAATGAAACAATGAAAATGATTGTCATAAATAGAATAAAAGGTGCAAATAGAGAAAAATAAACATCCAACTTTATGAGTGCATTTCATTATTTAGAATTTACTAATCAAGTTCATTTCATAAATTCATACAACTCAACAGAATATTGCTACTTCAAGTGTTTTTCTTTCTTTTCTTTTTTTGTAGCGAAAGGAATGACGTACTTCAGAGCTCAAAGTGAATACAAAAGTGCTTAGTGTGCAAAATGAGTAAAGGGCTCAGAAGAAAAGAAAATATGACTGCCTTAGCACCATAATTTAAAGAAACGTGATCTCGGAGCAAGGAGAATTGGCAAGAATGTATTTGCATGTATGCAAATTTTTTCAAGATCGAGCTGTGCATAAAAACACCAGGCACGACAGGAAAAGAGCCAAGATGCTTTGAAGTATGTTTTTGAGTTTACATTCGAGACTGCTGTGTTATTGTTGCAATCAATAGACTTTGATGTGGAATATTATATAGACACAAACAAAATATTCCAAAAATGAATATTTATTCTTGATGGTAATGTTGATGCTATAATGGTTCTGTTTATACAACCTTCTTCAGGACAGTGGTGAGATCTTGTGTAGAAAACATTAAGTTTTCTGCTTTTCAGGTGATAGGTGTTGTCAGTCACGCATTGGTGGAGTGGGGGTGGAGTGGTCAGTGTTATCTGGGGTAGTTGTTCTTAATTAGGTTGGAGGTTTGGGGATGGGGAAGAGTTGAGTCAGTAGGGTTGTTTATTATATACTTTATTCCTATGTAAGAACTTCCATTTGATGTTTAAGCATCAAAACATTAACAATGAATGTTTAATAGAAATGCACTCATAAAGATTAGATTTTTAAGTTTTATCAAAATAACAAGTGCAAATAAATATAACTGAGTCAGAAGAGATGTCAGATATGTTGGTCAACCTAACATGAAATGTTAACATCTTTAAAAGTTAGTTTCATTTTTCAAGATAAAAATCAAATTGGTTATAATTTGTATTGTTTGTATTATTGTTTCTATTAAAATTCTTTTAATGAGTCAGTTATAATTCAACTCTGCAAGGTTAGCAGCAAATGAATCCAAAGAAATTGTGTTTTAAGAAAAAAAAAAGACTCATGCTGAAATAAAAAAAGATAAAAAGAAAAAAAAAACCAAGCAAGAGTTGAAAAGAACAAACATAATTTGTTCTGTTTGATTTTTAGATGATTCATTCCAAATGTGCTCAAGTGATAGAAACTTTAATTAACTCAACAGCAACAAAGGAGATCATGTTCAAAATTAATTTGGAATCTAATACCAAAGAATATTATCTAAGAAATATTCTAACTAATAAGTATTTAATATTTTTTTGCTTTAAAAAGCTCATGTTCCCATTAATGACTAAAATTTAAAAAAAAAATAACAAAAAAAAAACAAAAACAAAGCTGTTCACATTTCTTGTTAAATAGGAATATCAACTTGTTTTACATTGTTTGCTGTTTGAGAAATAGTTGTGTCTTTGGTTGTTGCTTAGAAAGCGCTTTGTGTGTGCTTGCACGGCATAGTGAATAGATGTTGTCAATTAATTTGTGATAGACTTGGTGAAACGACATGCGGAACAGAACAATATTAAAGAAATTTGAGGGAGACTCCTCAAGATATTTGATCATGCCAGAGATTAACTTGATGCTTTTAAGTGTACAGAAAGAATTTTGGAAAATAAAAGAACGGCATCTGATGCCAAAAATATCATCGCCTCCCCCTTAATGTTGTATGTGTGGAATATTTTGTTTTCTTAATGGAATAGCAATCTTTGCTATATACCCTTTATTCATTAAATCAGCTCTTTTGAACAAATATCAATATCTTTAATATGACCATGACATCCTGAAATTGACAAGGTGTTTCAGTTTTTATTAATATTTTCTTCTAAAAATTATCTAGAATACACAAAATTGAAATCCTGAAACAAGTAAAATAACTTCTTACATGAATTTTTGTATACAATATATATATATATATATATATATATATATATATATATATATGCAATAGTTGTTCAGTTTATGCGGAAGAACTTGACCTACCTGGTGTTGGCCCTGAATAAAAAAAAAAAGAAAACATGGATTAATTAATGATAAATTAAGATAATGAAATTTAAAAAAAAAAAATTAGTGCAAGTATCAATAAGGGGATGTGGGGAATGAAAAAAAGGTGCTGCTATCAAGGTATTCCTTTGAATTAATCCTCTGTTTTAGAAAAAAATAGAAATATATTAGTGCAATAATTACGTGAAATAACTGTGAAAAGGTAATTGAAAAGAATTAAATTTCATTTTAATGATTATTTCTTTTAAAAAAGAAAATGTTCAACATACCTGTCAATAACAAACCTGTGTGTTCCTGAGAGCAGATAGAAACAATGGAAATTCTGTTGCTTATTGTTGAAGGTCATATCCTCTCTTACAATTGTCTTGTAGTTGTGAACTCCAATTTAGGCCAAGTTAAGAGTCACTTCAATTCTGCTAATGTTTGGCAGATTATGCAATTAAGATACCAAATATTGGCTGCATTTTGTTGAGTCTAAACATAAAAGCTTTCAGCTATCTAAATATTTAAAAAGCCATTTAAAACTGGCTCAGAAAATCTGCATTGATAAATCAGTCAACTAATGAAAATTAAAAGACTCAAAGAAAATTAAGAAACATTTACGACAAACGCAAATATTAATATACAATATATAGATTTACCAAACTCCTCTGCACGAGCAGGATGTGACACAAGGTCAATTTATTAAGTGGAGTTTAACAGGTTTGAATTCAAAGTTTTTCCTTCTCTTAGATTGGTTGCCTAACCAAGGTTAAAGAGCCCAGTCTGTCCTACTATTTACCCATAGCTGGAGGGATAATATTTGGATTCATACACTTTCCCAAGGGTATGTGAAATGCAAACAGCCTCGTCCAGGATTTGAACCCAGATTGACAAGTCCATTTCCTAACCATTACACTACGTGCCTCCATATAAATTAAGTAAAGTTGGTGGAGAAGCCTATTGTCAGTATCAGCTAGACAGTGAGGGAGTCTAACCCCTTTTCACTAGTGTTAGACCGGGGAGATTGTTTTTAGTGAGGTGGAGCGCCACACCTACCGTCAGCTCCCCACTTTACTGTACAGATAACTCAATCCGTGCTACTCATATGCTGAGTTGGCGGGGACCGGTATTGAACTCTGAATCTGGCAATTTCAAGATGGCTGCTCTACCGATTATATCTTATATGCAGATCTTGAAGGTAGAAATAGACACACAAAAGATGAATAAACAAACTATTTCCATTTCCACTTAAGAATGAGTGGCAAAAATAACTCAACAAAATTAGCCGCCAATAAATGGTACTTTAAAGTCATTTTGTATCTGCTTGTCCTTTGCCTTCTCATAAGTCTTGACATTTAACATTTGCAATTGCCAATGGTAGTTGTAAGATGTGAAGCAATTGCTTTATGATTAGCCAGTCCATCTGAACGGGTTGCAATAGAGAAACAACTTTTCTAAAAACATGCAAAAGAAAAGTGAACATAATCAGCACAACTTTATTCTGCTCAGCACAGTGTACAAAAACTTTGGGACATTTCGGACAACAAAATAAATATTACTCTATCTAATATTTATCTCTTCATTTAGAAGATATTTTTTATTATTATTTGAATCATAATAAATCAAATAAATACCTTAAAAAATAATATTTTGAGGGTTCAAAATATAATGAAATAAAAGATGAAAGACGATAAAAAAAAAAGAATTTGATAAACAGTATTTTATCCTGAGGTGCACTTGTAAACTGTACTGAATAAAAGTGTGCAGCCGTTGATGTTTCCCACTTTATACAATTATACATAAGTATAATCTGCAGGAAATTGGTGATTTCAGTTGTCTACTTGTGAACAGTATATTATCTACATTGCTCTGGTGAAGGTGAATTGAAAGTGATCAATGCAAAAAAGAAAAAGTGAAAATTGTGAAAAATGAGATTCCAAGTTTTTGTTTTTACCAAGTAAACTGTACCAAAAAACAGGCAAGATGATACAATTTAAACTTGTGCTGATTTAGATAAAGTTGTTTTAAGAACATTTGAAAAGTACTCAGGTTCTTGCATGGATTTAATGACTCAAGATGTTGGAATTAAAATTGTTGCTGCAAAATGTAGTTTCAAAAAAAAAAAAAAAAGGTAAAACAAGATGTAAGGCCATAAAAGACCCTAAACAATGAATGGTTTAGATAGATTTTATATTGTTGAGAATTGTTACTCAATGTTTAAGTCTTTAAAAAAAATAGACCATCATTTCTAGATGAGTAAAAATCAATGCTTTAGTGTAAATTGGGTGAAAAGATCTGCATAACCATATTTTCTTTTTTAAGATTTGACAAGTCCCATGTGAAACTAGCCTTTTATTCTAGGTTTATGAATATAGCATACACAGAAAAAAACAAAAAAAAACAAAACACTTACATATTCAAATAAAAACAACAAATACATATTCTCAATTACAAGTGTATTTCTAGAAGTATGAATATATATATCATAAATAAACAGAGAAAGATATTTATATATTTTTGTATATATACATTTATATAGTGTAAAGTTAGTCTACAAACATTTGATATATATGTATGTATATGGATATTATCTGTATAATGATATACAAATAAACAAATATATATATTGTCTGTATAATGATAAACACACACATACAGATTATCAATCACATACACCAACTCACAGAAATACATGCATTTGCAATACACACACACACATATGTATATGTATGTATGTATGTATGTATTTTTTAGTAAAATACAGATACTGAAAAATACATCGTCTTAATGATTTCTTCTATGGCACTAGGTACTAAAAGAGATTTAATAAAATCTCCATGTCATGTTTATACACCAATATGATACCAATAAAAATTCCAGAGTTTTTATTCTAATTTAAAAGAAAGGAATGAGATCTACAAATCTTTTTCACCAAAGTGAAGTGATCACTTGTGTAGTGGAATAATATAATGGTGCTTTCAGCATACTGTAGTGCGGGTGACAGTGATGATGATCAGTGGAGGCTGTTCAGTCACAAGCACAGACAAAAAAGAAGAAACAATCTTTCATACGATGGGACTATTTATTATACACCTATATACATCACTCGACACCAGCAGCTCTAGTGCTGGCACTCGGCCTGCAAAGTCTTGATAATTTACAGTTGTAAATATTGGTAGTCCACCTCGCAAATACGCTATAAGATATGTACAAAGATTCGTGTATTGCTTAGCGACCTGAAAAACCAAGAAAAAGACAAATATATCACCATTGACTTTGGTCATCAGAAAAAAAAGACAAGCGTATGGTGCAGAGAGTGAATATGAAAAGCTCCTCCTTTTGCTTCTCTATTTGGTTAGTGGCATGAACAAAACTTGCACAGATTGAGAGAGAGAGACAGACAGACAGAGAGAGAGAGAGAGAGAGGGAGAGAGAAAAGAGAGAGAGAGAGAGAGAGAGAAACAAGGTGGAGAGAGAGAGAGAGAGAGAAACAGAAACAGAAACAGAGAGACAGAAACTGAGAAAAAAAAGAAAAAGGTTGGAAAATATTGCAAAACAGTATTTTCTGTTTGGGAAATACTATTAAAAAAAACATGACTACTCTATGATAACAATCCAAGGCTGTTCAGTCAATAGAGTAGAAGGGAATAGAAGAGTGTTGAAGCACATGCAAAATGGTGTTGGGGGAAAATAATGCTTTAGATTCCTTTTTTAATGTAAATGTCAAGATAAGGATAATGTATCATTAATATATATATATATATATATATATATATATATATAGAGAGAGAGAGAGAGAGAGAGAGAGAGAGATAATGGAAAGTATAAGCACATATGTTACACCTGTTGACCTTTTTCTCAATAAAATTTACAAGTTTTGATATTTATCCAAATCAAGAGTAAAAAGATGTTTCTTTTTAATAAGGCAGGTTAAAAACAATCAAAATACTTCAAATATAAAAGCTAGCAATGTGCTAAGAGATAGAAATAAATCAGTTATAAAAATCCACTTATGTTCTTGCTTCATATTTATTCTAAAGAACTGTAACAGAATATCAAGTTAGAGAGATTTAAAAAAATTAATAGTGAAGAAAATAGATACTATGAACAATTCTCTTTTCACCTCTTTATGCATCAAAAAGAAAGTCTCTGGTTATAATGAATTCTTCTCTGACATTGTGGAGGAAGTGAAATGATATCAATGCTCAACATATCCTGACACCTAGACTAGACAAGTTAGGTGTATGGAACTAAATATATGCATCCTGTGTACTAGCGCTGGACATAAAACCAAGGACTGCTTAGGGAAGCAGAACAGGTTGCCATTTAAATGTGTACAGTGTGACTCAAAAGGACATGTTAACCCATTTTGTGACAAAGCAGAGAAGAAAAAAAAGATCAGCGTTGACCACTAATGTGTGCACCAGCACTCACACCCTTAACCAACCAAAAACCTTTGCAGTACAAAAAGTCGTTTGTCTCCTTTTCTTCAAAAGTGGCACCCTTCTCTTCACTGTGTTCAAAGTACAGTTTATTCTCCTATAAAACTTAGGGTTTAAACAGTGCTTTTACTGGGGATAAAAATCCCCACAAGTTGTGTTTTCAGATGTCATGAAAAAGAAAAGAAAATGATTGTCTGGATTTGTGATAACAGGAAATTTGTAAAAGAATAATTGAAGAAGAAACGGGAAGAAAAAATAACAAATTCTGATATGACAAGTAAAGGAGAATAATGACAAAGTTGCATGTTAGATAAACATGAGATGATAATAGTAGCAAACCTTTTAAAACTGTTAAACTCTCAGGCTGATTACTCTAGCTTACCTAGAAGAAAGAAAAAGTTTAAAAACAAAAGAAAAATCTCTTTTCTCCACAGTGAGACATCAATTTCAACACTGAATGGAATTATCCAAATCCAAAATAGCCAAATACTGAGATTAGATATCAGGTTATTAAATTTAACCATTTAAAAAGTTTTTTTTGACTCTTTGAATTTAGACATGTTATTGCTCTTTTATTCAAATGTTTTTATATATAGGGAATATCCATTTTAGTGTTGAAAAAAGAAATTTATGAAAAAGTGACTCAATAAATGAAAGTCAAGTAATTATGTTTCAATTCTATCAACTGTTGGCAGGTTGTAGAATAAGTCAACTACATCCTCTGTAGAAGTGTAAGATCCCAATCCTTATTGTTCTAAGTATAACAATAAATTGCATCTGTTGATGAGGCTCCAGTTCAAGAGCTCTAGAGAGTATGGAATCACTTTTTCATTGCCATTAATCCCAAATCTATCCTGGCCCAGAGTGGCAGTAACTGGTAATGTTCTATCTATGGGTCAAATTGAACCGTTTGAGATAATGTTAAAACATTTTCAACTACATTAATACATTGGCTCTTAAGACATTCATATTGCAGCTAAGTAGGAAGATATATTTTTGCACCATAATGAAATGATGCATATTGATGCATAATAAATGATGCATATTGATGAAAAAAGATGGAACCAATGATAAGAATAAAATCTGACATTTTTCTAGAATAGATATTTTTTTTAAATGCAGTTATCTCAGAAATATCAACAAAAAAAATGGAAAAAATAGTAAGCATAAAATATTGAGTGAAAAAATGGAGATGAAAAAGATTTTTTTTTTTTTTACCTATCATTAAATCATTATTTTGTTTTGTTTTGTATGACAGTTTGTTTGCTTGTATAATAGGCAGTAGTAAAAAATCTGTCAAATATATGTAAAGCTGCATATTGAAATGCTTATATCATAGCTATATTCTAAGCCAGGTTTAAAGATGTGTTGTATCAAACAAATTTGGTTCTCATTTTTATGTAACAAAGATTTGACAAAAATATGAGGAAGATGGATGCCAAGAAGATGAAAAGCATAAAATGTTTTACTAAATAAGATGTGAAAGTTTATGAGTTAGAATAAAAGCAGATTAGATTTTATACTAACTACAAGTCCTGAAAAAGGTTTGTAATTAATCACCAAATTAATAATTTATTTCAACTTTGTTCTTTCCTGGCTTTTTTGCTTGTACTTTCTCATTATTAAGTAATACAACTACTGACTGTTTTATTTATCATTTCAAACATTTCAATATCTAAAATCAATACTTTATTCAGCCAAGTTGTTCAATTGACATTTTTGACATTTTTTAATAAACAAAAAATATTTGAAATGGATTTACTTTCATATTTTAATTGTGATTATTTATATTGTTTTTGCTGTTTTGAGATATTCCTTGATATTTCCAACAAAATATGTTAATTTCAAGATCCTGATTCCCATTAGGTCACATCCTAGAATTATACATTACTAGTAAACATATGAAATCAATATAATTCTCTGAAAGTGGATTATCATAAACAATATTTATACCCTGTCATATAATACCCTTATAATTATCAAGAATGTGTTAAATATTCAGACTAATATATATATGTATATAGATATAATATTATGGGACAATATTACCATTATTCAAGTTTCATGCAGATTAGGCAATCCTCAGATGGGTGAATAGACTAGTCACCTGTCTGAGGATTGCCTAATATGCATGAAACTTGAGTAACAGTAATATAGTCCAATAATATTGTATTTGAGGTTTTAAACCTGCTCTGATAATTTAGCATTGAGCACTTTTGTATGCAAACACTTTTCATATTTGCTATCCTTTATTATACTATATATATATGTATATATATATATATATATATATATATATAGTGTCTATAAAAAGAATAAAAATCATAGGAGGATAATCAGCTATCAGTCAAAAATTTTAAGAGAATCTAACACTTGCTTTATATTTATTTGTTTAAACAATACCATCAGAATTAATTTTTTTCAAATCTGCCCACAAAATGCATTTATGCTAAGGTGAGGGAAAAACAACATTCTATAAATTTTTAAAATATAAGAAAACTTTCCCATTTATATTTTCATAATTTTATTGCAATTTTCTGAATCAATGTGTAAAATAAATGTTTATTAGAAAACTTTGATAAGGGAGTGACATTCATTTTGATAACGTAGCATTCAGATTAATATTATATCTTAGATTTTGTAGTTGTAAAAAAATTAAAACAAGATAATTATCTATTTTACATGAAATTAAGTTGGGAAAAAAATACAAAACAAAATCAATATCAGAATTTATATATTTTTGTGTATTCCTTAAATTCCAGAAATTAAAATAAGTTTATTTAAACTTTTAAAATAAATTTGTTATTTCAAATATCTTTAAGGATTGGTTGTTTTTATCTACATAATTACAAACCCTTAACAGGACAAGTGATAATTAGCAATAGTGTGCATAAGAAATTTAGTATTTGAAATTGCATTAATAACTTTTTTTTTTTAATTTTAGAATGATTTTCTTCTAAATTGGTTAAGAATCTAAAAGAGGAGTCACTAGAAAGATTAGTGAGTTTTGTGCTGTCTGGTCTGACCAGTTCACCTGTCAAAGTGCATCACCAAAATGCTGTTTGTGTTGTGATGTGCTTTCAAGTCTACAAAGACAGACACAATGACGAAATGTTGGGGCCGTATATGCCCAAACTCACCACATATTTCAAACAGCGTGTCTTTCAAAGTTTCAAATTCAACAAGGTCACCAAAACTGGCAACCGTGAATGTGTTGACATCAGGTGGATAGGAAGCAATACCTTGTAGCTCAGTTGTTTCTGTCAGACCAACTCCAATGGCAACGATGTGTGCCCCAGCCTCACGGGCAAGCTGAGCTTCAACCACTGTCCTGTATGTATTCACATTTGATACACCATCTGTTATGACAATGATAATGTTTTTGGCTTCGGGTCGGTCACCCTTTTCTGCCGTAAGCATTTGCTTCCGAACCAAGAACAAGGCAGAGGCAGTGTTTGTGTCGCCCTTAGTAAAAGTGATATTGTCCACTGCAGCTAGAATCTGGGCTTTTGTTTCATGACTATTGAGATGAAAGTGAACGTGTACATTTGTACTGAAGGTGGCCATGCCCACACGTACTACACCCTGATCAATTTCAGCCTCAGACAACAGTTCCTTAATGAAAGTAATCACATGTCTTACATTTTTCTTTTTAACACTTGTTGAGGTGTCCACAAGAAAGATTAAGTCAATGTTTGGTGACTGACAGCCGCCTAGAGAACAGGGCAAAAATGGAGGACACATATGTTAGGCTGGTTTAGCAATCAAGAAAACAACAATTCTTAATGTTACCTTTTTAGATTTTTGATAAATTTTATTTGATTTTTAACAAACTAGAAAATAGTTTTATTTCATCTTTCATTTAATTAGTTTTGATTTAGAGCAACAAATAGTTTTAAATCACATAATAATAATAATAAAAATGGTTAATACTTAATTCAAATTCTAAAAAGAATCTGAGAACTTCATGAAGCAAATAAGATTAAATTTATCAACACCAACTACTTAAATAACTTATTTAAGAAAATTTAAAGTTTATATAGTGACAATTCAAATTCTTACATATAAAAATAAATACTACCATTTAAATTAAAGCATCAAATGATATATAGATATATCTTTTACTGAATGCAATCTATTACCTAATAAAAACTTGGTTAAGTTTTTCCTTAATTTAAATTTTTTTTAAATATTTATATAACTTATAATTTAAGTAAAACTGAAAATAATTTTATTTGAACTTTTTAAACATCAGTAACCAAGCATTTATAACACACAAATATATTTCCCATTTACATACACAAATATACTCAATAGACAAAAACAGTTTATAAACAGTTTCACACAAATATAAATACGCTAAGATATTCACTAAGAAAATACATACAGGTACATACACACTTACCTGCACAATCATTCAGACAATCATATAACAAAATAACTGTAATGAAGCCTAGAAAATTGTTTTTATAATTCTACCAACAATTTTTTTAATGCTTTATCAGATAGTTTTATTTTTTACTAATAAATAAATAGAAACTTTCAAAAAGACTTTATTAAAATGGTACTCTAAGTGCTTCAAAATTTTCATTAATGATTTTTATCATTAAAATTCTAATAAATTTGATAGTTTTTAAACTGAAAATGTATTTGTATTTAATATTTCTGTCATCATTATATTTTAGATTTGTCAACTTACCAGCGGTTGTAGTTACAGGTTTAGATTCTGGAAGAAATGAGGATCAAATTATAATACTATCAACACTAAAATACAAATTATGGAGAAATGGATTTTTTAAACCTTATTTAACTATTAATTTTACTGACTTAGTATGTTTAACAGGATTTTTTACTTAAGTTATCATAAACCAGTTTTTTTTTTATAAAATCTTTCAATTTTCATCTTAATGAGACAGATATGAAAAGTTATGTTGTAAATAGTTTCTAAAAGTATTTGAATCCTGTTTTAATGATTAAAATAAAGAAATAACAATTGTTTATGTTTCTTTTATTGTTAATATTATTCAGAATTGCAGGATATTATTTTGTTCTTAAATGTAACTTTTATTTGGTAGAGAATTTTGCAGTAATAAATCTTTATGTATTAATCAATAAATTGAACCAAAATTGAGTTTATTATATTGATCAATGGACAGATTTAAAAATTCCTCTTCTATAATTAAAATGTTGCCCTAAAAATCAAATATGACAATAAGCTAATAATTGTATATGCCAACAACTAAATTAATTTCTAAATATGAATTTAGAATAATATTACATCAAAGTTATCAGTACATTTAGATTATTTCAACTTACCAGTAGTTGTAATTACAGGTGGGAGTTCTGTAAGAAAGTAGGATGATAGAGAAATTATTTCTATTTCTTTCAGTTATTATGCCAGTAAGTGTGTGTACATATGTGTGTATGTGTGTGTGTGTGTGTGTTTGTGTGTGTGTGTGTGTATGTAAAGCATCTAATTAATATTTTTATCTCCCGTCATTTATAAAAAAAAAACAAAAAAAATAAAAACAGTCATCACAATTTCCTGTTTCACAAATAGAAAAAAAAAGGTAAAAACAGGACTGTATGTTTGGTTTATGAAGGGAGCTCCTATTGAGCTCAGCAAAAACATCAGCAACTTTGTCTCTAAGAATTCCTTATAAAGTTTGAAGCACAAGAAAAAAATAGGATAGAAAAACAAAAAGGATTATTACATTTTGAAAGAAGAGGGAAAGGAAATGCTAAAACTAAAAAGAGAAATGTTGTCTAAAAGCAGAAAATCCATTCTGCCTGAAAAATAAAGGGCAGTGGGTATTCCAATTGAGCTGTGAAGTTTTGTGAGTGAAGAAAACTCAATGAAGACAAAAAGTGCTAAAAGGTGATTTACTGGAGGAGAAGCCAAAGTTGGTGATAAAATGAATATATATTGTGCAAAGAATGTGAAATGCTATCAGAGTGATAGTTGTGATATTGGAGAACAGAACAAAAACTAATATATATATATATATATATATATATATATATATATATACATGAGTGTGTGTGTGTGTGTGTGTATACACACACAAACATACATATATATATTTATATACACATAAATGTATATATATATTTGTATACATATATGTATATACACATGAATGTATATATATATATTTGTATACATATATGTATATACACATAAATGTATACATATATATTTGTATACATATATGTATGTATATATATATATATTTATATACACATATAAATGTATATATATATATATATATATATATATATATATATATATATATATATATATATATATATATATATATATATGTATATAGATATAGATATATAGAGAGAGACATAAAATAATAGGCATGTATATAGATACTCAGAAAAATAAACAGGTAGAAACTTACCAACATAAATAAAGAAAATAATTATAATTTCAAACAAATCAATTAAAACCCTATATTTCTAGTACATAAAAGTACTTTTATAAAAGTAAAATACAAGCCGTATACTTTAAGAGAGAATTTTTAAAATTCCTAACAGGATCATTATCTTACAATGCAAGAATGAACTACATTTGAGAAATCTAAAATTCTTTAAGTGAATAGATTTCTCTTCTGCAACTCATATAAAAATATACATAACAATCAAAATAATAAAGATTACATATATCGGTCTAATGACAAATGATAGATTTAAATTTAAATAGATTTTAAAAACTATTTCATACAGCATTAAGATGAAAAGATATGAATATTTATAGTTAATTAGTCATAGTCAGCAGAAAGTAATGAAACAAGGATAAAAATAAACTGTTGTCTAAACTAGAATGAAAGACATGCACAGCTGAAAAGTATCAGTGAAACTATTTCTTCTAATTAAAATAAAACTAATAAATAATTGATCTAATTGAAAACTAATAAATAATTGATCAAATTGGAAAAAACTGATGTGAAAACAAATATGAAATTAACAGTGATTATAATATATAACGTAGAGAATCTTAGTCCTTCTCTGTATATGATATTTTCTTCAACAGTGTCTCATATCTTGAAGGTGTGTGTGTGTGTGCATCAAAATTGAAGAATCATGCTTTACAACTCACCAAGGTCACAGAAATCAAAGAGTTTGCCTTTCAAACCTTGGAGTTCACGGAAATCTTCTACAGTCAGCGTATAATCCTCAGCAGGCTCTGAGGCGATTTTGATCAGCTCGGATGTTTCGGCCAAGGCAATGCCAATAGCATAGACTTGAATGCCTCTATCACGTGCAGCATTCGCCTCAATTGTGATGCGGTTTGTGTTGATATTAGATACTCCATCTGTCATCAAGATGGCAACATCAATTGAATTTTCTCGGTCCCCTTTCGTTCCTGCAAACATGCGTGTTCTCATTGTGTGTAGGGCTCCAGCTGTGTTTGTATTTCCATACCTGTATCTGACCCTATCCAAAGCTCTAAAGATGTCGGCCTTAGTTGAATAGTCATTAAGGTTAAACTCCACATGAACACTTGTACTGTAAGTAGCAACCCCAACCCTAACAATTCCACTGTCAATTGTGGCATTGGACAGCAAATCTTTAACAAATGTAATCATTTTCTTGAAATTTCGTTCTTCCACACTTGTGGAAGTGTCCAACAGGAAAACAATGTCCATACTTGTTGAAATGCACGTCTCTGCAGAGTGGCAAATATACAAGGAATTAGAAATACAAAAGAAATTATATTTAGACTAAAAATAATACAATCTAGTCATCACTTTAAAACTCAGTGTATTTAATACTTTTAAACATTTTCATAAACATTTCCCTTAAACTTTAACTGACTTTCTATTATTTCTAAGTATTCTTTTAAATAGTTGAAGTAATTAGTAGTTTATCTTTTATAAAAAAGTTGTATCTGTAAACTTAAATGATGAAGTTGATGATGTTACAAAAACATGAAAAATGTTGTGATAAAAAGAAATAAAAAAAGAATGTATAGGAAAATAAGAGAAAAGTGATTTATACTGAATATTGTTGTGATTGTAAAATATTATTGTCAGTACTCTCAAAGATTTTCAATAAGGAAATCATTTTAAAATCTTGTAATTCTTAGAAAGTAGTGAGTGAAGTAGGAAGACACAGAAAAGAAAATGTTCTACAAAGAAAATAATGAAAAGCAAAGACAATCTAATGTAGAAAACTATAAATTTATATAATGTTAGACATAAGGGGACATTTAAAAAAAACATCAATAAAGATTTATAGGTGAATACTGAAAACAATGAAGTAAGACATCACAATTTATACAAAACTAAATATCATAGAAATCTAATTTTTGTGCATAAAATGGAAAGAACTGTATAATGTGCCAGGTGAATTAGTAAATATATGACTATATTAAAAATGTAAGTATGTACAGTATAGGTATATAAATAATTTTGGTGATTTCTCTTTTCTACTGCAAGTGTCTTATTCTATATTTCTAGTGAGTGAATTTAGCATCCATTTATATAGACTATTTCTATTATTTCTTAATAGGAATTTAAGAATCCTACAATGATATTCATTATTAATGATCATAGTTATAATATCATAATTAATAGTTAATATGACTTATTTTTGTTACTAATTCTAATCCAATACAAAAAGCAAACAGTTTATATGTTTCTGAACTTAACAATTTCTGATTATCTTTTAATTATGGTAAAAAAAAAGATAAAAATTTCATGCAAAATAAGTGTGAGTGATATTTATTTCCTTATCTTAAAAAAGGTGCCATGTGATTCTACAAAGAAAAAAAAATTGCTTATCTACCTGGGCAGAATTCTTTAAAGACTTTGGCTCTCAATCCATGAAGCTCATCAAAATCTTGTACAGCAAACTTGTTCTCTTCAGTTGGTAAGGAAGCAATTTGTTCTAACTCATCTGTTTCTGACAATCCAACACCAATGGCATAAATATGGATATCAGCCTTTTTAGCTTTCTCGGCTTCCATCAGGGTCTGGTGTGAATTGATGTTGGAAACACCATCAGTAACAACAACAGCAATATTGCGTACATTGTCACGGTCACCATTTTCCCTGTTAAACATGGTGTTTCTCATTACTTTAAGAGCACCAGCAGTGTTTGTGCTGCCATAAGTATATTGGATACGGTCAATAGCAGCAAAGACTTCCTCTTTTGTTTTGTATTCATTCAGATGAAACTGGATGTAAACTGATGTACTGTAAACCAAAACACCAACACGTACAAATTCGGTTGAAATGGTGGCATCAGTCAAGAAATCTTTGACAAAATTCAACATTTTCTTGAAATTGCGTTCACTAACACTAGTTGAAGAATCCAGAACAAATACAATATCAGCGGTTGCAGCACTGCATTTACCTAAAGAAGGGAGGATTTACGAATAAGGAGATTATTAAACAGAATATTTTGAACTCATCAAATACAGATAAGTAAAGTAAATGAAACTTAAAGTAGATAGCATATCATAGACATTATATATATATATATATATATATATATATATATATATATATATGTCTATGATATGCTATTTGTATACATTAGTTATATCTGAGCAATCATGTACAATATATATATATATATATATATTGTACATTACTCAGATATAAGTAATGGATACAAATTATACTAGATATATTGCACTCACTCTCAAATAGGAAAATATGAAAACATAAGGAAATTATAATTAACAGTATATATTGGAAAGCCTAGTTCATACATGAAGAAATGTGTTGTTATATAAAATAACAAGAGTTAAATGATGAAAAATCAATCATACTATAGAAAAGGATAAAGTAGTCTAGTTATACAAGATTATAATCTTTTATCTAAAAATAAATCCTGCAGAGTTAGAGATAAATTATTATCAGTAGAAACTGAAATAGTCAATAGTGAATTGGTAGAAATATATCACAATTAAATCTCATTGGAGACTAATTCTAATAATGAAAATAATCAAATATACTTTTTTTAAAGAAATCAAATATAAGACCAAAAATATCATCTAGGTTAATAAGATGATATGAAAATCTTTTTACAAAAAAGTGTTTGAACAGATTCCAAGTTGATGATAATATAATATATTGAGTACAATATTCAAAATACCTAAATTACTATGAAGATTATCTTCATAGTAATTCATTCATCTTATTAAATTTTGATTATAATACTTTAGAGATTCAGTAAGTTCTTCATAGTAATTCATTCATCTTATTAAATTTTGATTATAATACTTTAGAGATTCAGTAAGTTAATATAAAAAAATGTAATAAAATTCTTTACTCTCACTCCTAAGAAATGTGAAACTCATCATAAAAAAAAATAAAGAGTACAAATGAAAAATTATTGCCATAATTCTAAGCATTCTTGAAGACAAATTTAATTTTGCTACTTTTCTTATCAAATATTTAATTTTCCTTTATGATATTCAATATTCCTTTTATCTTCTGTTGTATTGATACTTTCTAATTATATAAAAATAGTGTCAGTGATTTGTAAATATCATAAAACTTACCCCTCATTGTAAAGATTGGCTTTGTGGTAGTTGGAGGAGGTGCTGAAGAAAAAAAATAACCTCTTGTGTCAGGTAATATGAAAACCTGAATTTTTGTGATGCAGTGTCACATAAGTGTCAATCCGAGGTGAATTATTTATATTTTACAGATGTGCAATGGTGATTGTGTTGCAGACATTTGATATATATATATATATATATATATATATATATATATATATATATATATATATATATATATATATAAGAACAAATATCAACTTCTTGCAGATAAAGAATACACAAATAAGAATTTCTAATAAAGTATCAAGATATTTGAGAATGGATGTAATTTATTATCCTCATCTTTGTTGTTCCTGTAGCTTTATAACATGTATCACCTTGTACAATAATCTACACAATAGATAAATAGACAGACAGACAAATAGATGGTAGATAGCTATGAATAGAATGAGAAAGATAGATAGACAGATAGAAATAAACTGAGAAAATAAGCATAACAATCTTGTAGCATCTGAACAATATTTTAAGATACTCTTGAACTATATATATATATATATATATCCAGCATATATGCATCAATACTAAAATATACAATAAAAATAACAGGCAATTAAACAAGCTATATGTTAACAACTTAATTCTTTAGCCTAAAATATTAAATTTCATATTTAGATTAAAAACTTATAAAATTATAGAATATAGAGAAATGTGAAAATGGTAATAATTTTGTGTAAAGATTCTTAATGTTAATAAATGAAAAAAAAAAAAAAAAAAACAATTGTCCTTTTTGTTCTTGTCTTATATTTGTGCATTGTATTTATAATAATAGTTATAGATGATTGCAGCAGACAAATGAGTAGAAAATAAATCTTACCAGGGGTTGTTATAATCCTACGTGGAGCCATATCTGCAGAACAAGACTATAAAGTCAGAAAACAAAATCTATGCACAAAATTTGATACTTATTAATGTGTTCCCCAGTTATGTTCAGTAGTAGTGTATGTCTTTATATCTGTTTATATATTTAGACATAGAGAGACAGAAATGGATAATACAAAAATGTATTTATCTTATTGATACGCAACAAGAAAAAGACAAAAAGAAATTATCAGAAAGTTATAGATTTTATTTGTATTTGTTATAATTATGAAAGTAATCCTGAATCTTATAAAAAAATATATCAATTGTTGATTCAAGTGATTTAAAGAGAAAAAAATAATTAGAAAGTCAAGATAATATTGAAAAATAATTTGTAGCCAACTGTTTTAAAGTGAAAAACAAATGGAATATACTAAAGATTTAAAGAAAAAATACATGAAAATACTAACATGTTTATATGAAAATAGAAAATGAGATATTATGAACTAAATAAAAAAAAATATAAAAGATATTTTGTGTGAAATGAAATCATGCAAAAATGAAAAGTGGAGTTATGTGCTTAAAGATACTATGTAAAATCTTCATAGATCAAATATTGATGATATAATAAAAGTGATATTTTATACAATGTGATCCTATCTTAGCATATAAGATGGCAAGTGAATATATGATAGAAAATAATAAGATAGAGTGAGTTCTAAATATAAAATTCAGAACAGTTACATGCAGAAGTATGATAATGTATGATTGCTATAAAAATAAAAAAAATTCAAAAAAGGTATACTGTAATTTAAGATATATTAGAATGCAGAATGCATAGCAGTCCTACAATAACAACACAATTGTTATTGTAATAATATAATCCTAAAATGCTGTAGTTGTAAAATCAAGAAAAATAGTTCAAAAGGAAAACATGGAGAAATTTAAGTTTTCTTAGTTTGTTTGAAAATAATAAAAAAATTATGATGAGTTCTAAAGATAAAAGAGACAAGTTACGTTAAATAACCATTGAATTATATTCAGTGGTGCATTTTTTGTAAGCAATAAATTTATATAAATTTATGAATAAAAATCAGCAATTTTGTCAGTAGTTATTTACTGAAATCCTATTATGTTAGTTGAACACAAAGATCGATTAACTTGGGGAGGTATGCACGAACTGAAGCTCATGCATGGCCAGAGCTAAAAATTGCATATATCTCTTCGGCATTCCTCTTTTAAAGCAGCTCAGTCACTGGGCAATAAACCCAGCCCTGCCCCTTTTAGAAATTTTGTCAGTATTTCTTGTTATAATATATATATATATATATATATATATATATATATATATATATATATTTGCACCTTCAAAAATGAATATACATTGAACTGCATTCTTACATTTACCTTTTTTCCCCTACTAACGACCAAAACCAGCATCCTATATATAAAAATAAAAAAACTCTGCTTGGAGTGTGTCTTTTTCCTAAGCTCTCAAAACAGTTGTAAAATATCAATTTTCAGATTGAAATTGATCAAATTAATTTGATAACTGACACAAGATGACACTGATTAATACTGATTAACAATTTTATTGATGAGATATGATTGATGAATGACTTGCACTTAAAGATTTTTCGCATTTCATTTATAAAGAATAAAAATGCTGAATTGACAAATAATTTGGATTTTATGAAATGAATGAGATTTTATGAAATGAATGAGATTTTATGAAATGAATGAGTTTTTTGTTTTATGTAGAATTTTATGTAGAATTTTATGTAGAATTCATATTGAATAGCAAGTTTGATCCTTATGTCACATCCGACCCGTGATAAATGGGTTGGGCAAATACCTACAACTGTTTCCTTTCTGTCTTTCTTTTCATAACCACATTTTCTTTATTTATTCATCTACTTTTCAAGATAATAAAATTCACATACATTATCTGCAGATCAAAATGTAAGTAAACTAGTTTTCTTAATTATAATTCTACTATTGAATGCATAAGAAAATAGAGAGATAAAGCCAAAACAATGTGCTTTTATTGGATCCTACTTTTGTAAAGTGAACTGCAAAAAAATAAATTAAAAATTAAAATTGATAACAGTGTGCATATGTGACAATTACTAATCTACAAATAATATTTTCCAGCAAATAATTGCTGGATTTGGCATTTTGTGCAAGTGGTAAACATTCCGTAGTGTGCAAGGGAAGTAACTCTTTCATTACATACCGGGACAAAATTGTTGAAACAAATCTTTCTTAATGCCTTGCAATTCATTGAAATCTTGCACATTGAATGTGTTTTCTCTACTGGGCCTGCTGGCAATTTTCTCCAGCTCCGAAGTGTCCGAGAGGCCAACACCAATAGCATAAATATGGATATCACTTTTTCGGGTCATTTCCGCTTCGGTCACTGTCTGGAAAGTATTGATGTTTGAAACACCATCAGTGACAACCAACGCATAGTTAGGAGCTTCAGGTCGATCTCCATTACTCCTTGAGAAAGCAGCCCTCAAAGCTCGAAGTCCAGCGGCAGTGTTTGTACTACCATAGCTGTAGGGAATGTTATCTATAGCTTCAAACACTTGTTCCTTGGAGGTGTACTTGTTAAGATTAAATTGGACATAGGCATAGCTACTGAAAGTGATCAATCCAACATGAATGCCATTAGGTGCTATATAAGCCTCAGTCAAAAATTCCTTGACAAATTCCAGGACCTTTTTGAAGTTACGTTCACTGACACTAGTTGATGAATCCAGCAGGAACACTATATCAGAGGTTGCAGGCGTACATGCCTCTGTAGTAGAGGGGAAAGAAGTCAAAGAAGAGAGAGAAAAAAACAAGAATTACAAATCAAGTTTTGGATTTGAGTTCCAGTGAAAAATACATTACACAGAAAACAAAAACTAATCAACAAAACTTAAATAAAAACAAACATTTGCAAAATAGGAAGATTTTTTTTAAAATTATCATCAATTTTTATTTGGAATATGGCTTGTTGAACTCTGTAGTATTGTTGGGTAAAATATCCCAACCTGGTTAACTATGAAATATACTATTATATGAATTTTGATCAGGTAGATAAAAGTGGATTTATAGATAATCCAACATTAAAAGGATATTACCTACCTTCTGACACAAAATTCTTATTACATATTTTTTTTGTGCAGAATGACTATATAAAGAAAAGACTGAAGAAAGTTTTGACCAATTAACTATGAAGTATTTGTACATAAGTCAAACTGAATATCTTATGCAAATCAGGAATAGGATGTAAAACTGCTGACAAAATAAACAGTACAAATACTTCATGGGAATTGTGTGTAGTTTTATAAAAATAAATATTTCAACATCAGGCGTTGACACAGTAAATATTTACTAAGTTTTACCCAGTGTGGCACTTGTTCACAATTTTCATATCATAATACAACTATAGATAATATAGAAAAAAATAGATATAAACTAGTTTGTAAATAAAACCACTGAAAGCTTTTCTGTTACTTTTGTTATCTAATTTCTATATTCTATAATTACAACATTTATAATTTTAAAAAAAATAGATATAGCTGTAGCTATATTAGAAATATGGTCAGTGACAAATTAAAAAAAGATTTGAACAGAAGAGATATATCACTAAACTATTAATGATCATAATAAATTGCAATAACTTTAAAGATTAACTTACAAATTAATTCATCTATGATAGGTGGATTAGAAGCTGCAACAAATCTTATAGATTATTTCATTAGATGAATTATTTTATCAGGCAGAGGCATTCTCTATTTTCATTTCTTTTACTATTCAGAATCTATTAACCCTCTGAAGCAAGATTTAATTTATCCTATTTAATATTCTTCACTGATTACACATTCATGTAGAAAATACTGTTATAACTAAAACCACAACAAAAAAAGCTCTATAAAAATTAGCATGCCAAATATCCCAAACAAAAAAATCTGTGATAACAATAACAAAATTTACTGATTGAACAAATGATATAAGTTTTCTATAAATGTATATACAAGTATTTGATAAGTAAAAACAAAGAAAAAAAAATTGCTAAGAGTGGAAATCATTTTAATTTATTATATACTTTTTTTTTTTTATCTTGATTAGATGGTTTAGATATTGAAGTCATAAAGTTATCTTTTTTATGGGTAAAGATATAACATTTTGTTTATATTTTATTTTTTACTTTATTTTATTTTTGAAAATATTATGGGGCTAAACACATATTTATTTTTATAGGATCAACAAATATTTAAATTATTGTTGAAAATAATTATGATAAAATTACAATATTCATTTTTGAGTGAATGGTAAAGTATTTAGTTTAAAATATTATGGGGGCTAGATACAAATGGATTATAATATTCATTTTTAAGTGAAAAACAAATTATAAAAATTATCTCAACATACATACCACACACACGGAGACACACACAAACACACACACACATATATATATATGTCTGACATCAGTTATATAATCTGATGAGAAAAAAATCTTTGTCATAATTGTTTAAAAGAAATGATTAGAGATATTCAATTGGAAATATTAGTATACAATAAGTTTAAGCACTGTCATACTGATATGCTAAGGTCATTTCTGTTATTAGTGTTTTCTTTCACCTAAAAAGCATTTTTATAACACATCCATATATACATAATGCTACACATACACACACACATAAATTATGTGTAAAACTTTGCATAGAGCACACAGATACTACTTCCTGATATTAGGCCGGGTGCTGGGAAGCAACACTTTAATTCAAGGTAGAGCACACAAATGCTCTAATCATAGTAGAAGCACTCATCCATAAATAAATAAGACCATCATTTTTGACAGGTACTATGCTAGTTTTACTATAATAGACTTAGAAAAATGACAAAGAAGTTGATTATTGCAATACATTATAGATAAAGAAAAATAGAAAATGTTCTCCGGTTGACAAGTGCCAAAATGTCTACTTTTTAAAAGAGAAAGGATCTAAACATTGTAGATAGCAATTAGTTATACTGCATTTCATGACAGTAGCAACATAATCTTTATGATAGGTAAATCGCTTTAACTTTTATTACTAAATAAGAAAAGAGATATACAAAATCATCATCTACAATCTCAGAGTATCCTTTATTCCATTTGATTCAAGATACCAATTTTTTGATTTTGCTTCTATGTACTCTGATAAATTGGCAATGAAAGTTATCATGCTTTTATATTCTGATGATGATATGAACAAACATTGAAATATTAATAAAATCAATATTAATTCATTAATCAAATATGGATTACTGTAACATTATGAATGGTACTGGGGTCCAAATAGATAAGTTATCAAAAAAAGTCAGCAGCTGGTAGAAAGACAAGTTGATGTCTCATCCAGTGGGTTAGGTGTGTTTGATCTAGTACCCCAGACTGAAAACAGTAGAGGTCACCATACTCAATTGCCCATGTAAGTGGTAGCAGGGACTCATTGAATGAAGTTGACTACTTGAGGTGGAAGTGGGTGTCAGGTGTTGGTTAACCCCAATAAAAGATGATGGAATTTCTCAATTCACCTTCTATTAGTGGCTGGAGTATGAGACAAGAATTCACATAAATGGAAAACATGGAATGATTCTAAGATACGGGAAAAGCCAGTTCCAACTTGAATAAAAATAAAACTACCTCACATGTGTCTGTTATTCCTTTCCATTGACTTCCACGGCCTCAAAGATCAAACAAAGAAAATAAAGCAACAGAGGTGCTGATGATTGAAGTGAGTTGTGCTTTTTGTGTTTCTCCTTTCTCATCAGACAATTAGCCATCACTGACATAGCAGTCATCGATGACTATGCTACATTACCTACAAGCATAACTTTTTATTTAAGTTACCTTCATCCTTTATATTTTAGAATTGTTTCAAGTTGTTTTTGATTATTAAAATTGTCTAAAGTTGTTCCTGTTCTGTGAAATACCTACTAAAGCAAATTGTCTTGTTTTCAAATAACACTTTCACCAAACATACTTCTGTTAATTCATAATCAACTATACTCTGACACAAAATGCAATCTCACTCACCAGTTGTGGGTTCTGTAGGCGGAGGAGTGGTTTGAACTGTTGGAAATAAATTACAACCACAACATCATATTGGCATCAGTTGAGACATGTTAAACAGATAACTAATTTGGTGAGTCAACAGCACTCATTGCAACAGATGCTGCTACATAACAATAATTCTCACAAAATATTTTTTGCTGATTAGCTATAACTGTGTGACTATTTACTAAGTACATTTTGTAGCCATTTATTTATTTTATTTATTTTAAATCTTTTTATTTGCAATTTATACATTGCTATTTTAAAGTCATTTAAAAAAGCAGCATTTATTTTAGTTAAATTTAAGAAATGATTATCATTATTACTGTTATCAATATAATTATTAAGATTAAAATTATTATGATAATTATTAAATATTCATTATTTTTAAATTAACAGGAATGAAAAATTAATGAATTAAATGGCTTTGCTTGTATTCAAAAGTTGATGACTGTGAAAGAAAGAAGAGTTAAAAATTAATGAAATCATTCAAATAATCTAAGCTTTTTTTTATTCTTATTTACAAGTGATTAAATAAGAAGAGAATTTTAGAATTTTATGAAAAATTTATTTACAATTTAGAAAACATTTATAAAGGAAGATTATAATTAATTGGATTTTTTTTTTTAGATGTATCACCTAGAGATACAGGTGTGTACACTTGGTCATGTCTCCCACATAAAAATGGTTTAAAAGCAATTTAATTGGCAACAAAATTTTAAAGATTTATTTTGGTTTTAATATTTAATTTATGAAAGGAGCAAAATGTCTCTTTTCTTTTAAATATGATTTTTTGAAAAACTTTTAGGTTTCAGAATTGATTTTTAATAATGAATTTATATATTTTTAGTGGGTAAACCTTAACTTTTTTGTATTTGTTTATTTGTTTCTGCTAAGGAATTGCTTATGAAAAGAACGACAAAGAATTGTCAAATCTTGCTAGAACCTACCTGGACAAAACTCTTCAAAAAGTTCAGCCTGCACACCTTTAAGTTCACTAAATTCTTGCACAATAAATGTATTCACATCAGTCGGTTCAGATGCAATCTTCTTCAATTCATTTGTATCAGCCAAACCAATACCAATAGCATAGATGTGGATGTCGAGGTTCTTGGCCATTTCAGCCTCTTCAATTGTGCGGAAAGCATTGATATTGGAAACACCATCAGTGACAACAAACAAGAAATTGGGTGCATCAAGACGATCACCAGTCTCCACAGAAAAGACCTGTCGTCTGATGGCTTTAAGCCCATCAGCTGTATTCGTGCTGCCGTATCTGTAAGGAATGCGATCAATGGCACCATAAATCTCTTCTCTTGTTGTGTATCGGTCCAAGAGAAACTCAACATGCACACTGGTGCTGTATGTAACAACAGAAACGCGCACACCATCTGGAGCAATGTAGGCTGTTGACAGGAATTCTTTGACGAATGAAAGAACTTTCTTGAAATTGGCTTCACTGACACTTGTTGATGAATCAAGAAGGAAGGCAATATCAGAGGTAGCAGCGCGGCATTTTTCTAAAAAGTGCACGGAAAAGCAGGACAAAGATGAAAGGAACATTTAGTTGAAATAGTAAGAGGCACATGGGAATGATAAGAAAGTAGATATATGTACCAATGACAAATTATGTCAAAATATAATCGACCAATGAACATACTTATATACATTTATGCACACAAACACACACACAATATATATAAGAATTCAGGTGAAAGTGCAAAATTCTAGGGTGAATGGAAATGAAAGAAAAAAACAACTATATATATATATATATATATATATATATTTATGAAAGTATATATATATATATATATATATATATATATATATATATATATATATATATATATATATATATATATATATATATATATATATATATATATATATATATATATATATATATATATATATATATATATATATATATATATATATATATATAGAAGGCCATAAATCTTCTCAGTCATGTATGGTCACACATGAGAGGAAACCGAGGAAGGGGTTCATATGTATGACTGTGAAGTTGGACATCTGGGCCATCTGCGTTTTCACAACTGAACTACTTGTAGAAATGACCCTCTTCTGTGAAGAAGTGGCAATCACCATGTCACCATATATATATATATAATCCAAAAGTCCAGAGAAGAAATCTTCCTTACGACACAAGAGTTTTATTTAAAAAACCTGTCGCAGTTTGAGAGCTCAATGTGTGCTCTTAATGTTAGAGTCACAGATCAAATATATAAGTAAAGAAATAACAAAAGACTTAGAGATTTAGCATTATAGACTATAATGGTAAATCTCCCTGAAATAGACTATAATGCTGAATCTCTAAGTCTTTTGTTATTTCTTTACTTATATATATATATAAGGTCATATACAAGGTCATAAAAGAGAAAACATTTAATCAGGTAAATTGAAGCAACAAGAATTTTCAACAAAAAAATTTGGGGTATTCAGTATGAAAATAATTGCTATCAAGTTAAAGAACATGATTATGTGTTATTAATATACAGGGGAATATTCATCCTGAAGATGTGGTCATAACTTCAAGATAAACAAATTATGAAAGATAATACCAAGACAAGTGCATAACTACATGATGAACTAAGAAAACCACACATACCCGTTGTAGTTGGTATTGGTGTTGTTGTTGGAGGAACTGTGAAGAGAGATACCAAATGCTGAATTAAGTAATTAACACCTATTTGTCAAAATGACCAAAACTAAAATCACATAAACTGAACCTATTATGAATTTTAGATTTCATATTTCAATTGTAAACTATAAGATAAACAATGAAAATGTTAAAAAAAGAACTGCTTGATTTTTTTGAAAAACTAATAATTTACTTAATTGAACAATTACAAGTGAACCCTATTTTTCATTAATATGCAGATATAAATGAAATAAGTAAAAATAGTTAAAAGGCAAGCAAGCGTAAATATTAACATTAATAGAACATAGAGAATATTTATTAAATCAGAATGTACTATCATTTCATGGTTAAAAACTAAAAATGTTTGATAAATTTATTTGTAATTTTCAGATGACAGTTTTAAAGTTCTTAAACTTTACATATTAAAAGATAAGATATGAGTAGACTGTAAATTTCTATAAAAAGTTGAAAGAATGATTCATTAAAAAGTCACATGATTTGGAAATGACAATTGGAAATGACCATTTATCTATATTCTTTCAAATTCTGATTTCAAATTTATATTTATAACAAATGGTACATAAGGTCAATGGCATGAATTTTGTCAGAAATTTTGTGTCGCAACTGTGCTGAACATGCAGGATCTATACTTATACTTTCTAATGTGAATTGTGAAATTAGATGAAGTAGATAACAATTGTGACAGTGAATTAAAATAAGTTCAATGAGTGAATAAAATAATTAATGTCCTTTTTAATTACTCAAAAAGAAAATTCTAAAAAAGTGAAACTAAATGGAAAAAAATCAGATAATTAGTAAAAGAAAAAAAAAAGATTTATCCAGTCACATTTTAAATGTTACATTCATCCATCAATAGAAAGAAATTCTAGAAGCTAAGTTGATTACATGTTAGCTCAGTCGGTAGAGCGTTCGGCTAGAAACCACAAGGTTCCTAGTTCGATACCGGTCCTCGCCAACTCAGCGTTATGAGTAGCACAGGGATCTGTGCGGTAAAGTAGGGAGCTGATGGTAGGTGTAGCGCTCCACCTCAGACGCAAAAAAACAATCTCCTTGGTCTAGCGCTAGTGAAAAGGGGATAGACTCCCTCGCTGTATGGCTCATACCGACATTAGGCCACCCCGATGACTTTTATATGTAAATGAAAAGTTATGAAAATAGTATTTACTGCATTATGAGCTAAAAGAACCTTATAAGATTATAATCATTACCATCAACAAATTACTAACAAACTTTGTCTTAATAAAATTATAGTTATCTGGTGATATATAATAATATTAAAAAGATGGTTATATATGATAATAATAAAAAGGTGATTATATGGTGATATATAATAATAATAAAAAGATGGTTATATGGTGATATATGATAATAATAATAATAATAATAATAATAATAAAGGTGATGCTGATGTGAAAACTCAAAAGGTGATTATATGGTGATATATGATAATAATAAAAAGGTGATTATATGGTGATATATGATAATAATAAAAAGGTGGTTATATGGTGATATATGATAATAATAATAAAAAGGTGGTTATATAATGGTATATGATAATAATAATAATAAAAAGGTGATTATATGGTGATATATGATAATAATAAAAAGGTGGTTATATAGTGATATATGATAATAATAAAAAGGTGGTTATATAGTGATATATAATAATAATAATAATAATAATAATAATAATAAGGTGATTATATGCTGATAATAATAAAGGTGCAAGTGAAATTGGCCAACGCCAGTGTCAGTGAGTGATAATGTGATCAGAGCATTTCTATTGCAATGAAGAGAAAATAAATCTCTTCATAGTGAGGAATTGAGTATTTGTGGCATTGGAAATTGGTGCAATAGTTCACTGCTATTTTTTGTGGATACAAGTTGCAATATCAGTGAACATTTAACATCACATACCTGGGCACATTTCAGCAAAGACCAATCTTTTCAGTCCTTGTAAATCATCAAAGTTCTGAGCAAGGAATGTGTTTTCTTGAGCTGGTTTTGACACTATTTGTTGTAATTCAGTAAGTTCAACCAGACCAATACCCACACCATAGACATGCACATCTGCATCCTTCAAAAGAGCAGCTTCATCCAATGTGCGATAAGGATTGATATTTGAGACACCATCAGTGACAATAATAGCAATATTTCTGGATTCAGCACGATCTCCATGCTCGCGGGTAAACATCACCTTCCTCAATTTTTCCAATCCACTTGCTGTATTGGTGCTTCCATAAGTATAGGGAACTTTGTCAATAGCATTAAATACCTCATCTTTTGTTTCATAAGAATTCAAATAAAACTGGACATTTACGCTTGTGCTGTAAGTGACCAAACCGACACGAATACCAGCAGCTCCAAAATACGCCTCGGACAAGAATTCCTTAACAAAGGCAAGAACCTTTCTGAAGTTGGTTTCCAGAACACTCGTAGAGCTATCCAGCAGGAAGACGACATCGGAAGATGCAACAGTACATTCTAGATAGCAGGGTAATACAATTAATTTAGTAAAGTCTTTAAAGCAAAGTACAAAGTCATTTAAAAAGGAAAAGAAATATTCAAGAAATTCTATGAGATAATTATTTATTTTAAATTATCCTTTATCTTATTTTGGATTTTTGAGAATGAAACAATAAAAAAGAGAGCTATGCAGGTTATAACATAAAAACACAAATTATGATAAAAATAAGCAATTTAAAGGCATAATATTTACTGAATCAATAGATTTACTCAATGGATTATTAATCTAATATTTTGAATAAATATTCTATCATCATAAAATTAAAGTGTTAATCAGGTAATAAGTAATTAAGATATTCATTCATTGAAAAATGCCTTAAGTTTATAATAAGAAGTTTTGTTTTATAACAGTAAAAAAAGATAGAAAAATAACATTCACTATTTGGACCCATTCTGTTACACTGACAATGACACACTCACACAATGAAACAATTATTCCAATCATAGTTGAACACATTCACTAAAGATATTAATTAAAAGTGAAATTCTTAAGAATTTGGTCACTACCAAACAATGATCATTTCTTCTATTTACAACAAACACTGATCAACATTCACAATCACATTAAAATCTGATCATTGTTCAGAGATATCCCAAATATTTATCAAGTTTTACACTTGTTCCAAACATTTAAGTAATATTCACAAAACTGTAAGCAGGTCATTATGTGCGCGCGCAAGAATTGGGTCGATAACCATGAGAAATATTTTAGTTCCCTTTTAGCTGGAAGTATGATGACCATCTTACCTGGCTCTGGTGGTGGTTTCGTTGGTTCTAAGGAAAAAAATAATGGGCTATATTGTTATCCGTATTACTGAGCAATGGAGAACATAATTCAGTAATAAAATCAAAGACATTTGGAAGTCTTATAAAAAGAAGATATGAAAAATCTGATTATCACTAGAATACATCTATTTCAATTAGTATTTTACTAAATGTTCAATTTAGAAAATCATTGAAAGTTAGCAATTCTATGAAAATGTATAACACTAAAGTATTTATATATTCCTAATGGAAAAAAGAATCTTTTTTTTTAAGATTGATATTTTGAAAAGTTTGCTTCTAGTTTATACATTTCTAGTCCTTCTATATTATGCTTTTTTTTTTAAAATTCATCTAAGTTACTTCTATGAAAATAGATAAGAGCAAAGTATTTTTATTCTTTTTTTATCTAATAGAGTAAAATCCTTAAGAGCATGAGTTTATCTCATCTTTACTGTTTCCATTTTTATAATGACTGAATGACTGCAGATTTTTAGTTGTTATTAAATGATTTACTAAAAGTGGTTCACTAAACTTTTCTTTTGAAGGTGTAAATGTTTGCATACATTTTCTATGAAAACTGTACCAAGACTTCAAAATATATCTGTAAATAATAATGGAAACAGTAAAACTGAGAACAAACATAACTCATACTCCCTTAACCCTTTATCTACCAGAGCGCCCCAAACTACCCAACGATCAAAATGTAGGACCACTTAAAAACGCCCAAGATCAATAAATAAAAGTATTAAAACATCTTTGTAAATTATCATCCTACCTTATTAAAATAAAATCTACTTCAAGGAAGGTAACTTTTAATTAATTACATTAGTTACTTCCGTGTAGAAAATTCAATTCAAAACAATGGTAGATAAAGGGTTAACTTATAAAGGCCTAACTTTAAAAAATTCTGTTTTTAGACTTGACATTATGAGGACAAGATATTTCTGTTTTGCTTTCAGTTGAAAAATAGACAACTTACCAGGACAGAAATGGGCAAACACTTCCTCTTTCATTTTATCAAGTTCATCAAAATCTTCAACACTAAAGCTGTTGTCGGCAGCCGGAGATGATGCTATTTTTTTCAGCTCTGTTAGATCAGCCAATCCAATGCCAACCGCATAAATGTGAATGTCTGCAGATTGCGCGCGCATTGCTTCAACTATGGTGCGCTTTGAATCTATATTAGAAACCCCATCAGTAAGGACGAGCGCTATATTTGGTGCCTCTGCTCTATCCCCATGCTCACTGGTAAACATTTCAGTTCTGAGAGCCTTAAGGGCTGCGGCTGTGTTAGTATCACCGTACCTATACTGAATTCTGTCTATTGCTGCAAACACCTGGCTTTTGGTGGAGTAATCATTCAGGTGAAATTGTATGTGAACTTTGGTGCTATAAACAAGTAAACCAACGCGAACTCCACCCGAATTAATGCTGGCATCAGATAAGAAATTTTTGGCAAATGTGAGCATCTTCTGAAAATTATGAGCACTGACACTGGTTGAAGAATCCAAAACCAGAACAACATCAGCTAATGATGACCTGCAAGCTAATTGTTAGAGGCAAAGAGAAAAGGGAAGGTTAGTAAAAACAAAAACGCACTGCGCATTTTGGATATCTACATATATATATATGTGTGTGTGTGTGTGTGTGTGTGTGTGTGTGTGTGTGTGTGTGTATATATATATATATATATATATATATATATATATATATATATAATGGAATATATATTTTTTGATGAATATAATGGAATATATATGCATGTATACAATGTAATGTATATATATATATATATTTGTATATGTATACAATATAATATATATGTATATATGTATACAATGTAATATATATATATTTATAGGAATGATTGGATGGATGGATATTTTGTATGTATTCATGTCTATGTTTGCATGTTTATATCTGTATATAAGTAAAAGAAATTATTGTGAATATGCTTGCATAAAACAACTATTTTCTTTTTCTTAAATGTTACATAGCAGTTGGAAATAAATGTTGTATAACAGATATTAATCTCCAGTGTTTATAAATGTGACATAAATTCAATTCTTAGTTCATAGTTGTTTATAACAGCACATTTGAAATGTGAAATATTTTGTGATTAAAAGTTCAAAACAAAATGTACAACTCAGTAGCATTCATACACAAACTGACAACCAAATCTTTCATGAATTTTTAATACAAAGATTTTAAGAAGCGGACTCACCAGTGGTAGGAGCAGGAGTGGTAGGAGGAAGTGTAGGAGGTTCTGGAACCAAGAACATATTTACTAAGTCAAAATTGATGAAACTTTCTTTTTCATACTCACTTCCATAACCCTCTTTTCTCTTATAGAAAAGATTTTAGATTTGTTCAAGAAGTTTACACAAGTTTACTTCTTTCATTTGAAAATAACTTTGTACTAGTGTCGAATTGGGATTGGAAGTTTTAATAAATAAACAACTATCCTCAATGAAAAAGATTATTATTTCTTATCAAGATTATATTTTTCCCTTTTTACTGTTGGGCTGTTTCAGAAATGTTTCCACATCAAAGATTTTACAAGTTAGCAATTCAACTTTTCCCTTGGATTAAAAGTCCTTAAAATATAGGATTTAAGACAAAAAGGAATGACATTTAAAAACTGAGAAATGAATCCATTGGATCACTATCAGACTTTTACTATTGTTAAAACTTCTTTCTCTTTTGTCTTTGGTAGTTTTATTATTTTCTTCTTAGATACAATTGTGTAAACTCATTCAGTCACTAGGATTGCTGATTGAATTTTCAATATCATTCTCAAAATATATGGATGTTATAAAACTATTACAAAAAAAAACCAGTAACAAGAGGGTTAATCTTAATATACAAGTAAAAACCAGAAAATAAACTCATCAGGCAAAGCTTTCTATTAAGTTGATAAATGTCAATATATTGGAGAGATATTCAGTAATTTTTCTTATTTACAGTCAAACGTACTGATAAAATATATAACACATAACAGCAACAAAATAACAGAAATGACACACTTATAGAATAAACATGAACAGAATATTTGTTCATATGCGAGTTTAGCCACAAGGAAAAGCTTTAAGACAAGTAATAATGACTTGTGCTTGCAACATAGGACATTAAATCTGAATGATTCTAGTTATTGAGAAAATGTTTACATTTCAATCATTGTAAGTTATCAAGATACTGAATGCAGTAAATCACATTGAAATGTATTTACAGAACTGAATGTTCACACTGTACAATGCTAAAGATTTGGTGAATGCTTATATCAAACTGTAACAAAGCATTCTTTTAAAGATATATTGTTTTTTTTTTTTTCTTCTTAGAAAATGCAATTAAGATTTGATAGAATGTTCAAAATGTTATTTTGGATTTTTATTTCTTTGATATTAACATCTATGAATAATATCATTCATGTAATTTGAGAGTCTGTGAGTAAACCTTCAAAAACTTAAATACATTTAGCCACTCACCTCCCCCCCCACCAAATAACTGATCACAAAATGTATGAATATAGTTTACCATTGTTATGATGTTTTGAATTTCTTTTTAAAGATTTAACAAGTATATTACATTAACAGAACGACTCTAAAAATTAAATCAATTTTGACAACTCCTTTTTTTCAATGAAATTACAAAAATCCAATCATATGAATCTATTAAGACATTATTTGTCTTTATCTAATTAATATATACATGTGCACATGGCATGACATGTAGTTATTCACTGAATTTTGATCTGATTTTTTCATTGTATAATATCCAATCCATGATTAATATTCGCCACTGAATTAAACACACTGATAATTAAGTTTATGTTGAATTTTTTTTTTCTTCTGTAAAATAAGTGTTTTTATTTTCCTCATTATACTTATATCTGTAATGCAATGAATGGGTGTATATATATATATATATATATATATATATATATATAGTGATGTAGGTGAAGAATAAAGAAAAGGGCCATATGTATATATATACATGTGTGTGTGTGGATCCTTGCATATGAATATGGAGGTGTATATGTATATGATCTGGGCATTAAGGAGAAAACATTAGATGGTAATGGTGTATGTGCATATGTGTGTATATATATATATATATATATATATATATATATATATATATATATACATATATTTGCATCAAACTTAGTGGATCTGCAGTGGGATTGATGAGGAGAGGAAAGGTTCTGGTGGTGGGGTTGTAAGATTATGAGGGACACCAGTGATCTGTAAAAATTATGCTATTGCTATATGCATAAGGGTGTGTATGATTTTGAAAGATCAAATATCTTTAATGATCCAAATCTATAAATCTTGCAATATACAGGTGAATCAGTATTGATAGATGTAAATTCATTTCATATTTACATTGTTCACTTTACAAAGAGCATCTACATTGTGTGTCCATCAAGAATACTAAAAGACTAAATAGTAAAAAAAGGGCAAATATTCTAATTCTGGTGAATAACAATTGAAGGAAAAACATTTGCACATTGTGCTATAGTCAATAATTGTGCGCTTGTAGAATTAGGTGAAAAGTAATATTGATAATGAAGAAGAAGAATTCTGTGCAGAAGATGGCATGTTGAGGCCAAGGTGAATTGAGGAAAAAGAAAAAAGTGAGGAGGAGGCAGATTCTGAGTGCTTCTTGACTACAATGGCTGAGATAGAAGCCTTACCTGTGCTTGGACAAAAAGAATCAAAGACTTCTTTCTTCAAACTTTGAAGCCCATCAAAATCTTCCACTGTGAAAGTATTTTTGGCTGCTGGCTCAGAAGCCAATGCCCTCAGCTCAGTTGTCTCATCCAAGCCAATTCCAATGGCATAGATGTGAATATCTTCAGAACGGGCTTTCTTTGCCTCATCCATTGTTTTGTACGCATTGATATTCGATACACCATCAGTAACAATAAATGCAATGTTCTTTGCATTTGGACGGTCTCCATTATCACGTGTGAACATGTTGCGCCTCATTGCTTCAATACCACCAGCAGTATTAGTACTTCCATACCTGTATTTGATACGGTCAATTGCAGCAAAGACATCTCCTTTTTCTTTGTAATCATTCAGGTGGAACTGAATGTTGACATCAGTGCTATAAAGCATGATGCCAACTTGTACAAATTCAGGACCAATAAGGGCTTCAGATAGGAAATTCTTGATGAAATTCAACACCTTCTTAAAATTATTTTCCCCTACACTGGTCGATGAATCAATCACAAACACTATGTCTGAGGGCGCAGCGCTGCATTCACCTATCGCAAAGCGCAGGAAAAGATAAAATATTATCATAAGTAAAACCTAAAATTATGCCATCACATTAAAGATAACGTTCTGATTATGAGATTCAATATTCTACAATACTTTTCATCTATTAAAAGGAAACACATTTTATTCATACATTCAATAAATGCATATTAGTAAATATATATATAGATCTGTAAGTTTGTTTTTCTTTGTAAATTTTTCATTGATATAAAGATAAATATATCTACATGATAATCAATATCTCACAGAATATATAATTTCAGTAATATGCTTGTATTCATGTACTTATCACATTAATATTTGTGTAGCTAGCAAGTTGTACCTGTACCTAAGATATAAGTGAAATTCTAAACAATATTTTCAGTTCACTGTAACATTTCCATGAATTTGTTAATGTTTTATAAAAATATTTTGTCCAATTAAATGAACAGATATTATAACATAGTTTGAAAATATTGATCTGACACACATTATGTACAATGATTATAATAGTTTCCAACAAAACAATGTAGACAAACATTTCTATTCAAAAGACACAATCACTTATGATAAAAAGAAAATGACTATGCCATTTTATATCCAAGCAGAAATATAATTTCTTCATCATACTGATGTTTTTTTAATTATTAATACTAAAGAGTAATTCATATAAATTAATTAGAAATAAGAAATGAAATTGTCTATATTGAAAGACATTGCTATTAATCTCTGAATAATAAGTATCATGAGTTTTTCAATTAAAAAGACAAAATGATAAAACATTATTGAAGAATTGACACAGCGCAGCGCAGCACAGTGTAAGATTTGATTGAATCGTTCTCAGATGATCAGTAGAAAACAAAATGTATCTAAACGTATTAGGTATAAATCAAACTTACCAGTTGGGGGTTCAGTTGGGGGTTCAGTAGGAGGTTCAGTTGGAGGAACTGCAGAAAGATAGGTGTACAATATTGACTAGAATGGTGAAGAGATTACTAAAATAATGGAACTCAGTAATGTAAAAAAAAAAAGAAATTGTTTTAACCTTTAGAAAAAACTGAGTAATCCAATCTTAATTCTATTCTGATCTTGTAAAGTATCATGATAATTGACAGTTGATGAAACATTATGATCACTTTATAAACTTAATGAGACAAAGAGAATGTTATCTATTGAAATATGAAGAGTGAATAAACAGAAGAGAATCACAGACATTGAATAAGTGTAGCAAATTATAAAGATTAAGCAAACTAATTTGTATAATGACCTAAACTTTTCTGTGGAATAAACAAAATGATGTTCTGGCAATAAAATAGCAATAAACATACTAAATAGTAGTAAATGTTTACAGTTTATCATCATTATGTACATTGACTATGCTTACGAAACTGTATATTAAACATTATTATTTTTTTGATTATAGATCAAGAGTTTAAAACAATGATATTGCAAAATTATGAGGTAAAATATTGTGTAATATTTTTTACTGCAGCAGATGCTGATGAATAGTTTATACTACACATTGTTTACAGTAACAACAATATATTTGTATAAGATAGATAAATGTTGAAACAAAAAACTAAATTAATACAAATGAAAGTTTCAAGATGTGCATTCTTAGGGAGAACAAATGTCACATGTGAAGAAGAAATGATCAAGTGAATAATTGGACAAAAAGAGTCAGTGAATAAATAAAGAAGTGATTGAGTTGATAGTGAAATGTCAACAAGCATCAATAATCTGCAGTTCTACAGTTCTTAATGTCACTCTTTCATTTTCTTTCTTTAGAAGAAAAGAGAGAAAGACAGCAAAAGAAAGTGAAAAGCAAGGCAAATGAATAAAACTATATAATAGATTAAGTGATTAATAAAACAAAAAAAGTGAATCAGTAATATACAAGTGAAGAAGTGAATGAAAAGTTTATATTTAGTACAAGATTGAAAATCATATTGTGATAAAATCTTGTGATAAATTATATATAGAGATAATTGTTAAAATAAAATAAATATTTTTTCGTTTTATTGTTAGTTAAAGTAATTCATGTCCACTTTCATCAGCTTTAACAGTGGATATAAATTATTTTAACTAACAATATATAGATAGATAAATTAATTTTAATGTCTATTAAATTAATTAATTAATTAATTAACTTTAATGAAGATAAATTAACAATTTAAATAAATCAGTCAAATCTTGTGATGAAAATCATCTTGTGATACTAAGAGATTAAGGGCACCTCGTGTGGTGTAATGGTTAGCAAGCTGGATTAGCTAACCATTGTTAGTGAGTTCGATTCTCACTGGGCACCCCATACTTCTGACCTTGTGTCACATCTAAGCTAAGCTTAGTAAATAACTATAAGAGATTAAGTGAAACAAAAAATTAAATCAATAATATACAATTGAAAAAGTGAATGAAAGTCTAAACCCTCCAAATAATAAATGCAAGATTATGATTTAGACAATCAAACTCCACCATGTCAGTGCTATGAAACAAGCACTCTTATAAATTCATTAAATTACTTTTGAAAAAAATATAAAATCAGCTAAAAACCTATTGACAACTAAATAGAACCCAAAACAAGAAAAACTTGGATTTAAAGAAAAATATTGCTGCTTTTTCCTTAGTTAAGGGATCCAAAAAGTTATTTTCAGCATCATCTATAGCACTTATGTATTTAGTAAGACTATAAAATTGCTATAAATTCATTGTATAAAATATTTTATATATTATACATATGAATTACATGAACTACTTGAGTGTGATGGTGATGGTTAACAAGTGAATCTTACAGTAATTACAAAGTGAATGAATTAATAGGTGAATGAATCAATGAATGAGTGAAAAAGTGAATCAATGAATAATGAGTAAAAAAAGATGAATGAATGGTTATAGTATTATTAAAAGCATCTGTAGTGCTGGTAAGATTTTATTCTTTTCACCCTCTCTTTCTATTTCTAATGCAAAGAAGAAGAAGAAGTATAAATAGAGGGGAAGAGAAATTAACAGCAGCAGATGCATAGGTGAGATAATATCAATGAATCAAATTTTGTATATGGAAAGAGTATATTGTTTGCACATTCCTTATTGTCTCTAATCTTTCCAATATCAGGTGAACAGTATCAAAGCTAAAAAGTATTGATTTGTGTACATTTTCACATACAATTTGCAGGTGCAGTTTCAGCAATATTCAGTGCTTGATTGTGGGTAAACTAAGACTTTGAAAGTTCTTACCTGGGCAAAATTGCTCAAACACTTTATACATGAGCACATCCAACTCATCAAAGCTTTGTACAACAAATGTATTTTCTTCAGAAGGAGATGAAGAAATTCGTTCGAGTTCTGTGGTATCAGCTAATCCTACACCAATGGCATAGACATGGATTCCTGCATTTTGAGCCAAGTGCGCTTGAGGGACTGTCTCGTAATGCTCAATGTTGGAAACACCATCAGTAATAACAATAGCAATATTTTTGATTTCAGGTCTGTCTCCTTTTGCCATAGTGAACATCTTTGTCCTCATCACTCGGAAGGCATGAGCAATATTTGTGCTGCCGTATCTGTATTTAATCTTGTCTAAAGCAGCAAAAATTTCTTCCTTTGTTGAATAATCATTCAGATCAAATTGGACATAGACACTTGTGCTGTAAATAGCCACACCCACACGTACTGCACCCCTATCAATGTCGGCCTCAGTCAGGAAATGTTTGATGAAGCTGATAATCTTTTTGAAATTAGTTTCACTCACACTCGTAGATGAGTCCACCATGAAGACAATATCAGCCATTGCTGCACGGCATTCCGCTAGTAAATGAATGAGGTAGAATAACAAATTTATATATATATATATATATCTATATATACATATATAACTATCTAACTTAGGGTAGTGGAGATATGAAATCAGTGGCGCTTGGTAACTGACAGTTTCTCGCCTGTGCAATTTTCAAACCAGACTTGATTTGAAAATCACATAAGAAACTGTTAGTTACCAAGCGCCATTGACTTCATGTCTCCACTCTTCACTACCCTAACTTAGATATACATGCTCTATCAATGATATTGAGCACTTTTTACTTATAAATATGGCAAACAAATGTTATCAATATTAATATATATTATCAATATTAACATATATATATTAATATATTATATCAATATATACATATATATCAATGTATATATATATATATATATATATATATATATATATATACACATACAGATATATAGCTATATTAATAATATTCTTTGATAAATTTTGAATGATAACACAAAAACAAAATATAATAAAAACAAGTTGGAAAAATATCAACTTCATGTATAAACTTATAAACTAAATAATAACTGCCAACACAATAGAAATGTGTTTTCTCAAATGAATAAGAGACTAGTTTTGATTTGCTAAACTTATTTTAGGTAGGTTCTGTAAAATGCACTTAAATGCAATAAGGTAAATATTAACAGTAAGATAAGTTAATTGCATTTATGTGTTAAAAATGTTTAAGAATTTCAAGGATTATGTCTATTAGAAAATTACAAATAGATAGTGTGTATCAAAACACATATATGTATATACATATTCACACAAACTCATAGATATTTTGGGAAATAGACCAATAGATAGTGAGATATATTAGATAGATTTGTATTTATATTGTAGAAGTAAATGATTATTCTTGAAAATAAGTATTTCTGAAAGACATTCTGATTTACACTTTTATTCAGATGTCAGATAGAAGTAATATTTGTATATTATGTGATTGATAAAAATTTTGTGTGTGAAACTCACCAATTATTTGTGGTGCTGTAGTTGTAGTTTCAACTGTGAAGAGAATCAGCAAAGAATGTAGACATGTTTTTTTTTATTGTATTAATTGGATGTGCAGTAAGTGCAATATGAAGATGTCTCTATCAACATTCATAACACTGGCCTGCAATGTTTTATGCTGAATCCAAAAATCATACTCATTTTTTCTAATCAGATCAAATTTTTAAGATACAAGCTCTTGAAATGTATAGAAAAGTATTAAAAATCTATTTATTTGTGACAAATAGAGTCCATAAGCTTTTGAATAAGTGTTATTGTTATGTATAAGATTTTGTGAAGTATTCAAGCACATCTTAAAAACCAGACCTGACCAAACATAATGAATGGTATTTTTTAATTCAACATAAAATGGCAATTATATATCACTTACTAAACCTTTGACCTTTGGAAAAAAGTTTTTTTTAATGCAGGACAGTGTAATTGTACATGTGCATTTTGTATAACTAAAAATAGAATTTAAAAAGAAAGAATTTAAAATCAAATAAAAAGATAATCTGAATTTAATCAGGTAAGAGAAGAGAAAGCCTCATGTTTAAATGAGTGTAAGTTCACAAATGAACAATTAGAGGTTTTCAAAATATGGATAATAGCTAATTCAGAATATGCTTTAGGTAAAATATAGTTTTATTGAACAATGATTGAGTAGTATATGATTGTATCTAGATGCAATGAAAAGATGTTTCTTTTGAAAATTATGTGATAAATAACAATGTATCTAATGTACTAGATGGTTTGTATATAAAGTGATGGGAAGGAAAAGTGTGTGGTGTCCAACTCACCAGGTTCGGCTTCTGTAACGATTATTGTTTCAACTGTGAAGAGAATTGGTGTATAAAGTAAATAAGTTTTGGTGGATGTAAAATCATCAACTTAAATGTGTAAAAAGAAAATAACCGATAATACTGTATATATGAATGTAGGCTATTTGCATTTTCTATAGCGCTAATACCCTTGGGAAAGGTATCCAATTACTCTCTCTCCAGATATGGGTAAATAGTAAGGCAGACTGGGCTCTTTAACCTTGGCTAGGTAACCAGCCTAGGAAAAGGAAAACTCTGAATTCAAACCTGTTAAACTCTGCCTAAGAAATTGACCTTGTGTCACATCCTACTCATGTGATGATGTCAAGGACGGTCTAGTTTGCAGCACCCCACAGAAAGTAAGACAGCATATATGTATATGTATACTTAATACACATGCCTATCAAATAAAGTAAAGCAATTGATTTTCATCTGTACTTTTGGGAAGAGAAAAGAGAAAGTAAAATACTTTCTTTTTATAAACATGTCTCCCAGATTTTAGGATAGAATTGTTAATATATTGATCTCATATATCATTAAAATGAGATCTTCATTGGGTGCTTCAAAAGTGTAGGCTTCTGCTTGAGTTGACTAAGTTATGTTAAATCACACATTTTAAACAGTTCAGTATGAGAATTACAAAATTACAAGTCCATAATAGAAATTGAATTAAGAACAACAGGTTTTGTAAATCTATGTTGCAACCACTGCTTCACAAAAATGAAGCCAATGCTTGAAATTCTTTGAAATTAATCTCCTAAATGTGGACAATTCTTGTAGTTAAAAGTGAACTATCCATTACCATTATAATATTAGCCATGGGGTTACGTATCATATACAATTGAATATTGGCTTATTTTGGCTATTGAAATTAGGAGCTTAGAATTCAGCCTGGTGGGAATAAATATCAAATAGCTTTCAAATTAAACAAATTTTAAGATGTTTGCAGGAGTTATATATTTTCTTCAGAATGAATGTAATTCTATAGATATACATGTATGTGTATATGCATATGTGCATGCCTTTTAATTGTAGGGTAGAGGGGGTAGTGCTTGGAAAAAATTTGGGTGTGTCAGACTCACCAGTAGGTTCTGGTTCGGTAGAGGTTGTTTCAACTGTGAAAAAAAGTGTTGTAGAATGTTGTATAGGGTGAGAAATATAATATCAGTGTATTTGAAGTGCCATATGTAAGCTATTTTAGAGATATTCATAACTCTCTCATTTTCTCTTTCTCTCTTTCTCATTCTCTCTGGGTGCACACATGCATATGTATATGTGTTGTTGCTAACATGTCTTTGAAATTGTGCAATGATATATTTATGACTTACTAGAAAAGAATTATAAAATGCAAAAAATATGAGGATCTGAGTCCTAAGAAGAAGAATTGATGAAATAACGTAGAATATGGAAATATTGATAAAAGAGAAGAACAATGTCTGGAAATATTTTTAGATTTTGATAATGTTTATGATTTGAAAAAAAAATTAAGAAATAATAAAGAAAACAAGATGAGTTCACAAAAACAAAGACTAACTTAAAAGATATGTATTTTATATGTATATAAACACCAATAATAAAATTACTGATTCTGTTTAAGATAGTATGTGATTGTACACAAGTGTTGTATAAATGCAAAGCTTACTTGACATACACAGCTACGGAGAAATTTAGAATAAATGTAAATGAAATAAACAGAAATTTATAAACTATATATAACTGTAGTGGACAATCATTGTCCATTGTAAAGAGAAAAAGTATAATTATGATGTATTTAACATCATTATTTGAACCAAACAGTTTATCAAAATGAATCTTTTTAGATCTGTTGATTTGTATGTAAAGTGATAGAGAAATGTGTGTTGTACTAAACTCACCAGGTTCTGGTTCTGTTACGATTGTAGTTTCAACTGTGAAAAAAGTGCCAGAAAATATGTATGTCTTGTTGAACAAAGAATTGTGAATTTTAATGCAGATATAATATTCTATCTGTGTATCTATTTGGCTTATATATCCTTTTTTGTGCTAAATATGGCAGGGAAAAACTGAAGGGTAAGATCAAAATTATTACTGCGATTTACAGTATATAATTAATAAATTATCCCCATTTTAAGTCTCTTATTGTTCATATACATCTGGTTTGAGTTCTTAAAATATATTTATACATATTATTTTCATTAAACTCTTATTTGGTATTGATTAAAAGAAAATTTATGAGAATGCTTACAAATCAACCTATAATTATCACAACTTTAAATATCAAGGAAGTCAAAAAGAAACAACTAAATACTTTTTCCTGTAAAAATAAAACTAATAACATAAGTTCCAAACTAAATTTCTATTTTGATTTTATAAAGAATTGTAATGTCATGTGATTGGTAAAATGTTATTGTGTTAAACTCACCAATAGGTTCAGGTTCTGTGGTGGTTTCAACTGTGAAGAAAATTGTTGCAGAATGTGTTCATGTTTTTACAAAATAAAAAACTTGTATTTGGAAAGATATATAAGTAGTGCAGGAAGAATATGGTTATTAAGAAATGTAGTGTCAATTTGTACAAATTTTGATCAAGTTTGAAGAAATATCAATCATATATTAAACTACACAGAATAGAAAGTTTTTCTGATTCAGTATATCATTTTTATGTTCATCTAGTCAGTAAACTTTAACAAATTAATTACTATTAAAATGGAAGGTTCCTGAATATTTTAAAAAGTTACATTAATGTATATATTTGTTGTATACTATTGTAACTGTGATGGCATTCATCCTGGGTCGGTTAAGCTGGCTTCATCCAATAAATTCACCCTGGTGAATTCATGAAAAGAGTAACAAGAGAATAGGAAATTCAGAAATGGTCCCCAAATCCCACATGCATGCATTTGTTGTATAATAAGGAATAGTAAGATAATGATTGAAATATGTGATAGAATGAATGACAATGAGTTTTGGGGTTGAATCATGTTTTGTAAAAGTATTGTATGAAACTCACCAATTGGTACTGGCTCTGTAGTGGTTATTTCAACTGTGAAGAGAATTGTCAGAAAATGTTTGTGTTGGGTGAAGAATGAGACATTTCAGTAAAGAGGATGAAAATAGGATGTGATTGATTAGAGTTTATTATATTCTATGTGTCTCTTCTATTTGTGCATTTACAGTTGGAATTTTAGTGAAAAAAATGCAATGGTTTAAAAGAAATTTAACAAAGTCACTTTATCTCTGTTTTTTTAAATAGAAATATCAACAGTTAACTGATAGCTATAAAAATAATTTTATAGTCAGTTTATCAGTCAATAACTGATGAAGAAAAGGTTTTGTGGTGCATTTATTAAGTGTATAAATGAAAAATGTTTTAATTTTATTTTTATGGTTTACACTCACCAATTGGTTCTGGTTCTTCAGTGGTTGTTTCAACTGTGAACAACAAAATTATTGTAGAATGGATTTATGGTGTGATGCAAAATTGGGTGTCAAATTTGAAAGTGAAATAGGTGCAAAAAGAAGATGACTTTTGTGAAGTTTGTTACTTTGGGTGAGAAATAAAATGTAATTTTAGAAAAGATTACAATGCCCATATTTAACTGAAAGTAGATAATATTTGAATAGCAAGTAGAGGAACACATTTCATGATAAAATTAGAGTTAGTTTAGTTTAAATAACTGAGCCTGTTTTGCAATTAAATAGATTTTTATACATTTGAAATCACAGACACGTGTGTGTGTGCATGCGTGTCTGATATAGATGCAAAAAGTCATTGATCAATGTACAAAACTTATGTAATGCATTTTGATCATCCCAAGTATAATTTTTATGAGAAATAAAACCCTAACTTGCGATGAAGATAAAGTAAAAATATGTTAAAAACCCTAAAAGAAAATGTTAATGATTGTCCTCAGATTTATTGTAAATACTTTAAGTAGTTAATCTAATATGAGATATCATGTCTAATAGAATCCATCTGAAAGCCTCTAGAATCCACTGATGATTATTTACTTCTGTTATCTGTTGCCAATACTAAACAAAATAGTTATGTCATTGAATTTAGCTCTAATCTCAAAAGATTTTTTCATTAAACAAATTAAATTTAAAATGTAAAATCTGTAATGGAGCCCTAATAAAAATTAAAAAGCAGTGATTTAAACATAAAATTTTCAGTTTTTAGTTTTGAGATTAACAACTAAATATCCCATAAAAAAATATTTATTGATAAGGATAAAAAGTTATGAAACATATTTCTAGTTTACACAATATATTAGTAAATAATAATAATAATAATAATAATAATAATAATAATAATAATAATAATAAAACTGTATCTTTTAAACTTTGATATGCTATGGTCAATAAGTAATGACTAATGTATGTCTGAAGATTATTCCACGTTGTAAAATAATATTCACAATTTTTGAAGATTTTGTTAAGCTTATGTTTTTCAAATCATTTTATATGAATCATTTTAAGATTTGTAAAATGTCACAATACTTTGATCTTTACTAATGTTTAATGTTCCACCAGAGATTTATAATTAATTTCCTTCTTTTCAGTAACATTATTAATGAGGCAGACATTCATGTCTGCTATTGCCTTTCTCCCTTCAATTCTAGTTGATGTCAGATGTATTTTGAAATGTCAGATTTAGTAAATATATATATATATATATATATATATATATATATATATATATATCCATCCCAATAGATTTTCTGTAAATTACAGGTCACTATTTGCAAAGTTATTTATTCATGAAAATGTTTTTGGGAGAAGTATATTATTCTATGATTGAATATATGAAAATAGTGTCCAAAAAAATTCAATATCATTTCATAAAAATGATGTCAAATCTTTTTCATAAATTTTTTTGCATAAAATGCTGAAAAAAAATTCATAAAATGGTGAAAAAACTTTCATAAAATGAAAAGATTTGACATCATTTCATAAATTAGGTCAAATTTTGAGGGACACCCTGTATATTCCAAATTTATGTGTAAAATTTTTTAAATTTTCATATTCACCAAGTTTAGATTCACCAAGATTTGTGGTCTATAAAAGACCACAAATCCAAACAAAGGTAAAAATATTGTATTATGGCAATCTTCCAAGAAGGCAGCATTCAAGATACTGGTTTATGACTGGGTTTGAACACGGATCCCTAAAATTCATCATTTTTTCTTTGTGAAATGAGAAAACATGTATCTATATTTGAATCATGTAAATGGTATAAAATGAGAAATGATATAGATAAGCATAATTGGTATTATATATATATATATATATATATATATATATATATATATATATATATATAAATAGATAGATAGATAGATAGATAGATAGATATAATTGTTCCAAAATTAGAAACAAGTCATTTATATGTTTGTTGTGCCAGTTGATCTGTGTGCAGTGTGACTGATTAAAATGTTTTTGTCTACAAACTCACCAATTGGTTCTGGTTCTTCAGTTGTTGTTTCAACTGTGAAAAGAATTGTCAAGAGAATGTATTATGTTGTGTTGGATGAAAAAAAAGAAAATGGAAATGTGCACGAGATGCAAATAATGATTGCATTGGGTTATTTCTTCTTTTTTCTTTTTGCATATGTATAATTTGCATTTAATGCAAATAAAATAGAATATGAATAAAGTTGTAAGAAGTAGGAAAAATATGTATTTGACAGGATACTAGAATAGACAAAGGTATGTATCTATAAGTGAAGAATGAAGATTTTTTTTTTTTTCTGCAAAAATATGAGAACTCAGTGGATTTTAGTTATGTGAATGGATTGACACAATGTCACCAATGATAAATGATAGTTGTAATTTCTACAATAATACTGAATAATAAGGAAAAGTATTTTTAGTAGGAAAAGTATTTTTAGTAAGGATATTGTAAAAGAAGATATTTAATTTGCAATTTTCCCAGAGAAAAGTGTTTGTGAATGAAGTGTCTGAAAAATAACAGGGACGAATGTAATCCTATGTTGGAAACACTTACCAACAGGCGGTTCTGTCGGAGGTTCAGTTTTGATGGGAGCTGTAGGATAAAGGCACCATACTGAGATTGCATCCAACAAAATAATTATATACAATATTTCAATCTATTTTAAGAGATGTCTAATTACTGGTAGATTTCATAACCCATTGTACTGGAAAAGTATATTTGATATAATTGAACTTGACTTTTAAACAAGGGAAATTAAATCCTCTAAATTCTGGCGATAATAATTTGAAATGTTAACAAAAAATGTTAAAACCATAAGGATATGTAATATTATAGTATCCAAGTTTAGCAAAAAGGTTAAGTAATAATTTTACTTTTTAAGACTCATCTTAATATTAGGTTAATATTTTCATGGTGAATGTGATGTATATGTATAAATTCCTCTACATAAGGTTGATGAAATAAATAATTATGATTATAATTTAACATTTAGCCTGATGAAGAAAATATCCTTTTTTTAGTGAATTAGTTATGATTATTTGATAAATAGAAAAAATTTCATTTTCCTGACATGCTTTGAGATTAAATCAGATATTTTTGTAAATGCGGATGATGCACACTAATTGCTCATGAACTTTTGTGAAGTAAATGAAGTAAAACATAAAGAGCTAAGATGAACTTGGATAAATAATTGAAAACAATGTAAGGAATGCATAGATTGAATAACACAGTAGATGTGATTAAAATCTTCTTTTTTTTGTTGTTTATAGTGACCAAATAAGACTTGTTTTTTTTTTAACAGAGTTACTACTTTATATCATAAATGAATATATTTTATAGTCAACAATGAGAGATCAAGAGATCAAGAAAAAAGTATGTTCATATAAAAGTTGATTTAGAAAAATAAGAACTCATTGCAACAATAAACTGATTTTAATAGAAATTTAAACTTTGTTGCAAAGGAATAAGAGCTCAATCGAAATAGAAAAATGATTTTGTAATTCTGAATAAGAAAATGTTTTTAGAATTAACAGCTGTATAAGCAAATTAAAGAAGTTTTGAAAATCACAAATGCTTCTAAAAAGAAAAGATATGATATGATGATATGATTTACCCATGCATTTTTAACTCCTGTGAAATACTCACTATACTACCAAATGGTGAATTCAAATCAGTCCTTCTAAACTTTTACCATTGCATGCAAGATTATGATTTAGACAATTAAACTCCACCATGCCAGTGCTATGAAACAAGCACTCTTATAAATTCATTAAATTACTTTTGAAAAAAATATTTCTAAATTAAATGAAATTATAAAATCAGCTAAAAACCTATTGACAACTAAATAGAACCCAAAACAAGAAAAACTTGGATTTAAAGAAAAATATTGCTGCTTTTTCCTTAGTTAAGGGATCCAAAAAGTTATTTTCAGCATCATCTATAGCACTTATGTATTTAGTAAGACTATAAAATTGCTATAAATTCATTGTATAAAATATTTTATATATTATACATATGAATTACATGAACTACTTGAGTGTGATGGTGATGGTTAACAAGTGAATCTTACAGTAATTACAAAGTGAATGACTTAATAGGTGAATGAATCAATGAATGAGTGAAAAGGTGAATGAATGAATAATGAGTAAAAAAAGATGAATGAATGGTTATAGTATTATTAAAAGCATCTGTAGTGCTGATAAGATTTTATTCTTTTCACCCTCTCTTTCTATTTCTAATGCAAAGAAGAAGAAGTATAAATAGAGGGGAAGAGAAATTAACAGCAGCAGATGCATAGGTGAGATAATATCAATGAATCAAATTTTGTATATGGAAAGAGTATATTGTTTGCACATTCCTTATTGTCTCTAACCTTTCCAATATCAGGTGAACAGTATCAAAGCTAAAAAGTATTGATTTGTGTACATTTTCACATACAATTTGCAGGTGCAGTATCCAATGACAGACTATTGGTCAGATCCGAGCATTCAAACTTCTTACCTGGGCAAAACGGTTCAAACACTCTGTATGAAAGTGTATCAAGCTCATCAAATGTTTGTACTACAAACATATTTTCTTCATAGGGTTGAGAAGAAATCTGTTCCAATTCATTAGTGTTAGATAATCCTACACCAATGGCATAGACATGGATTCCTGCATCTTGTGTCAAACGCGCCTGAGGAACTGTCTCATAATGCTCATAGTTTGAAATACCATCAGTAATAATGATTCCAATGTTTTTGACACCGGGTCTGTCTCCATTTTCAACTGAAAACATCCTTGTTCTCATCACACGGAAAGCATGGGCAATGTTGGTGCTTCCATATCTGTAAGGAATCCTGTCCAGGGCACGAAACACGTCTTCTTTAGTTGCATATTCATCTAAGTTAAATTTAACAAAAACACTAGTACTGTAGATGGCCACACCAACACGTACTGCACCCCGGTCAATGTCGGCTTCAAATAAGAAATGCTTGATAAAGTTGATTGTCTTTTTAAAATCGGCTTCACCCACACTGGTAGATGTATCTACCATGAAGACAACATCAGCTGTAGCAGATTCACATTCACCTAATAAATGATGGAGAATAGTAGATATGTGACAAATCTCTCGTATTGATATGATGAAATAATGTATAAATAGAAGCAGAAGATATATTTTACAAGTTCTTACTATAGAAAAGAGTGAAATGAGAATTAAACGGAAATTGAAGCTGTTACATGTCTAAAGATAATGGAAATAATGATAGATTTTTTTTTAAAAAAAGAAGAAAGAATTAATGACTGCAAGAGATTTAAGGTGATCTGATTGGATATTTTGATCTTAAATTTATAGAAAACTGAAAATGTTTTATCATTAAGAGAAAATTGAATTTTCAGTTCTTGCTAACCTATTAAAAAATGATTAGCCTATGTTGTGTGAGAAATAAGTAAACAAAAAAAGGTAAGAAAATCAGATCATGAAAAGAAATAAGCTTATTAGACTTTTTTTCTCTATTCACTAAACAATAAGAGAGTCAACTGAAAATGATGAAAACATTTTTTTAGTTCTTCTCTCTCTAATGAAATTGATCTTATCACACTGTTGATACAGATAGAATACTGACATTATCGCATGGAAAAAAAAATCTCAGTATTGAAACTCACCCATGGGTTCTGGTGCAGGTGTAGCACCTGTGAAAAGAATCATTGCAGGACATAAATGAATAAATGATAAAAGTATAACCCAAATGTTTTACACACAAACTTTGTCATCCTTGTGAACAATCACACCTAGCATACATCATATATTTATGCTTCAATATAGACTTAAAACAAAATGAATATTAAAAATTAATTTATTTTAAATTAATTTTCTGTTTTTACTATTTTTAACTGGATGAAATTTTGTTCCTTTCTTAAGTAGGTATATTATCTGCACAAATAAAAACCTGCTGTTCTTTTTTTTAAATATGCTAATATAAACATGGAAATGATAACTCATTTGACCTATTAAAATAATGAATAAAGTGAATTAATAAGTAAGACTACTACAATCTACTAACTTTAAGACTACTATTTACAATAGTGATTGATTTTTTTTTTAGATTATGTTTGAGAAAATGAAAATAAAGAGGAATAAGATAAAACAATAATCAAATCTATATTTACCCCCCCCACACACACACATACATACATACATACTCTCCTATTTTGATTTGGAATTATTACTTATAAATTTATGCTGGAATTTAAATGTTAGTATAGATAGTATAGATAGTATACAAGCAAATTGTTTAATAATATATATATATATATATATATAATATAATATATATATATATATTATATATATATATATATATATATGTATGTATATATGTATATATATATATATAAAGATTAGAATGTTGAGAACTGTGATACATATATGCTACAATTACATGTAGTTGAATATTTTCATTCAGTCTCCAACTCTCCAATCCTAACCTAAGCTTGTATCAAAGTGAAATTAATTTACAATAATTTACAAACAAATTGTACAAAAATTGACAAACAAATGTTGAAATTCTACTTGCACTCTATGAATAAATGGTGCCAGGTGCAGAGCATTCAGTGAGTGACTTTTGTGGGTGGCCTGAAAAAATAGTTGATAATAAACTGAATGATTGAATTTTAAACAGAGATTTTCAGATTTCAATGGTAAACAAAGCAAACATTATAAACTGTTATGTAAGGATGTCCAGAAATTGCAAAGGGAGGTAATAAAAAAATGAAAGGTTTTTTTTTAAATTTTCAAACAATTACCAGCTATCAGGGAATTGTCTGATCTTAAGGAAATTTTCACCAAATTATTCATTAATGACTTAAGTTTATAATGAATAGCTTATTTTACTAAAAAACAAAATTGAAAAAAATGTTTTTTACCAATTCAGAATGTAGGGGGGTTTTGACCTTTGGTCATTTGAAGAAAAAAATTTCTAGAAAGATAAAATCCTGAAGAACACATGAAATTTTTTTTTTAAATTCAATACCTGAAAAAAGTTATTTGAAAATTTAAAAGTTATTTTCTTTAAATTAAAAAAAAATAGCATGTTCAAGGACATAAGTTATCCCCTTTCTTTTTCAAAATAGCCGGATTTTTAGTCTGGGGCCTGAACCACAGTCCAGTGTGCATACCCTTGTTGTGTTGTTATTTTTTCTTAAATGTTCTGGCTACGCATATGTAGGAAATTTTTTTTTTACATGTAGGCTTTCATAAATTTGCCTAAATTGTAAATCAATATTTTCCCATTTTCTGCAAACAACTGTTGTAAAAAAAAATATGAGTTAACTCCCTTGTGAACATACCTACTGTTAAGCATTAAAATGCCCTCTTATGTTACCAAAATATAGATTTTGTAATTAATGAAATGGATCAAGTCATTTGAAAGTGAAAAGATTTTGCTTGTGAAAGTAAAAGAAAGCATTCAAGGTGAGAGAAATATGTGTGCGCACTATGAATAGATTCTATAACAGACAGTGGGTGATCTACATCTAGACTAGAAGTGCAATGACACAAAATTTGTGTACAGTGTTGTTATTAAAGAACAGGCTCCAACTAATGTCATATTTTTAATACTAATATCACTTTTTCATATGAAGGCTGATGTCATTCCTATAGTGAAGTCATTAAAATGCATGGACTATTTTCATAGAACTTCCAAGCCATTTTATAAGATTAAAACAGCTCTGACATTGTACCTGTTCTGTTCCATGTCTATTAAGAATAAATCTATTGGGTGATGATGCATATACATACAGAACCTGATTCCTTGAAATCAGTTGTGTGAACCAGATAAAGATGCTTCTAAGAGACATTTAGTGCAGGTGCAGGTGCCTGTCTTCTTGGCTTTAATTCATTCTCAGAAGAGTGCCCATAAAATTGAGACTTACCAGGGCAAATCTTCTCAAATAACCTAGACTGGAGTCTGTCAAGCTCATCAAATTCACGAACGATAAATCGGTTTTGTGAAATTGGCTCTGAAGCAATTTTGTTAAGCTCCCGTGTATCAGCCAGACCAATTCCAATTGCATAGATATGAATTCCAGCTTTCTTGGCTAGTTCTGCTGCATCAATTGTCTTGAATGAGTTAACATTAGAAACTCCATCAGTGACCACAAATGCCATGTTAGGTGCATCTTCTCGATCACCATGACGACCATGGAACATAACATTGTGCATAGTGCGAAGAGCTTCAGCAGTATTTGTGCTGCCATAGCGATATGGAATCCTATCAATAGCACCAAGTACTTCTTCTTTAGTTTCATATTCATTGAGGTGGAACTGAATTTTAACATCACTGCTGTATGTCAACACACCAACTCTTACACCTTCTGAATGGATGGGAGCTTCAGACAAGAAACTTTTCAGAAAAGCAAGAATTTTTATAAAGTTTGGTTCTGTCACACTGGTAGATGTATCCAAAACAAAGACAATGTCCAATTTGGCATCATGGCATTCTCCTAAAGTGCAGCACAAGAGAAAGAAGGGGAAAAAGAAGAGATGAGATGAATTAAATGAGAAAGATTTGATACATGGAAGTGAAAAGAGATACAAAGAATACAAAAAGAAATGATTTTATAAGATAGAAAAAAAGATAGACACAACTAAGTAGAAATATCTTCAACTTAATGAAACTGTAAATAAATATATGGCTTTCATTTTAACAGCTTTTTAAAATATCTGTATTGGGAAAACTTTCAAATAGGCCAAACTTCATATGGCTTGCTGTATGCTGTATTAAATCAAATGTTTTAAATTGTTATATAATTTTTAGAAGTTATCTGCTGACTAACAAAGATATATAAAACTTCTTGTAACACTATCATTGTATAAATTACACAGAAGGTAAATAAATTATGATATACTATATATTTCTATTTTGTTATATAATTCTATACAGCATTATGACCAAGTATTTACAGCTACACCAACTACGAAAAAAATAAATGACTTATCATATGAACAAAAATTTTAAAAAACAATGTTATGCAGTTTTTATGTTTTTAATGTCTCACATATTTCAAAAGTAAACTAAGTATGGAGTAACAAAAACATTAAACTGGAATTTTTACCAAATCTTTTGCTATGAATTAAAAATGTAACAATATTTTTTTAATTTACAAAACAATAATCATGAAAATAAGCCAAGCTGTGTTGTTAATTTTAAAATATTTTAATTTTAAACAAATTAGAATTTTAACATAGTGGTCTTAAACTCTATAGGAAATAAGTCATGCTTCAAAATAAGAAATATATTTTTTAAATTTCTAACTAACAAGAATTTATCTATCGGTGAATATTTTTTTAAATTTCCAATATTAATTCACTGTAACTTACCAACTTCTTCAAAAGTGAAAATAGTTTTTGGAATCTCTGGTTCTGCAGAAAAAAGAATCTTTTAGCAAAACTTTCTACGATAACATATAAGACAAATTTGCAGTAAGAATCTGTTTGTTCATTTGTGTAATTAATGGACTTTGTATGAAGACTATTCAAAGTTTTATCTGATTATGTCTGCAATGCCATGGAAATGATTAAGAAATTCTATCAACTCTGATTCAACAACAAAATAAAATATTTTCTTAGAAATCTAAACTTGATAAAAAATGTCTCCTATCAAGTTTAGATATTCAAATATTCTATATAACAGAAATTGCATTACAATAAAGTGAAGAAATGACAAATGTTGAAATAGCGGAGAAGATTAAAATAGAATTAAATAAATATTTTGGGAATGCATAAAAACACACAGTATGTATTGAAGTAAATATGTAACAGAAACCATTGTTCTAATGAAACAAAAATCTAAGTTTAAAATTTTCCATTTTTGAACAAATGCAATTATAATATAGTTTTTGTAGCCATTAAAATGGAGGTTTATCTAAAAGTAAAAATATGAAGATATTCTTTTTCTTTTCCTTTAGACTAATATTCTTTGACATTTCTAATGAGATAGTCTCAATAATACTTTTTAATCTTAATTCTTCTATAAAGTATTTAGATATACATAAAATGATTAACTTACTCTAAAAAGGAAAGAAAAAAATATGAATTTAATCTAAAATGATTATCATCTCAGTCAGAAATGTTTTTGTCATGAACTATTTACATACTACAATACATACTTCTGTGTAACACATACACAAACACACATATACACTCACATATATAACTTATACATTATATCAATTGGAGCAGTATATGTTGGGAAACATCATATATTTCAAAAAATATAAAGTTGTTTTTCATTGAAGGGTTTACTTGGTCTAAAGATGGAATGATAATTACAACACAGTGAAGATGGAATAAATCATTTGAAATAAAGATTCAAATAACTGATGAAAGTACTTTGTCAATTCCTACAATCCATACAGTTTTTCCCATAAAGTACATGCTAAGACAGCTATACATTAGCCACAATTCGTTTGTTTAGCTTGATACAGCCCAATCACAGATGACAAAAATCAACTCAACAGAAGTTTCTCTCAGTAATTTCCAATGTTAGAGAAGAGATAATCTGTTGAACTAGGATATATAAAACATGGTGGTGTTTATAAATACTTCATTGAAAAATAGAATATAACATCATGGACAAAAAAATAAAATGAGCAACAATTTCAAAGTGATACTGAAATTAATCAGTAAATCTCAAAAAAATATAGGATATTTGAAAAATGTTTGATTATATCTTGTCACTTTCTGAATTCAAATGTTTTTTATAAGATTATTTCAGAATTTTTTCAGAATAAATCATTTTGCAGCCTTTCTCCCAACTTCACTTACAAATTTATGAATATGTTTACATCTTTGTTTTTTTTTGTTTGACTAAGACAAGCAAAATATGAAGACTAAAAGATTATTCTGCTTGCTTAACCATTTTTAGTGAATGCCATTTTTGGCAGATATCAAGTTTTTTTTTTTTTAATGCAAGACCTGGTAACTTATCAATTATTCATATTCAATGAATCAGATATAATGATAAAAAAGAAAAAAAATATCCAAGCTGAAGAGCCCATCTGTACATGTATAATAGTTATGGCTTTGTGTACAATTCTAGAAGAAAGAAAATGACATTTAAAATATTACGATGAAAAAAATTGGATAAATCAAAATCCCTTGACTTTCTTTGTTGAAAAACTTGAATAACCTGAAAAAATCAAATACTCAGTAAATTACATCAGGTAAATAAAAACTTGTCTCAGAATAAAAATAGTTGAAGTTTGGTTCTAGCCAGCCAATTCTCAAAAGAAGTTAGAATGTCACAGAAATCAGATTGCATGACATCCAACTTTGAGTTTATTAATCTGGATATTGGATTTCCTTTTAAAAACAGAAACAATTCAGTACATTGCAAAGTAACATTGATAAAATATAAGCAAACAATCAAACTAAATTAAAAACAAATAAAAAACAACAAACATATAAAGATATACAACATATATAATAAAAAATATTCATTAAAAAATAAAATTTAAAAGCATTTAAGTGAGATAATTTAAGCATTTAAGTGAGACATTTTTTTAATTATTTTAAATATTTTGTAAACATCTTTAAATCAATTATAGATTAAGTTTTTTATTTACATACAAAGTTTTAATTTTTTCACTTAATAAAGATATTATATGAAATGTAAATTTATCTTGAAAGGTAATATTTATTCATTAATCAAAATAATTATCAAATTTGATAGATAAAATGAATGGAGTGATAAATTTTATAAAAGTGAGAAGAATTCAGGGCTTACGTTCTGGTTTTCCTGGCAGGAGTAGTTGAAAAAGAAATGAAAAAGAAAAAAAAGTTAGAAAAAAGGAAGCAAAGATAAGTAAATATATACAAAGAATAACTAAATAAATATTAAAACTACCTTTAAAAAATTACAATTCTCAAAAATGAAAAAAAAAAGTTAGTAAAATACTAAGATTGATGTTTGCTTACTTTGTTAGTAAATTCAAATAAAATCCATATGATTTGAAATGTATTTGATTAATAATTATTTTCTTATTTTATCAAAAAATTAGAAATATTAATATTACTTGTTAATTATGTAAATATTATAGAATTGAATCTAGAATTGAAGCTAAAAATGGATATTTGTTTTCTTAAGGTTCCATGCTTAAATGTGTTATTCATTTAGTAAAATATGCTGGAAATTTTCAAGTAAATATTTTAAAACTTTGTTAATTGATAATTTATGCAAATATTATTATTTTATTTACATGTGCTTAGAAAGAACCAAACAGCTTGTGTGAAGTGTTGTTGCATGTGAATTAACCCATTGTACCATATGAAGTCTAAAGGTACATATATATACCACCCATTTCCTCAATAGTGTGGGTACCTTTTTCAAGGGTACAAAACTCTTTAACTGGGATTACATAATTCTATATAATCCCTATAGAAGAAACACAATTTAGATTACTTTCCTTACTTTGGAATGTACAGACATACACATTTGAAACATTATTTTTTTTAAATTTTAAGGTACAATGAGTTAAAGGTCACCTATTATTACTTGACTGACATTTAGCAGAGTGTACTTATAAAATCTGTGCAGCATACGTGTACTTTAATATGCAAATTTTTTTTTTATTTATAATATTAGTGAAAAAAATTAATTTGCTTTTGCATTTAATGTTTGAATTTGAATTAAGAGTGCATATGTAGAGAATAAGCAAGAGACTTTGTGAAATTAATTTATCAACAGAAATAAAAATACAGTATAGTATTTGGTTTTGATTTTATATGTATCTAATCTAAAAAGAAAAAAAACATTAAAAAATTTGTTTTCATTACTAGTTTTTTAAAGAAAAGTATAATGCATTTTAAATATAATTTATTTTTTTCCTATATAAGATAGGATTCTATATTTGTATGTGAATTTATGAGATAAGACTGGATATGAATAATTATGATATATTGGACTGTTATCCTCATCTTTATTGTGTATAAACACAACATTCAGACTACAATAGTTTCAGGCCCTGTTGTAGGTGTTTTTTATTTCTTATTTTAATCACCTTAAAATACGTAATCTTCAGACCCATAAATTCAAGTTCCGAAACTGCATTTGAATTCATGTGTAATCATCTGAAGATGACTTATTTTCAAGTAATTAAAATAATAAATAAAAAACACCTAAAACAGAGACCGAGTTTACAGTGGCCTGAACGTTGTGTTTATACACAATAAAGATGAGGACAACAGTCCAATATATCATAATTATTCAAGACAGGATAAATAATTCAAACAAAAAATGGTTGTCTCCTTCTCTTGAATTGTATCCACTAAAACATAATATATTCATAATTATGAAATGAACAAAAATAAATGAAAATTAAGAAAAAAATTGCACCTTTCCCAAACTTCAATATTTGAACTTCTTATTTACTATGTTTAATGCTTTGGTGTCAATAAATAAAAAAATTAAGAGGAAATTAAAACTGACAGAAAAGTTACCACTAAAAAAAGTAGGTGTTAGAAAACTTTAAAATTCACCAAAAAGTAAATACAAATATATAATCTTGTCTAAACTAAATAAAAATCATAGGTTTTGTTATGATATAAAGTGAACACTGAGCATTCTTAAAGACTTTAAGATATATTTATATTGATTAATGAAATAATCATTTTACTGATGTTAGAATAAACCTATTTATGTTCTAAATTTAATTTTTTTTTTAAATAATTAAACATAGAAGAAGAGAAGGCAAGTAATGATATGCAAATAAGTGTGTAGATAACATGATGAAGTATTTACATAAGTCCATGCATTTCCTGGTAATATAGAGATAAGTATTTTTGCCTTTGTATTATACAGATCATAAGAACATGCTTAGAAATTTTTCAATGAGATACTTATATAATCATAAATAGTTAAATATTACATGATTTTTTTGTATCCTATTCTTTTTCTAAATTAATCAATAAATATATCTTTAAAGTCTTGGTGTCATGTTTGATTATAAAGCTGTTATATCCATAAATGCCACATGCAAAACAAGGATAAAACAAAACAAAAAAAAAAAACAATATTTGTAGACAGTCCAACGTGATAATAATGACTAATACAGAATAAAAAACAAAATGTAACTATGAACAATCAAACATATTAATGACTTTGAAGAGAAGATAATCTCTGTACGACACAACAAATAAATACAATACAATACAATAACCCTTGACTAAAAACATTTTGAAAATTAACAAACAAAATAATATATATATATATATGTAACAAAGAGACATTGGTGTGAGCAGTCTGGCTAAAATGGCGTGTGAAATAAATAAATCTTTAGATGCAACAAAGAAACAAAAATTAACAATTTGCAAATATATATACACACGCACACGCTGACATATTCTCGAAGAACTGAACAATTTAAATGAAACATCAGCACAGAGACAACTCAAATTTCCAGACAAAACAGAAATCATACAACAATTATTTCTGGATGTTAGATTTCCAAAAGTCCAGGTGCATGTGGAAGCATAATTGTTCTTCAGTTTTACAAAAAAGCTGATCAATGAGCATATCGGAGAAGAAAAAAAAAGAGAATATCAATAAAGAAAGCTTTTTGAGAAAGAGACAAAAAGAGCGTGGTGGCGGTGGATTGCTTTTCTGCCATTGAGCTTTGACCATGCTTAAATTTACCTGGACATAACCGTTCAAATATTCTATACTTCATTCCTTCAAGAGCGCTGAATTCTTGGACAGAGAAGCTGTTCTCTGAGGCAGGTTCAGAAGCAATGTTTCGCAGCTCAGAAGAGTCAGCTAAGCCAATGCCAATGGCATAGATATGGATTCCATCAGCACGGGCAGCCTCGGCAGCCGGGATTGTCTGGCGTGTGTTTAAGTTAGAGACCCCATCAGTTACCAGGATGGCAATGTTGCGAACACCAGGCCTATCTCCTCGGGTAGCTGAGAACATTTGCTTGTGCATTGTACTCAAACCCCCGTAAGTATTTGTACTTCCATAAATATAGCGGATATCACCAATAGCATCCAAGACGGCCTGTTTAGTTTTATGGGTATTCAAGTAAAACTGAATATGAACATTGGAACTATATGTAACGACACCGACTCTCACCTGGCCAGAGTCTATAGAAGCATCAATAAGAAAGTCTTTCATAAATGCCAGAACTTTTTCAAAGTTGGGCTGACTGACACTTGTAGAAGAATCAATAATAAAGATGATATCGGATTCTGCAGATTCACAATCACCTAAAGATTTTGGACAAGAACAGGAGAATTGGATTCAAAGATGATTCAGAGAAAATTACATCATGAGAATGAGAATGTCTACAGATTAACAGATCAAGTAAATGAAAAAATCTTACATACTCAGCATACAACAACAGCAGATCAACTTTTAGACAAACTGATTTATATATTGTACAATGCTTTTGCTATGGTACCTATACATGAACCAACTTACATCTATTTGTTCATGTATGCATGGATGTGTGTTGTTTACTGATAAGATTTATCTTTAAGCCTGGAAAAATCTGAAAAAAGTAAACTTGACATGAAACTATGATGATTGTCCGCCAAATGAATTCAAAGGGAAAGAAAATGACCATTTCTGGCAATGGTATGCACTGTTATCTGTATAACAAGAACCTCAGCAATTCCTAATGTTATTCTATATTGTGAGAAGCAAAAATGTTTGAAAATCATCTTAGAAAATCCATAAATTTATCATTATAGCAAAAAATAAAGAATAAACATATATAAAAAAAATACTTACTTGGTGGAACTGGTGCTTCTGAAAAAGAAATGGGGAAACAATTAAAATATGTTTTAATAAAATTCACAAATTATCTTTAAAAGTAATTTGTATTTCACCAACAATCTTTTCTGTATCAAAAACAATGAAATTGTACAATTATTTATAAATTGTTATATTTATTTACTCAAAATAATTATAACTGAATTCATGTTTTAAGTTAGTATATGGTTATTAAATTGATTAATTAAAAGGGAAAGCAAAATTAAACTTTAGTAAAGGAATATCAAAGGGAAAAAAGCAAGCACAAGTTAGTTTATCATATGATTTCCTGAATTTAAAATTAATATAATTTAGTTATTAGCATGTTATGTTATTGTGTTATAATTTTAGAAGAATCCTAAAAGACAATGATAGAATTGTTAATTTACCTAATAATTCAACAAATAACATTAGAATAAACTGAAGTGACAAAAAAATTAGAGACAGCAGTAGACTGAATAATTTAACACCTTCCCCCTGTAGAAATAGACACAGTCAGATAATGTATATGTGATTAAACTGTTTAAGAGGTTGTGTGGCTGTAGCAGTGTAGTTGTGGCAGCCATGGACAGGATTAAATACCTATTACCCACAGAATGATTGTTGGAGTAGAAACATGGGCACTCTGTCACCAAAGTCGTAACTACTCTAGGTTTTCCTTAGGTAACAGTAACACGGTTATAACAGGCATATTCAAATTCTAAATGAATATCAGTACATGAACAATGGAAACTCATAGCTGATGCAAAAAGAGAATTAGGAGCAATTGGTAATCATCCAACAAGGGAGAGTACTGCATCAAATCACATTTCATGGTGTAATAGTTAGCAACCTAGTCTCATAGATCTGTTACTACTGATAAGCGAGTTCGATCCTTGCTGGATGCACCATACTTGTGACCTTGTGTCAAATCCTACCCTCAGGGTAAATAATTTTTCCACTCAATTCATTAGCCATTGCACTCTATAGCAAAAACAGTTTTCCATGGTGTTTCATAGACATCAACCAAAAAGGAAACCATTATTGACGTTATGACATTGCACCTCACTTGGGCCAAAGAACATTGACATTGGTCTATAGAAGATTAACACCATGTCACTTGGTCAGACATGTTTCCACCTCTTTCAGATAGACAGTCAAACTTATGTGTGAAGAAGACTTGGTTATGGATCCAGCAAGTCAGCAGGTTACAGTTATGGTTTAGGGTTAAGGTTAGTAGATGGTGGCTGTGTAATAATATGGTGGTAGTTCTGTTGGAGTTTGCAAGGGTCACTAATGAAATTGGAGTCTGTATTGACAGATCCTATTATAGACCACTTGCAACTCTTTATGCACACAATATTTCAGAGTGGTGATGGTTTGTTCCAAATAGATAATACAATCCCACCATTTATATATCGATGATATGAAACTGGTTTCAGGAGGAAAACTCATCTGACTTTCAGGTATTCCATTGTCACCTTTATTTGTCAGATTTAAACCTTATTGGGTTTGTATAGGACATATTGCAGAACTCACTAAACTCTCTAAAGCCACACCCAACAAACACAATTTTTTGGAACAATCCTGTAATGTGTCTGAATAGATATACCCACATAAGGATGCAAGTACCTCATAGACTCCATACCACATCACATAGCCACTGTTATTCAGGTGAAGAGAGGAGCTATACATTATTAGGTAACAGTCTATAATTATTTGTCTAAATTTTGGGGATGGGGCTTGATAATTTGTATTATTTGGATTTTTCAGACTGCTGTCTTCATCTTTATTGTTATATACACAATCCTACACAATTGTGTATATAACAATAATGATGAGGACAACAGTCTGAAAAATCCAAATAATACAAACTGTCTATAATTGTTTGGTACTTCAGTTTAATTTTTATGAAGTGTGAACATAAAAACATAAAAGATAATAGAAAATGTTCAACATTATTCTTATTCATTTGAGATTTTCCTAAAGTTGGAATTTAACAAGAAAATTATTTCAAAGGATATGGAGACATTAAAACAAAAATTGACAAATGGAAGAGAGAGAAACAGCATAGGACATTAATACACATATCAAACTATACTTTTTTAATGAGGAGACAACAAGAGGCATTTTCCATAAGAGACAATTCAGAAAATACAAACACTGATTTTATTTACTGATCTTTTAAGACAAGAAATTGCTATGGAAACCAAGACACAGACAAGAAACAGTGGAACAACCTTTGGAAGATTTGAAATTTGAGAATCACAAAAGTTAATTTCTCAGATACAAAAATAGTAATAAGACAAAGACAAATGATCATAAGAATAAAGATAATTACAAACAAAGTAAATAACAAGATTTGAACAAAACAAAATACACGAGAACTACATAATGTATATAAAAAAGAGTGCACTTACAATCAGTCGATTTAAGTGCTAAACAAGTGCAACATGAGAGACATTGACCAACAAAGAAAAGATATATATATATATATATATATATATATACAGATATATATACAAATATTCTGCATCAACAATGGCAGTAACAGTGAGACATGAGCAGGAACAACAGACATTGACATCTCATCAACACATTGGACAAGTAGAAGCAAGTCTGTCGTTACCTGGACAAAAGTACTCAAATACTTTGTGTTTCAGTTTCTCCAGCTCATCAAATTCTTGAACGGTAAAACTATTTTCAGAGGAAGGTTCAGATGCAATCTTCTTCAGCTCCCTAGTATCAGCCAGTCCAATACCAATGCTATAAATATGAATTCCCTGAGCGCGCGCTGATTCTGCTTCAGGAATTGTTTTATATGCATTCATGTTTGAAACTCCATCAGTGATGAGCATGGCCAAATTAGAAACATTTGCTCTGTCCCCATTGGCAGCAGAGAACATAACCTCTTTCATTGTATTTAAACCACCATATGTGTTGGTACTGCCAGTAATGTAGGGTATACGATCAATTGCATCCAACACTTTCTGTTTTTTGTTGTACCTATTTAAATAGAATTGCACTTGTACTTTACTACTATAGATCACTACACCCACACGCACATTGCCTGAATCAATGTCAGCATCAGATAGAAAGTCCTTCACAAAGGTGAGAACTTTTTGGAAATTCTCTTTGCCCACGCTTGTTGAAGAATCCAAAATAAACACAACATCACTTGAGGAAGCGCCGCATTTGCCTAAACAATAACCATAAACCAATTAGTTTTATGAAAAAAAAAAAGATTATCTCCAATTTACTTTTATTAACCTTTATTACTATAAAAATATTGAAATATTATTTTCTTAAAATTCTATTAAATATGAAATAGAAATGACCTTTTATCATTAATGAAAAAGTGGTCCGAAAGTCTTGTCACCACATACACATTTTTTTAGTAAGTAAAATATTTACAAAATACAAACAAAAATTTTAGAAAATAATTTAATCTTTAAAGATTTTTTTAGTGTTATGAAATTATTTTACTAATTATGTAACTTATATATCATACTATTTAAATAAAAAATTATGAAAGTCAAAATAATATGTTGGAGTGACAAGACCTTTGAACTGCCCTGTAAATCAGGCATGTCAATCAAATGGCCCACAGCAAGCAAAAGAGTGGGCCGTACGCAAACTGCGCTTTTACAGTACCCCAGGTATTTTAAAGTTTTCTCAAAAAATTATTCGGCAAAGGCTAAATCAGTCAATGATAGGGAGTGAGTCTTTCCTCTTGCCTTCTCCTTCTTTCAATTAATACATGGCTATAATTGAAAGTGAGAGACATTTGTACATTTTATTATTTGAACTAGGTCAGTAATAGTCTTTGTTTCTTTTCTTTCTAACAAAAATGTTTTTTTAGATATGTATTGATTGGCTTTTAGTTGATAAGGAATAAATTAATTATAGCAATTATAACTTTATCCTGTTAATTCAGAAGGATTTAAAGACTTTGTTGTCATGTGTGCCCCTCATGACAGTCATATATAATCCATGTGACCCTAGGGGGCTAATCAGTTTGACATGCCTGCTGTAAATTACAAATTATAAACATAAAATATTTTTTTTAAATGCATTAAGCTTACAAATATAAACAAGTTAAAATCATATAGTGATTTTTTTTAAAATATACCAGTAATGAATATGATTATTTTTTCATTTATTCTTTCTATAGAGTGAACAAATAGTTATTACTTGAATTGAAATTAAAATGTAATGTTAAGGTTTGTCATTAGTTTTCAAGAAAAGTGGTTAATGAAATTGATATGTTTTTATAAATTTAGTTTATGGATATATATATAAATGAATTTGTTTGCATGCATAAAAAAAGATGTAAATTTATAAATCTTTAAAATCTAACTCCTTTTAAGGATCTTTTTCTGTTTACATAAAATAATATATCATCAGGTTTTTGATTCATGCACCAAGCATATAATTATGGAATATTAATAATACTGAGGTTTTAATAAACATTAATCATTTTTGGATTTCTTCATTGAAGAAAATATAAAAGCAAACAAATGATGCATATCCTCATGAGAAAAAAAAAGATATTTTAAAAGAAAAATGTTATTAACAAATCGTAGATAAAATGCAAATCTATGTCAATAGTTTGTAAGATGGAAAATGTTAAGTAATATTTTGGAAATAAAATATAAAAAGAAAAATTTCAAAAGAGTGTGTAAGAATATTGACATACAAAAATGAAAGAATATAAGTGAAAAAATTTAATTTAAAGACTAAATGGAAGGGAAAGGGTGAATAACTTTGGCTTATTTGTATAGATCAAATGATAATATATTAATGAACAACACATATATTATGTTATCTCTGATATTTTAAATGAAAGTAACAATTTAGATGAGACATTATATTCTTTCATTTTTTTCTTCTTTTTTTATATTAGTTTTAGTGGTTAACAAATCTTAAAATATAAACAGAAATAAACCAATAGAAAAATTGAAACTGTAAATAAAACAATAATAAATTAAACATTAAGTGATCAGATAATAGACTGTATTTTCATATTAGAATTACTAATTTTAGAAGTCGTTCTTACCTGTTGATGGAGGTAAAGTCACTTTTTCTGCAAAAAAATGAAAAGAAATACTGATTATTGAAAGAAACAAAATATAATGAAAAGATTATTCTAATAGGATAAAAACACCAAAATACCTTCATAGGCATTTACCAAATTGCAGTTAATCAGATACAAAACAGAAACCAAATAAAAGAAAGTTGTAAGTATAAAAAAAAACAGCTGAAAATGTTGATACATTTTGACAAAAAAATCCAGAAATATTGTGAACTGAACAAGTACATGACCTTTTATGCTTAAAAGCATCAAAAAAATGATTTTCAAATACGCAGAATAAGCAAGAAATAGAACAAAGAAAAATATTGCAACAAGACCATATGAACTCAATATATGTAGGCTTGTATTTTACATATAAACTATACTGATCCATATTGAATATCAACTTATATCTTAACTTCCTGTAGAGTACATCATTAGATAAAACTGCAGGAGTGACTGGAGGAACTGGAAATCAGAGAAAGAATTGAGACCATCCAGAAAACAGCATTGCTAAAATTAACTAGAATACTCAGAAGTGTCCTGGAAACCTGGAAGCTTATTGTCACTCAGACTCCAGCGAGAGACCATCAGCTAACACTGGTGTGAAAAACTCACATAATAATAATAATAATGATAATAATAATCGTCATCAACAAGTGTGCCATGCTCGTGATGAAGAAAGGAGAAATCCTTCTTATTTTAGGAATTCTTTATAGGAAGTTATAATTTAAATTGTCTATAAATTGCAATAAATCAAAATCAAACTTTTTATTCTAATCATGAATAAGAACAAACATATGTATTAGGAGAGATATATAATTTTTACTTTTTCAAGGATCATTTTTAACTGCCCTCCTATCTATCTTTTTTTTTTTAATTTTTTCTACAGAATTTCAACCAGTCTGTTCTCCAGTCTACCTCAGGTGAAATCCCATCCAAAATAAGAAATCTAGAGAACACATCAGGCAGATCATAACATGAACTAAACAACAAAAATTAATCATATATAAACAACATATGGGGTATCATGTTGGACAAGTACAAACAATATATAATTAATGACAATTTTCTTAAATCTTTAAATTGAATAAAAGAAATTCAGAAGAAATGGTAACTTTAAATTCTAGCCAAGGAATACTAGAAGTAAAAAAGAAGGAAAATTTAAAGAAACAAAAACAGGAAGAAAAATTCCAATAAGAATATTTATATTATTGAAAATGATCTAATTAACTATTAAAAAAATAATGAAGAAATTTTGGATTTGGCATTAATAGTGTGGAATAATTTACAATTATTAGTAATGGCAATGCTATCATAGAAAACTTAAGCCTCTTCAAATTAAAAATGTCTATCTTATTCAAATAATTACATAAAATATTACAATACATGTTATTTTGTAAACCTGAAAACTGTGTACATTTTATTACTTCACTAATGACTAAATAATTGGCAAATAGTAGATTGAAAGAGAATTGAAATAGATTCTAAACTAAAGTAATAACTGAAGGGTTTTAAATAAAAGAAAGAAAGAAAGAATTAGACAATATTGCAGTAGCCCTAAAAATACAAAATAGTCTTCCCTTTCTTCTTTATCACACACAATATATTAAAAAAAAGTATTTCAAGTTTAATATTCAAGAAAAAAAATATTCTTAAACTGTTCAAAGTTTCCCAAGAATCTTTTCCTCTTACCAAGGTAAGAATCTTTTCTTTCTTGACTTTTTGCCAACGAAATAGGAATATCTGAGTGTGTTAACTGTCTCAAAATGTATATGAAATTCATAGGTAAGGAGTGTCTAACCAAATTAAATCACTAAAAAATTGAGAGGTGCATGTATGTGTCTATTTTGATTCTAACTTCAGAAAAAAGTGAGAAAAAGTAATATTCTTTCATCTTACTTTTAGTTGTCTTTACTCTTCCTGCTTTACAAACAATAATCAAAGTTACATTTGAAGAAAATGAAAATGAAAATGTGGATTTACATGAACTGTATGAATTCATATATGTAAAACAGTTATATTTTATAATGATTAGAAAAGTATTTGAATAAAGATTATAGATAAAATAGGTTGGTAAGTGTCTTAATATGGTAACAATCATTAAATAAATAAAATAATCCAAACAAATTATTTTATATTCCTTATCAGTTCTAATTGATTTCCCTCTTTCCTTTAACTAATATTTCTAAAAAAAAAAAAGAATCCTTAAAAATTCAAGGCAATCAGTAATTAGAATTATAAAAGAGAAAGTATTCTGAGAAACATGAAAACTGTAAAATAGGAATCTTTTACAGTAATCATCAGGTGTCTGTTAATAAACACCTGATGATTTGTATATCAAGTGAATGAGTTTATAAAAAATTTTGCTAAGATCATTAAATAAGCTTCACTTTTGTAGAAACATTGGTTAGATGAATAATGGGAAGAGAAAATAAAAGCAGTGATCATCAATTAAACACAACACATCACAATCACTATCAAACAAAGTCAACAATTACTTTGCATACCAAATGACATTTTTTTCTACTTTTATATCCATTATAAATTGAAAAAGAGAAATTTAGGTTAAATTTTTAGAAAAACATCCTGTTTCTGAAATTATTTGATTAATAATACACTTGTTGAATACAGTTTCCTTCATTACCAATATTTATTATTAAATTATTTTTTACCAATATAAGGAAACAATAATACAACAGGCTGCTAATAAGTAAAAAAAATCAAATAATTCATTTAAAAAACCCTTACCTACAAGTCCTTCTTCAACAACACGTCCTGTTAAAATAATAACCAATTGCAAAATCAAAAGTAAATAATTGCAATCAGAAGTTACTAGCCTTACTGACCACTGAAGCTTCCACTAAACAAAGTTGTAAATCATCAAATATTATCAATGAGAATCTTTTTGAAATAAACAAATTTTGATAGAAATCTGATGATTTATGTATTATGTACACAACTTTGTAAATACATATTGCCATGATCAGTAACTTGGCTGGAATATTTTGTAGAGACATTGTTCAGGTAAATAATCTAGAATTATATTCTACATTTGCTAAAAATAAAAGTAGCAATCATGATTTTTTAAAATTACCTTTACAATGTCTCTACAAGAAAACAGGAAGTAAATGCTTAACTAAAAGATTATTTCAAATAAATAAAATTCAGTTTCTCTGATTAAGACTTGAAAGTCAATTTTAAAATTATTAAATACTTGTCTGACTTTAGTTGTTAAATTTGAATGTCAATTTTTTATATTAAATTTACATTTTAAAAGCACACCTTAAATATATTTCAAGTGACATTTTTTAATGATTCTTTTCTAATATGGAAATAATTTTCTCTTAATTTAAAACATAGTCAGATATTTTACTACTTTTGTCAATTATTCAAATTCATATTATTTAAATGACTTTTTATATTTAATTGCCAAAGCAGTATTTTAAAAAAATGACCATATAATTCTAATTTTTAAAATTAAAACAAAGAAAAAGGATCATTTTAGATTTACATTGTTTCTCATTTGTTTATTAGTAAAGATTTTAAACTAATGTCAGATTTCTCTGAAAGAATAAAACATTTTACTCTTATATCTTTATCTAATAAATAATGAAATACAATAAAATCTAAAATTAGAAAAATTATTTTTTGTTTAAATAGATAAAAATAAGGGATTTATTGTTGTTTCCTACCTTTATTTTCTCCCACACCAATTTCTGTTTAAAATAACCAATTATAAAAGAAAAGTAAGAAATTACAATTGTATACAAAAAGCCTTTACTGACCCTCAGGTTTACAAGGAACAAAGTTGTAAAATCATCAAATATCATCAATGATAAAATAATAAAGATTTAACATGAATCTGATGGTAAACAACTTTGTAATACCTTACTGCAATCAGTAAATAGGCTTTTATTAATAAATGTTTTGTAGAGGCATTGACTAGAGGAATAATGAGAACATAAGACAAAATATGGCCTTATATTTTGCATTATCCAAAAATATAAGCAACAATGTCTCTACAAGCAATGTTTTAAATCTTATCAATTACTTAATACAAAATGTTGAGTATAAATTTAGGCTTTGTTATTCTGATCAAAAAATTTAATCATCTCACATGAAAAACTACCCATTTCTATTAAAACATTTCAATTACCACAAGAAAAAAAGAGGAAATAAAAATTTAATTTACTTTAGAATACTTTTATCTATGAAAAAAATGAAAACACAACATTAGAAATATTGTACATTTACTAAAATATTTTCACTGAAAATCTCTGAATATCAACCTAAAATATTGACTGAACATAAAACAGTTAAAAACCCTAAAGAAGATTAAAGGATTAAGATTAAGATCTCCTATTAGACAATGATTCAGTACAGATAATAATCTTAACAGAAATAAATTATTTGAACATATTTTCTTACCTATAACTTCTTCCTCAATTGCACCTTCTGCCAAAATAGTTAATTGCAAAGGTGAAAGTAGACAATTAAAAAAATTAAAAAATTAGCCTTTCTGATCATTAAAGCTTATAATGAACAAAGTTTGAAATCATCAAATATTATCAATTGAAAGTTTTTAGAAATTTGATAGAAATGTGATGATTTGTCTATGTGTCCAAATTTCTATAATGCTTTATGATGATCAATTAACAGGCATTATAGTTCAATATTTTGTTGAGACATTGGTCAGAGAAAATCATGGGAATATAGCAAAAAAATGCAAGCATTATATTCCACAACTGCCAAAAATGAAGGCAGTAATCATGAAATAAAATAACTTTCACAATGTCTCAACAATTGAAAAGTTTATGATTAAGATATAAAATATTAGTAGTATAGTAAAAATAATTTAAAAAAAACTGTTGTGCTATAATTCAAATAGAAAACTATGTTGTTTTGCAAAATATGTATTCTAAAAGCAGATCTATAACATCTAAAAAGTTTTATTTTTCATAGCATTAGTTTAAATATTCATATAAACTGATGAGGAAGTATAATGAATGTTCATTTTGAAGAAACATGAAAAACCATTGAAATATTTATCAAAATTATTTCCTACCAACTATCAAAATTGATTTCGTAAAAAAGTTGAATCTTATAAGTAAGAGTTAGAAAAGCCCTAATATTATGAGGGTGATCATATAATACAGCTAATTGAATTATATCTTCAAATGTAGGTGTATTTAAATAAATAACATTGGCTTCTCTCTATTAGTAAATGATTCAAAATGTTTGTTCTGTGTCTCTAAAATCCTATATAAATGTTTTAGCAATTATCTCAAGTGTACACAAATATTTCTAAAATCTTTTTTAAAATTAATATTAGTTAATTAGTAGTTACTATTACATGCATATTTTAATATTTAAAATATTTTCCTTGATTTTCTAATATTTTATGTTAATCTTGTAGAAGTTTAAGAATTCCAGTTTGATAAAATGACTTGCTTTAAGATGATAAAGTTGTCAATGAAATTCTGGACATGAAAGATATCTTAAATTTTTTGACCATATAAGGAATGCAGAACTGATAATCAAAATAAATGATCATTTAAATGCTGCTAAGTCTGGTAGATAAAAGAATTTCATATTCCAACTTTACTGGGTTTTTTTGTTGTTTTGTTTTATTTTTTATACCGCAATCTGTCTTTCCATCTTCCTGGCTGTTTTTCTTAATTGGAGAATTCAAACTGAAGGTGATGACTCAAATGTTATATAATAGCAATTTCAATTGATTTAAACAATTCATATCTTTTATTTTCCAACTATCATAAACTTCATCAAACATCTTTGCTTCTAGTGTTGAAAAGGAACATAATGTCACAAAGGTATTTTTGCACACTGACATTTTTCTTTGATTGTTATTGTTTGTTTTTTGGTTTTTTTAGGGGGGGATAATACAGGATATCTTTAGTTTTTAAAAAGAGAGTGCCTTCTAAACACATCTAATATAAATGTGTTAATTCAATATATCATATATATGAATTACAGTTGATAATGTCAATAAAATTAAAAATATCAGATCAGAGTAGAAAATTGAAGTTATAGTCATGTTAACTGATTCTGGTCTCCTTTGAAAAACCATGAAACTGTCAATAGCATTAGATATGCTATTGCCAGTTTTATCAATGAAAGGATTTTCAAAAAAGTACCATAATAGGAAAGAAGAAAGAGAGAATAAGAGCAAGGCTGAGGGAGTATATTTTACAATCATTAAAAGCACGCAATCCTTGGAGTCATAGTTAAAAATTGATAATTATCAAAAAAAATAAAAATATAAAAAATAATTTTGCAAGCATTACAAATCTTTAATTAGAATCCTTATTGCTTACCTTCTTTTTCTTTTTCAACACCAATTTCTGCCAAAACAATTACCAATTGCAAAAGATAAAATAAGCAGTTGCAATTCAAAGCTTTAAAAAGCTTTGCTGATCATTAAAGCTCACAATAAACACTTGTAAAGCATCAAATATTATCAATGGAAATCTTTTCAAATAACATTTGATAACAATCTAATGCTTTCTATAATAAGTGTACAACTTTCTTTAATGCTTTGCTATGATCAGTACAAAGGTTTTACAGTTGAATATTTTATAGAGACATTCATCATGTGATTGATGGGAATATAGCAAATAGATAGCATTATATTCCTCATTTGAAAAAAGACACCAATCATTCACAAATTATCACTTTAATAATGTCTCTACAAGATAATTAAAATAAATAATATATAAGGTGAATTGTTTTCATATATTGTTTTTTTGTACAAGTAATTACTGAAAGTTACAATAATTATAAATACATAATCAATGAGATCTTCAGTAATTCTTCAAAAAGTCATGTAATATTAAACATATTTATGAAAATAATTCAAAATATAAATAAGTCTTACAAATGAAATAGTTTAAAAAAGAGTAAAGTGCATCACATTTAAAGGATTTACAAGCAATAATGTATATATATATATATATATATATATATATATATATATATATATATATATATATATATATATATATATATATATATATATATATATATATATATACATATACATACTGAGTTAATCTCAATAAGTACAAACACAGAAGTTATTGAATTGTCAATTCCAAATGTTCTACAAAACAAATATGTTTCACATTTCCATCTGCTATATCGACAATAACAACTGAGTTTCACATTCAATTAAAAGAGTTTAGTTAAATGTGGATTGCTTTTAGAAATTAAAATTTATTATAAAGTAGAGCATTGTATAAATTATTATAGCCTATTTTAATTTTTTTAGATCAACAGTTTTTTTTTTCTATAAAAAGAAGAAAATAGTAAAAACCAAATGATTTCAAATAAAAATGAAGTATTCATGAAAATGTATTTAAATGTGATACATAAAAGATTTCCTTTAGAAAACAATTTACAAGCTGATTACATTTATATAAACTAAATATTCAATTCATGAAATGGAATATTTTTATTAAATTACATTAATCTTGAAAGCTAAAATATTTATTGACTAAGGGACATAAAATTTAGTATAATTAAAACTGGAACATAGCATATTCTTTTTTTAAAAAGGAGAAATTCCTTTCTTACCTACAACACTTTCTTCAACTGTTTCTTCTACCAAAACAGAATCCAAGAGAAAAATAAATAAAAAATAAACATAAGTAATAAAGAATAAAAACTGCAAAGAATTTTAGCCTTTCTGATCATTGATGCTTACAATGAACAAAGTTATAAATCATCAAATATTATCAATGAAAATATCACTTAGAAATTTTGATAGAAATTTGATGATTCTTTTCATTATTTGAACAACTTAGATAAGACTTTGCTATGATCAGTTTCATAAGGCTTACAGATTAATATCTTGTAGAGAAACTGAGTAAGGAAATTATGGAATATAAGAAAAATTGCTTTCATTATATTCCACAGTTTCCAGCAATGAAAGAAGCAATAATAAATGTACACCTTAACAGTGTCTCTACAATTCAATTTAAAATTTACATAATGTAAATGTTTATAATATACATTTATATACAAAATGTATTTTATTAACATTCATATCATTATATATAATCATAAATAGAGAAAGATAAAGAAAGAGATAGAGGGGGAAATTCTGTATTAATAGGATTCATAGTAAGTGTATTTTTAGTCCAATTGCATTATATATTATCTCTCCACCAAAAATTAATATATCATTAGTCTTAGATAAACTCCATGCAACAAGACAATCTGAACTTTAGGAGAAAATTTTCCACATAAAATATTGTATACACCTTTTTATCAGTGTTAATGTCAATACACATATTGACTGTACAAAGAATATTTAAGGAGAAACAAAATCTTAATAGGGTTAAAAAAAAAAGGAACATTTTAAATGAATAAGAGAAAATTCTATATAAATACTAAAAGGAGGTATCAAATTAAGAAATAGGTTATACATTGATATCAGTAAGGTATAACCAAAACTACTGGTGAAATACAAGTTTGATTATAGAACTTCAAGTTCCAATGCCATCACATAGGTGAATTTTCTTATAGTTATCATGAGCCTAAGGAAGAAATAACCTACTTGTTCTAATTACATATGACAAACGATCAGCATGTTTAGATCATGTTGAAAGAATAAAATAGTTCTAAACATTAAATAAATAAGTTGGAAGCATTCAGAAGTCACATGAAATGATAATTACATTTGAGTTTCACTTTTGCTAACAATCAAAAAACTACAAGTGAAGTTAAATGTTATGTTATGTCTGTCAGTGGAAAATAGCATTGAACATTATAAGGAGAATACTTTTTGATATAAACAAACAGTAAAAAATTCCCTATGGCAAATGACTTACAAGGATCAATCTACAGGAATAAATATTTCTCAGATAATATACACAATTGTACATCTAGAAGATTTGTGTATTGAGATAGTATGAAATTAGATTATTAAACAACATAAAAGAATTATATTCAATTGTACATCTAGAAGATTTTATATTAAACAATCTAAAAGAATTACCAACAAAATATTAGTTATAAAAAAAAAAGTATTTTCAATTGAATTCTTACCTAAAATTGATTCTTCAACTGCACTTTCTGTCAAAATAATAGCCAATTGCAAAATGAAAGTATGCAATTACACACATTAACAAATTAGCCTTTCTGATCATTGAAATCAATAAAGTTGTTAATCATCAAATATTATCAATAAGAATCTTTGAAAATTAGCAACATTTCTTCAAAATCTGATGATTTCTCTATTATAGACACAACTTTCTATCATACATTGCTATGATCAGTAAATAGGCTTTGCAGTTGAATATTTTATAGAGATATTCATCACTTGAATAATGGGAATATAAAACAACAAAAATAGATTTATATTCCACATCTGCCCTTTAACAAGACAGAAATTTCAAAATGAATATTTACAATATCTCTACAAAGTGAATAAAAACATTTAAGAAATTATCCTATTGGTAAATTTAGAAAAACACATCAAGACCAAAAATTAAGTTGGAAAATTATCTATCAAGAAATTTACAAATCTTTTCATAAATTCTACTCGGAGACTTTATTTTCTACTTCTAAGTTCAGTATTATCCTAAATTTAATTCTATTACTGATGAATTTCAATGAGGAAATGCATTAATAAATATCTAATGCATTTTAATATAATTGCTTTGATATTTAAAATCATTGAATCAAATAAGAATTTTACAATTAATCATTTACACTTTTGTATTTTTAATTGATTACAAATATTTCATATTGCTTACCTTCTTTTTCTTTTTCAACACCAATTTCTGTCAAAACAATTACCAATTGCAAAAGATAAAATAAGCAGTTGCAATTCAAGGCTTTAAAAAGCTTTGCTGATCATTAAAGCTCACAATAAACACTTTTAAAGCATCAAATATTATCAATGAAATCTTTTCAAATAACATTTGATAACAATCTAATGCTTTCTATAATAAGTGTACAACTTTCTTTAATGTTTTGCTATGATCAGTACAAAGGTTTTATAGTTGAATATTTTATAGAGACATTCATCATGTGATTGATGGGAATATAGCAAATAGATAGCATTATATTCCTCATTTGATAAAAGACACCAATCATTAACAAATTATCACTTTAATAATGTCTCTACAAGATAATAAAAAAATACTATATAATGTGAATTGTTTTCATATATTGTTTTTTTTTCTACAAGTAATTACTGAAAGTTACAATAATTATAAATACATAATCAATGAGATCTTCAGTAATTCTTCAAAAAGTCAAATAAACATATTTATGAAAACAATTCAAAATAAATCTTACACATAAAATATGAAAAAAACTTCAAGAGAATCTTTATCCTAAACTGAAGGATACAACAATAAAATTACACATATTATGAAGTTAGTCTTCTGATCACTTAAATATATAAAGTTGTTTATCATCAAATATTATCAATAGAAATCTTTGAAAATTATCAAGATTGCTTAAAATCTGATGATTTGTGCATTATGAGCAACTTTGTATATTGCTATGATCAGTTAACAGATGACTAATATCATATACATAATAACTTCTGATTTTAAAAAAAGTTTGTACAAAACATGTCATTTCTACCATATTAAAAAGATTCACCAATAAAAATAACATATATCATTTTGTATAAACTAATCTCAAAATCCTACATAGTATGAATTAAAATGTCCCTACAATGTTAAGGAAATATATCATTTTATATTCTTTCAGTTATTAATATCAAAATAAATGTTATTGTTTTATATTATACATTTGCTTGCTTAAAGAAAATCTTATTTACATCAATAAAAAGTTTTTCCTAATCATTTAATGTAAGAATACAATAGAGGAAACTTTACATACTAATCCAATTTACACTCATATAAACTAGGTATTCAATTCATAAAATGGAATGTTTTATTAAAATATATTAATCTTGGAAGCTGAAATATTTATTGACTAAGGACATGAATTTAGTATAATTAAAACTGGAACATAGCATATTCTTTTTTTAAAAAGGAGAAATTCCTTTCTTACCTACAACACTTTCTTCAACTGTTTCTTCTACCAAAACAGAATCCAAGAGAAAAATTAAAAAATAAACATAAGTAATAAAGAATAAAAACTACAAAGAATTTTAGCCTTTCTGATCATTGAAGCTTACAATGAACAAAGTTATAAATCATCAAATATTATCAATGAAAATATCACTTAGAAATTTTGATAGAAATTTGATGATTCTTTTCATTATTTGAACAACTTAGATAAGACTTTGCTATGATCAGTTTCATAAGGCTTACAGATTAATATCTTGTAGAGAAACTGAGTAAGGAAATTATGGGAATATAAGAAAAATTGCTTACATTATATTCCACAGTTTCCAGCAATGAAAAAGCAATAATAAATGTACACCTTAACAGTGTCTCTACAATTCAATTTAAAATTTACATAATGAAAATGTTCATAATATACATTTATATACAAAATGCATTTTATTAACATTCATATCATTATATATAATCATAAATAGAGAAAGATAAAGAAAGAGATAGAGGGGGAAATTCTGTATTAATAGGATTCATAGTAAGTGTATTTTTAGTCCAATTGCATTATATATTATCTCTCTACCAAAAATTAATATATCATTAGTCTTAGATAAACTCCATGCAACAAGACAATCTGAACTTTGGGAGAATATTTTCCGCATAAAATATTATATATTTTATCACTGTTAATGTCAATACACATATTGACTGTACAAAGAATATTAAGAGAGAAACAAAATCTTAATAGGGTTAAAAAAAAAAAAAGAACATTTTAAATGAATAAGAGAAAATTCTATATAAATACTAAAAGGAGGTATCAAATTAAGAAATAGGTTATACATTGATATCGTAAGGTACAACCAAAACTACTGGTGAAATACAAGTTTGATTCTAGAACTTCAAGTTCCAATGCCATCATAGGTGAACTTTCTCATAGTTATCATGAGCCTAAGGAAGACATAACCTACTTGTTCTAATAGCATATGAAAACATCAGCTTGTTTAGAAAAAAATAAAATAGTTCTAAATAATAAATAAATTGGAAGCATTCGGCAGTCAAATGAAGCAATAATTAAATTTGAGTCATATTTTTGTCAATAGTCAAAAACTACAAGATGAAGTTAAATATTATGTGATGTCTTCCAGTGGAAAATAGCATGTAATATCATAAGGAGAAACTTTTTGATATAAAAAAAGTAAAAAATTCCTATGCAAAACTTAAAATCATTCATAAATATTTCTCAAGGACTATTATATTCAATTGTACATCTAGAAGATTTTTATATTAAACAATCTAAAAGAATTACCAACAAAATATTAGTCATAAAAAAAATGTATTTTCAATTGAATTCTTACCTAAAATTGATTCTTCAACTGCACTTTCTGTCAAAATAATAGCCAATTGCAAAATGAAAGTATGCAATTAAACACATTAACAAATTAGCCTTTCTGATCATTGAAATCAATAAAGTTGTTAATCATCAAATATTATCAATAAGAATCTTTGAAAATTAGCAACATTTCTTCAAAATCTGATGATTTCTCTATTATAGACACAACTTTCTATCATACATTGCTATGATCAGTAAATAGGCTTTGCAGTTGAATATTTTATAGAGATATTCATCACTTGAATAATGGGAATATAAAATAACAAAAATAGATTTATATTCCACATCTGCCATTTAACAAGACAGAAATTTCAAAATGAATATTTACAATATCTCTACAAAGTGAATAGAAACATTTAAAATATCATCCTATTGGTAAATTTAGAAAAACAAATCAAGAACAACAAAAATTAATTCTGATGAATTTCAATGAGGAAATGCATTAATAAATATTTAATGCATTTTAATATAATTGCTATGATATTTAAAATCATTGAATCAAATAAGAATTTACAATTCATCATTTACACTTTTGTATTTTTAATTGATTACAAATATTTCATATTGCTTACCTTCTTTTTCTTTTTCAACACCAATTTCTGTCAAAACAATTACCAATTGCAAAAGATAAAATAAGCAGTTGCAATTCAAAGCTTTAAAAAGCTTTGCTGATCATTAAAGCTCACAATAAACACTTGTAAAGCATCAAATATTATCAATGGAAATCTTTTCAAATAACATTTGATAACAATCTAATGCTTTCTATAATAAGTGTACAACTTTCTTTAATGCTTTGCTATGATCAGTACAAAGGTTTTATAGTTGAATATTTTATAGAGACATTCATCATGTGATTGATGGGAATATAGCAAATAGATAGCATTATATTCTTCATTTCATAAAAGACACCAATCATTAACAAATTATCACTTTAATAATGTCTCTACAAGATAATTAAAATAAATAATATATAATGTGAATTGTTTTCATATATTGTTTTTTTTACAAGTAATTACTGAAAGTTACAATAATTATAAATACATAATCAATGAGATCTTCAGTAATTCTTCAAAAAGTCATGTAATATTAAACATATTTATGAAAATAATTTGAAATAAATCTTACACATAAAATATGAAAAAAACTTCAAGAGAATCTTTATCCTAAACTGAAGGATACAACAATAAAATTACACATATTATGAAGTTAGTCTTCTGATCACTTAAATATATAAAGTTGTTTATCATCAAAATATTATCAATAGAAATCTTTGAAAATTATCAAGATTGCTTAAAAATCTGATGATTTGTGCATTATGAGCAATCTTTGTATATTGCTATGATCAGTTAACAGATGACTAATATCATATATATGATAACTTCTGATTTTAAAAAAAGTTTGTACAAAACATGTCATTTCTACCATATTAAAAAGATTCACCAATAAAAATAACATATCATTTTGTATAAACTAATCTCAAAATCCTACATAGTATGAATTAAAATGTCCCTACAATGTTAAGGAAATATATCATTTTATATTCTTTCAGTATTTATATCAAACATAAATGTTATTGTTTTATATTATACATTTGCTTGCTTAAAGAAAATCTTATTTAATCAATAAAAAGTTTTTCCTAATCATTTAATGTAAGAATACAATAGAGGAAACTTTACATACTAATCCAGTTTACACTCATATAAACTAGATATTCAATTCATAAAATGGAATATTTTTATCAAAATATATTAATCTTGAAAGCTGAAATATTTATTGACTAAGGGACATGATATTTAGTATAATTAAAACTGGAACATAGCATATTCTTTTTTAAAAAAAGAGAAATTCCTTTCTTACCTACAACACTTTCTTCAACTATTTCTTCTACCAAAACAGAATCCAAGAGAAAAATAAATTAAAAAAATAAACATAAGTAATAAAAAATAAAAACTACAAAGAATTTTAGCCTTTCTGATCATTGAAGCTTACAATGAACAAAGTTATAAATCATCAAATATTATCAATGAAAATATCACTTAGAAATTTTGATAGAAATTTGATGATTCTTTTCATTATTTGAACAACTTAGATAAGACTTTGCTATGATCAGTTTCATAAGGCTTACAGATTAATATCTTGTAGAGAAACTGAGCAAAGAAAACAATGGGAATATAAGAAAAATGCATACATTATATTCCACAGTTTCCAGCTATGAAAGAGCAAGGATTTAATACCTTGACAGTGTCTCTACAATTAAATTTAGATTCAAATACTGAAAAAGAAATGTATTAAAATGTAGAATATATTTTTACAAATATTTCCATCAATTTGTAAATCTGTATTTCTTTGTCTGATTGCATAATATATCATCTCATAAACTTGCTAATATCACAAGAGCATCTTTAATCTTTCAGAAATCTCCAAATAAAATCTTATTAAGATGAGGTAGACAATTAAAATACACAATGCCTAGATATCAATAGAGTTAACCAAACCCTGAGGCTATAAAAGTATTGATAAAAATATATTTTTCATCTAATATTAACAGGATTTCCATTGGAAAAGAAAGTTGTTTTCTAATTATCTATGTTGGGAAATATAATGGAGGAAAATTTACAATCTGATAACATTTATAGAAAATAGATTTAATTTAATCTAATTTATGCAATTGAATGTTTAATTAAAATACATTAATTTTGAAAGCTGAAATATTCGTTGACTAAGGGATATGAAATTTAGTATAATTAAAACTGAAACATTATATATTCATTTTCACAAAAGGGGAAATTCCTCTCTTACCTACAATATTTTTTATAAATGTTTCTTCTGCCAAAACAGAATCGAAGAGAAAAAGAAGAAGAAAAAAAAGAAAAACCATAAACAAAGAATGGAAACTATGGAATCATTTAACCTTTTTGATAATTGAAGCTTTTAAAGAACAAAATTATAAATCATCAAATATTAATATTATCAATTGAAATAGAACTTACAAATCTTGATAGAGATTTGAAGATTCTTGTAATATTTCACAATTTTGGATAAGGCTTAGTTATGATCAGATAATAAGGCTAATGAATATTTTGTAGAGAAACTGAACAGGGAAATCATGGGAATATAAGAAAAATGATTACATTATATTCCACTGTTTCCAGTTATAAAGAAAACAATAATAATTCAATAACTTTACAATGTCTCTACAATTAAATATAGATTCAAATATTGAAAAAAATGTATTAAAACATAGAATATAGTTTAGACACCTTTATATCGTTAAATATGTCTATTCATAAAATCTGTAATTTTTTGCCTGATTGCATAATATATCATCTCCTTATAAACTTGCTAATATCACAAGTGCATCCTTAATCTTTCAGAAAACACTATGCAAAAAATTGTGTTTTTGTGAGAGTGTTTTCTGCATAAATATTGTATGCACAATGATAATACACTGCTAATGTCAATCCACATATTCACTGTACAAAGAATATTAAGTGAGAAACAAAATATTCATACAGTTCAAAGCATGTGAACTAGAATGTATAAGAGAAAATTCTACATAAATATCAAGATGATGTATAATATTAACAAATACACAATACAGTGATATCTATAAAGTAAACTTAAATCTGAAGTTTAAAATGCAATAGCTATAGAAATTCTAGAGGTAGTTTTCAAGTTCTAATGCCATCATCATTAGTGAGTTTGCTGATATTTATCATGAGCTTACACTGGAAAACTGTACAGTGCAGAAGCACATAAAAGAGAAGTGATATAAATCTAATCAACTTTACAAGACAATTAAGATTGTATTATATTATAAGAAAGGATATTATGCCAAATGTATCCTATTCTTCTTCAATAAATACAATGTCAACATTGACTAGTGCAATACTTATTAAAGAAACAATAATAAATTAATATATTATACAGCCATGTTCAATGAGTTTAAGTAAAAGAACAAAAAAAAAAGCAGTTTCAGATCATAATATTCCTTACAAAGAAAATTTAAACACCGAGAACTCTAGATGCTCTCAAAGCAGAAATTTTGAAATCATCTAATCCTGCTTAAACTTTAAGATCTTATGACTAAAAAGTATTGACTGAATACTGTGATTAGTATTCTATGGTATACATCAAGTCAAAAGATGAATTTTGAAATCATTTAAATACATTTATACATTGCTCTTAACTGTAATAGTTGCTCATATTGAGGCCAATGTAGAATTAGAATCAGATGCTATTTGTGAAGGAGTGAAAAAATTCATTATTTTATACTCTCACAAAATATACTCAGAAGCTTGATTTTAAGCATTTTAAATAATAGACAATAAAGTATTAAAAATTAGAGATGACAATTTTACATGTTAACATTATATCCTTAGCCAGGTCAAATCTCAAAGAATAAAATGTTTTGTATTTGCTTGGTTTCAAAGAATTTTCCAAATATAAGTACATGTCTATAAAGACTTGAAAATAACCTATTTTTTTAATGGATATATCTATTTAAAATATCTAATTATAAAATTCATAAATTATCAACTATTTCATGAAGAAGATCTATTCCATTGCCTACCTTGCTTTCCTTCTCCAACATTGATTTCTGCCAATTGCAAAATAAAAAGTAAGTAAATATTACTATGAAGTAACAACACTTACTGATCATTAAAACTTACAATGTTGTAAATCATCAAATTTTATCAATAATAATTTTTGCTAAAGGAAATAAACTTGATAAAAATCTGATGAATTTCACATGATGTTCACAACTTTGTAGAATTCTTGGCCTGGATCAGTAAACAGGTTTTATAACTGAATAATTTGTAGAAACAAGTCAGATGAATAATTGGAATATAAGAGAAAAGCTAACTTTATATTCCTTATTTGCCCAAATTCAGTCATCTTTGAAAATTATTCACCATGTTTCTACACAAAATATATACATATATAAATGCATTCACTTTCAATTCTAATAAATCGTTTTTCTTTTAATAATTTTATTTAAGTTAAATTATTTTTGACAAATATTTATGCAACAATGATCATATCTTTCAAAATATGTTTTGAAAATATATATAAAAAGAATATGATTTTATAGATTTGCATTTTTTTGAAAACTTACTAATTACTTCAAAGTTTATATTTCCTTATATACATTAGCATAATTTTTGGAAAAAGTTTTGTTCATAATAAAACAATTTTAATCAGGTAACATATACATGCAAATAGGTATTTTTATTTTATTTCATTGAAATTTCAATATAATCTATGCCATAACATGATGTAGAGATCAAGAGAAAATAATGTTCAAACACTAAATGCTTTAGCAAAAAAGATTCTTTTAAAAAAAGTATTTTCAATTGTGTCCTTACCTAAAATTGATTCTTCAACTTGCACTTTCTGTCAAAATAATAGCCAATTGCAAAATGAAAGTATGCAATTACACACATTAACAAATTAGCCTTTCTGATCATTGAAATCAATAAAGTTGTTAATCATCAAATATTATCAATAAGAATCTTTGAAAATTAGCAACATTTCTTCAAAATCTGATGATTTCTCTATTATAGACACAACTTTCTATCATACATTGCTATGATCAGTAAATAGGCTTTGCAGTTGAATATTTTATAGAGATATTCATCACTTGAATAATGGGAATATAAAATAACAAAAATAGATTTATATTCCACATCTGCCATTTAACAAGACAGAAATTTCAAAATGAATATTTACAATATCTCTACAAAGTGAATAGAAACATTCAAGAAATTGTCCAATTGGTAAGTTTAGAAAAACACATCAAGAACAAGAAAAATTCATTTAGAAAATTATCTATCAAGAAATTTTGAGATTAGGCTTGATGTGTTTTATTTTCATTTTTTTAACTGGTGTCCTCATGTTTTTACATACCACAATAAAGATGATGACAACAATCAAAAAAATTAAAATAATATATATCAAGAAATTTACAATTCTATTGATAAATTATGCTACATGGGAAGAGAGTTTTATATTCCTAAATGTCAGTATTATCCTAAATCTAATTGCATTGGGGTTGACTTTCTGATGATATTCAAAATCATTCATTGAATCAAAAAAGAATTTTACCAGTTCGTGATTTATATTTTAAATGAATTATGAATATTTGATTTTACTTAACTTCTTTTTCTTTTCCAACACTAATTTTTGATAAAACTATTATATTTACAAGTTAAAAGTATTCATAGAAAATACTGGAAATATAAAATGAGAACTTTATTATAAAAATTTCTTCTATTGCCTACCTTCCTTTTTTCCTCGCCAACCTTTTTCTGTGAAAACAGAAATCAAAGGTGAAAGTAATTACAAATGAAACAAAAAAAACTAGCCTTTCTGATCATTGAACCTTACAATGAACAAAGTTATAAATCATCAAATATTATCAATTGAAAGAAAACTTACAAATCTTGATAGAGATTTGAAGATTCTTGTAATATTTCACAACTTTGGATAAGGCTTAGTTATGATCAGTTAATAAGGCTAATGAATATTTTGTAGAGAAACTGAACAGAGAAATCATGGGAATATAAGAAAAATGTTTACATTATATTCCACTGCCTTCATTTATCAAGAAAACAATAATAATTTGATACCTTTACAGTGTCTCTACAATTAAATATAGATTCTAATTTTCAAGAAATGGTATCTAATATGTTTAAATATAGATTATATATTACAATCATTTCATTTCATTACACACACACAAACGCACACACACACACACACACCTATACACTGATATTGGAATTTAATGGGGAAAAAATGGAAATATAGAAAGTAAACTTTCTCAAGAAAATTTCTCCCATTGCCTACCTTTCTTTTTTTTTCGCTGACCTTTTTCTGGGAAAACAGAAATCAAAGGTGAAAGTAATTACAAATGGAAAAGAAAAAAAAATAGCCCTTCTGATCATTGAACCTTACAAAGAACAAAGTTATAAATCATCAAATATTATTAATAGAAATCTTTGCAAATAGCAAAGACTTCATAGAAATCTGATGAGTTTTGCATTAACTGCACAACTTTCTACAACTCATAATCATGATCAGTAAAAAGGCTTTAGAATTGAAAGATTTTATAGAAACATTGATCATATGAATAATGGAAATATAAGAGAAAATTTAACCTTTCTTATATTTCTCATTGGCCACTTATAAAAGTTGAGATAATAAAAGAGAGAAAAACCCTTCACAATGTTTCTACATGTTTCTTAAATCATTGAAATAAAATACAGAAGAATGCTGACTATCATATGTGTATTATCATTTATAATAAAAAATACCTTTGAAAATGAGCAATTAATATTAATTTAACCATAAATTCAATCCAACATCTATATAATAAAAACAATGTTTGATAATTGTTTAAGAATGTTTCAAATTATTATACAATACATCAAGCGATTTTTAAAGTATCTCAGCATATATGCAAAATATATATTAATAGTGTTTAACTATAGAAGTAAATTTATAATAAGCTGATGTTTTTAATGTTTTTGTAAATTAGAAGATATATTCTGCTGCATCCATTCTATTTCTTCAACACCAACTTCTGTCAAAAGCTAACAGTTAATAAAAAAAGATTTTTTTTAAAAACTATTACAATGTCTCTTCAAACAAAATGAAATAACATTTTGATGAATACCTAAGTAAAACAAATAAGAATTTAAAATATCTATGTAACACTTGATTTTATATGAATATTTACAAGTGTTTATAGTAAACTAAGGAAATATGAAGATAGAACTTTATTAGGAAAATTTCTACAACTGCCTACCTTTCTTTTTTCTTCGCTGACCTTTTTCTGGGAAAACAGAAATCAAAGGTGAAAGTAATTACAAATGGAATAAAAAAAACTAGCCTTACTGATCATTGAACCTTACAATGAACAAAGTTATAAATCGTCAAATATTATTAATAGAAAGAAAACTTACAAATCTTAATAGAGATTTGAAGATTCTTGTAATATTTCACAACTTTGGATAAGGCTTAGTTATGATCAGTTAATAAGGCTAATGAATATTTTGTAGAGAAACTGAACAGGGAATCATAGGAATATAAGAAAAATGCTTACATTATATTCCACTGCTTTCATTTATCAAGAAAACAATAATAATTCAATACCTTTAAAGTGTCTCTACAATTAAATATAGATTCTAATTTTCAAGAAATGGAGTCTAATATGTTTAAATATAGATTATATATTACAACCATTTTATTTCATTACACACACACACACACACACAAAACACTCAAAGACATAACACTCACACACACCTATACACTGATATGTGAATTTCATAGTAAACCAAGGAAATATGGAAAGTTAACTTTTTTAAGAAAAATTTCTTCTATTGCCTACCTTTCTTTTTTCTTCGCTGACCTATTTTTAGGAAAACAGAAATCAAAGGTGAAAGTAATTACAAATGGAAAATAAAAAAAACTAGCCTTTCTGATCATTGAACCTTACAATGAACAAAGTTATAAATCATCAAATATTATCAATAGAAATAAAACTTACAATTCTTGATAGAAATTTGATGATTCTTTTCATTATTTGGACAACTTAGATAAGACTTTGCTATGATCAGTTTCATAAGGCTTACATAATAATATCTTGTAGAGAAACTGAGCAAAGAAAACAATGGGAATATAAGAAAAATTGCTTACATTATATTCCACAGTTTCCAGCAATGAAAGAAGCAATAAATGTACACCTTAACAGTGTCTCTACAATTCAATTTAGATTATAATCTTCAACAAAATGTATCTAATATGTTTAAATATAGAATATATATTATAATCATTTTATTTCATCATAAACACATATACACACTCAAACAAATACATTCTTATACACTGGCATGTGAATTTCATAGAAAAGACAGGAAATATGAAAAGTGAAAATTTCTACCACTGCCTACCTCTGTTTCTTCCTTGTACACCTACTTCTGTGAAAACAGAAATCAAAGGTGAAAGTAATTACAAATGGAAAAGAAAAAAAATAGCCTTTCTGATCATTGAACCTTACAAAGAACAAAGTTATAAATCATCAAATATTATCAATAGAAATCTTTGCAAATAACAAAGACTTCATAGAAATCTGATGAGTTTTGCATTAACTGCACAACTTTCTACAACTCATAATCATGATCAGTAAAAAGGCTTTAGAATTGAAAGATTTTATAGAAACATTGATCATATGAATAATGGAAATATAAGAGAAAATTTAACCTTTCTTATATTTCTCATTGGCCACTTATAAAAGTCGAGATAATAAAAGAGAGAAAAACCCTTCATAATGTTTCTACATGTTTCTTAAATCATTGAAATAAAATACAGAAGAATGCTGACTATCATGAGTGGATTATCAATTATAATAGAAAACACTTTGGAAAATTAGCAATTAATATTAATTTAACCATAAATTAAACCCAACATAATAAAAACAATATTCATTTCAATGAGGTAATATTTTTCATATAATGCTATTAAGTATATAAATATTAACATAAAGAAACACCTAATTATTTTTGACAATTTATGAATTATTAATGTATTTTTTTTCTTACACTCATTCTTTAATTTGCATGATTTTTGGAAGAGATTTTATTCATAATAAAACAATTTCAATCTAGCATATTAAAAAAATGGGAAATTATTTGCCGGTATTTTCTTACCTACGAGATCTTCATCAATTGAACCTTCTGTGAAATTCCACAAAGAACAAAGAATAAATATTAAACTCATGGATCTAGTATTTCTATTCAACATAATCATTTTATAATAAAAGATGCCTAAATATTCAAGCATTTACAATATCTCTACAAGGTGAATAGAAAATTTAAGAAATTATTCTGTTTGTAAATTTAGAAGAATACATCAAGGGAAACAGAAATTCATTTGGAAAAATATCTCTAAATGAATCTACAATTCTTTTCATAAATTCTGCTCAATGGGAAGAGTAGAGTTTATTTTCTACTTCTAAGTGTCAGTATTATCCTAAATTTAATTCTATTACTGATGAATTTTAATGAGGAAATGCATTATTAAATATTTAATGCATTTTAATATAATTGCTATGATATTCAAAATCATTGAATCAAATAAGAATTTTACAATTTATCATTTACACTTTTGTATTTTTAATTGATTACAAATATTTCATATTGCTTACCTTCTTTTTCTTTTTCAACACCAATTTCTGTCAAAACAATTACCAATTGCAAAAGATAAAATAAGCAGTTGCAATTCAAAGCTTTAAAAAGCTTTGCTGATCATTAAAGCTCACAATAAACACTTGTAAAGCACCAAATATTATCAATGGAAATCTTTTCAAATAACATTTGATAACAATATAATGCTTTCTATACTAAGTGTACAACTTTCTTTAATGCTTTGCTATGATCAGTACAAAGATTTTATAGTTGAATATTTTATAGAGACATTCATCATGTGATTGATGGGAATATAGCAAATAGATAGCATTATATTCGTCATTTCATAAAAGACACCAATCATTAACAAATTATCACTTTAATAATGTCTCTACAAGATAATTGAATTTAATAGATGATATCAATTGATTTAATATATTGTTTTTTTTCTACAAGTATTTATAAGAAGTTATATTAATTACAATTACATTAAAACTTGTAATTATTTACAACAATTAATGATGATCTAATTTATGCTTAAAGAAATTTGCATTTTAATACATCAATGGAAATCTTTCATTAAAATACACTAATACTGTGAGACCAAGTATCTATTCACTAAGAAACAGGACATTTAGTATAATTAAAACTAAAACACAATATATATATTTTTTTTTAAAGAGGGGAATTCCTTTCTTACCTACAACACTTTCTTTAATTTCCACTTCTGCCAAAACAGAATCCAAGAGAAAAAGAAAAGAAAAAAAAAGAAGAAGAACCATAAACAATAAAGAATGGAAACTATGAAATAATTTAGCCTTTCTGATCATTGAAGCTTATAAAGAACAAAGTTAAAAAGTCCTCAAATATTATCAATTGAAATAAAACTTACAAATCTTAATAGAATTTGAAGATTCTTGTAATATTTCACAACTTTGGATAAGGCTTAGTTATGATCAGATAATAAGGCTAATGAATATTTTGTAGAGAAACTGAACAGGGAAATCATGGGAATATAAGAAAAATGATTACATTATATTCCACTGTTTTCAGTTATAAAGAAAACAATAATAATTCAATACCTTCACAATGTCTCTACAATTCAATTTAGATTCTGATCTTTGAGGAAATGTATCTAATATATTTAAATATAGAATATATATTATGATTATTTTGTTTCATTATACACATACATAAACACACTCACGCTGAAACAAATACATTCTTATACACTGACATGTGAATTTCATAGAAAAGACAGGAAATATGAAAAGTGAACTTTAGTAAGAAAATTTCTACCACTGCCTACCTCTGTTTCTTCCTTGTACACCTACTTCTGTGAAAACAGAAATCAAAGGTGAAAGTAATTACAAATGGAAAAGAAAAAAAAAAGCCTTTCTGATCATTGAACCTTACAAAGAACAAAGTTATAAATCATCAAATATTATTAATAGAAATCTTTGCAAATAACAAAGACTTCATAGAAATCTGATGAGTTTTGCATTAACTGCACAACTTTCTACAACTCATAATCATGATCAGTAAAAAGGCTTTAGAATTGAAAGATTTTATAGAAACATTGATCATATGAATAATGGAAATATAAGAGAAAATTTAACCTTTCTTATATTTCTCATTGGCCACTTATAAAAGTCGAGATAATAAAAGAGAGAAAAACCCTTCATAATGTTTCTACATGTTTCTTAAATCATTGAAATAAAATACAGAAGAATGCTGACTATCATGAGTGGATTATCAATTATAATAGAAAACACTTTGGAAAATTAGCAATTAATATTAATTTAACCATAAATTAAATCCAACAGCTATATAATAAAAACATTCATATCACTGAAGTAATATTTTGTATATGATTTCAATAAGTATACAAATATTAACATAATCAAGCATATTGCTATTTTTTTTAATTCATTAATTACTTCAAAGATTTTTTCCTTACATTCATTCTTCAATTTGAATGATTATTGGAAGATATTTTATTCATAATAAAACAATTTGAATCTAGTATACTTTTTAAAAAAATGGGAAATTATTTCCACTTATTTTCTTACCTATGAGATCTTCATCAATTGAACCTTCTGTGAAATGCCACAAAGAACAAATAATAAATATTAAACTCATGAATATAGTTCAACATCACTGAAATAAATACGGAAGAATGATGACTATCGTATATGGATTATCACTTGTAATAGAAAACACTTTTGAAAATTAGCAAGCAATATTGATTTCCACCTGAAACTATGTCCAAAATCTATATAATAAAAACAAGATTCAATTCTCTAAAATAGTATTTTATATATTATGCTAAGTATAAAAATATCAATATAAAGAAGCACATGACTATTTTTGAAAATTTACTAATTACGCAAACTTTTTTTTCCTTAAATACATTATTTAATAAGCATAATTTTTGGAAGATGTTTTGTTCATAATAAAACAATTTTAATCAGCTATAATATATTTCTGACTTTAGGATTAATCCAGATATAGATTCACAAAATTCTGCACACATTGACTGTTTGCAAATAGGTATTCTGATTTTATTGTATTGAAATTTAAATATAATCTATGCAATAACATGATGTAGAGATCAAGAGAAAATAAGAACACTCTAAAACTTTGGTAGAAAAATAATAGAAAAAAAAAGTATTTTCAATTGTGTCCTTACCTAAAATTGATTCTTCAACTGCACTTTCTGCCAAAATAATAGTCAATTGCAAAATGAAAGTATGCAATTACACACATTAAAAAATTAGCCTTTCTGATCATTGAAATCAATAAAGTTGTTAATCATCAAATATTATCAATAAGAATCTTTGAAAATTAGCAACATTTCTTCAAAATCTGATGATTTCTCTATTATAGACACAACTTTCTATCATACATTGCTATGATCAGTAAATAGGCTTTGCAGTTGAATATTTTATAGAGATATTCATCAATTGAATAATGGGAATATAAAACAACAAAAATAGATTTATATTCCACATCTGCCATTTAACAAGACAGAAATTTCAAAATGAATATTTACAATATCTCTACAAAGTGAATAAAAACATTTAAGAAATTATCCTATTGGTAAATTTAGAAAAAGGCACAAAAGAAGAGCAACAAAAATTCATTTGGAAAACTATCTTCCAAGAACTTTTGAGATGAGGCTTGATGTGTATTATTTTGATTTTTTGGACTGTTGTCCTCATCAGTTTTTACATACCACAATAAAGACAACAGTCCAAAAAATCAAATAAAATCTCTCAAGAAATTTACAATTCTAATGATAAATTATGCTACATAGGAAGCAGTATCATCCTAAATTTAATTCCATTGGTGTTGACTTTTTGATGATATTCAAAATCATTCATTGAATCAAATAAGAATTTTACCAGTTCATCATTTACATTCTATTTTTAATCAATTATGAATATTTCATTTTGCTTAACTTTTTTCTGATAAAACAATTATATTTACATGTTAGAAGTCTTTATAGAAAATACAGGAAATATGAAAAGTGAACTATATTAAGAAAATGTCTCCCAATGCCTACCTTTCTTTTCTCCTTGCACACCTATTTCTGTAAAAACAGAAATCAAATGTGAAAGTAATTACAAATGGAAACAAAAGAACTTGCCTTTCTGGTCATTGATCTTATTATTGAATATCACTGGTCAGATGAATAATGAGAATATGAGAGAAAGGATTGTTCTTTTTTATATTTTTCATCTGGCAATTAATAGGACAGTAAGAATAAGATTTTTTTTAAGATTACAATATCTCTTCAAAGAAAATGAAAGTAATTACATTTTTATAAATATTCAAGTAAATAAAACTGATATGAATTTAAAATATATTCATAACACTTGCTTTTATATGAGTATTTACAAGTGTTCATAGTAAATATATAAAATATGAAAATAAAAATTCAGGAAGAACATTTCTTGTATTGCCTACCTTCCTTTTTTCCTTTCACACCTATTTCTGTGAAAACAGAAATCAAAAGTGAAAGTAATTACAAATGCAATGAAATAATTTAGCCTTTCTGATCATTGAAGCTTATGAAAAACAGTTATAAATCATCAAATATTATCAATTGAAATAAAACTTACAAATCTTGATAGAGATTTGAAGATTCTTGTAATATTTCACAACTTTGGATAAGGCTTAGTTATGATCAGTTAATAAGGTTAATGAATATTTTGTAGAGAAACTGAACAGAGAAATCATGGGAATATAAGAAAAATGATTACATTATATTCCACTGCTTCCAGTTATCAAGAAAACAATAATAATTTGATACCTTTACAATGTCTCTACAATTAAATATAGATTCTAATATTCAAGAAATGGTATCTAATATGTCTAAATATAGATCATATATTAAGATTATTTTGTTTTGTTACATACACACTCACACATTCTTATACACTGATATGTGAATTTCATAGTAAACATAGGAAGATAGAACTTTATCAAGAAAATTTCAACCACTGCCTACCTTTCTTTTTTCCTGGTAGACCTACTTCTGTGAAAACAGAAATCAAAGGTGTAAGTAATTATAAATGGAAAAGAGAAAATATAGCAAATAGATAGCATTATATTCCTCATTTCATAAAAGACACCAATCATTGACAAATTATCACTTTAATAATGTCTATACAAGATAATTAAAATAAATATGATATCAATTGATTTCATATTTTGTTTTTCCTACAAGTATTTATAAGAAGTTATAATAATTACAATTACATTAAAACTTGTAATTATTTACAGCAATTAATAAAGATCTAATTAATGCTTTAAAAAATTTGCATTTTAATACATCAATGGAAATGTTTCATTAAAATACACTAATACTGTAAGATCAAGTATTTATTCACTAAGAAACAGGAAATTTAGTATATTTAAAACTAAAACTCAATATATATTTTTTGTTTTTAAAGAGGGGAATTCCTTTCTTACCTACTATACTTTCTTTAATTTCCACTTCTGCCAAAACAGAATCCAAGAGAAAAAGAAAAGAAAAAAAAAGAAGAAGAACCATAAACAATAAAGAATGGAAACTATGGAATAATTTAGCCTTTCTGATCATTGAAGCTTATAAAGAACAAAGTTATAAATCATCAAATATTATCAAATAAAATAAAACTTACAAATCTTAATAGAGATTTGAAGATTCTTGTAATATTTCACAACTTTGGATAAGGTTTAATTATGATCAATTAATAAGGCTAATGAATATTTTGTAGAGAAACTGAACAGGGAAATCATAGGAATATAAGAAAAATGCTTACATTATATTCCACTGCTTTCATTTATCAAGAAAACAATAATTCAATACCTTCAGTGTCTCTACAATTAAATATAGATTCTAATATTCAAGAAATAGTACCTAATATGTTTGAATATATAATATCATTTTATATATCATTTTCTTTCATTATACACACACACACACACACACACACACACACACACACACACACATACTCTTACTCACTTATATAGTGAGATGTGAATTTCTTTATTCACAGAATTTTTTCTTCGTCCATATATATCATATAAGTTATTATACTCAGAAACACCCAACATATTAATATCTATAAAATAACACTAAAGTCAATAAACTCTACTAATACAAATAGTGTTTACTTGTTGAATTCAGATTACTAAAAATATGGATTATATACAATATAAAGATTTTCTAAAAATGGATATAAATAGACCAGAAAAAAGCATGTTGATATTTATATTTAATATTTATCATATTTTGCTAAGAAATAGCAATATATTTAGTTTACACAGTAACATGAGTCAAACCTAATTTTAAATCAATATATTTAGTTATATATTCATTTGCTTTCAAGAAATTTTCCCAATATAAATTATAAATCTTTAAAACCTTGGAATTAACAACTAATCTTTTCTATGAATCTATTTAAACTATTTCCTTATAATATTTATTAATCATCTCATTTCATAAACAACATTTGTTCCATAGCATACCTTTCTTTTTTTCTTCAACACCAATTTCTGCCAAATGCAAAATAAAATGCAAGTAATTATTAACTAACAACATTTTCTCTTCAATGAAACTTACAATGTTGTCAATCATCAATTCTTATCAATAGAAATCTTTAAATAATAAACAATTCATAAAAATCTCATCATTTCTGCATTAAGTGCAAAACTTTGATACATCTTTTGGCTTCAATCAGTAAATAGGATTTATAATTGAATATTTAATAGAAACATCAATTAGATAAATAAGGAAGAATAAAAGAGAAAACCTACACTTATATTGTTCATCTATATATATACATATATATATGCGTGAATTCATCTTGGTTTTTGTTTCTTGATAATTATCTTTAGATCAAGAGTAAATAGAAATTATTCACAACAAATATTTATTCAACAACGATCATATCTTTTAAAACAGTTTTAAACATCTAGCTAACAAAAATATATCATCAAATGTTATAATGTTCTCAGGTCAACTAAATTGGATTTAAATAAGTAAACATAAAATTCTGAATTATGAAATATATTAAGCATCTTCTATTCTATTAGGAAGAAGTATTTTATTGCGTACCTTTCTTTTCCCCTCCAACACCAATTTCTGCCAATTTCAAAATAAAATAAAAATTTACAATATATTTACAAATAAATAAGAATTTACTTATGGGAAAATTAAAAACTGAAATTTCTTTTTCTGGAATTCTTTCAATTAAATTTACAATTCACTTATGTAGACTCAAATAATCATTATAATATGTATTTATTATACACTGTATTTATTATAGCCTTTACTGATTTCAACATACCAACTACAAATGAGATTCTTTGTTAATGTTAAAAGAGATATTTCCCGTTAGCATATGTTAAGGATAATTATATGTATATTTTAAAACCTTTTCATGTAAAATGTAATAAAATAAAAAAATTTCATAGTTTAAATAAGATAAATTATTTGCAGGTATTTTCTTACCTATAAGATTTTCATCAAGTGAACCTTCTGTGAAATACCACAAAGAACAAGAATAAATATTAAACTTATATGGATCTAGTATTTCTATTGAACATAATGATTTTATAACAAGAAATGTCTAAATATTCAAGTATTTTAAAAGGAAATTAATTAAAAATCATCAACACATTCAAAATGAATCGTCAGATGAAGTACAATAAAAAAGTTTTCAAAAATGATTATGTAAATAAAAATTTAGAATAAATTATTTTTAAATATCTAAAATCATTGTAAATATAAAACCATAAAACTGACAATTCACACTACCATATTTTATTCATGTAAAACATATAAACTTTGAGAAAAGTGATTACTTTTTGGAATTAAGAAAGTTAGATATGTATTTAACAAACTAAAAGCTATAGTAATAACATAGCAAAAAAAAAAGTATTTTCAATTGTGTCCTTACCTAAAATTGATTCTTCAACTGCACCTTCTGCCAAAATAATAGCCAATTGCAAAATGAAAGTATGCAATTACACACATTAACAAATTAGCCTTTCTGATCATTGAAATCAATAAAGTTGTTAATCATCAAATATTATCAATAAGAATCTTTGAAAATTAGCAACATTTCTTCAAAATCTGATGATTTCTCTATTATAGATACAACTTTCTATCATACATTGCTATGATCAGTAAATAGGCTTTGCAGTTGAATATTTTATAGAGATATTCATCACTTGAATAATGGGAATATAAAACAACAAAAATAGATTTATATTCCACATCTGCCATTTAACAAGACAGAAATTTCAAAATGAATATTTACAATATCTCTACAAAGTGAATAGAAACATTTAAAATATTATCCTATTGGTAAATTTAGAAAAACACATCAGGACCAAAAATTTAGTTAGAAAATTATCTATCAAGAAATTAACAATTCCTTTCACAAATGCTGCTCAATGAGAAGAGGAGAGTTTATTTTCTACTTCTAAGTGTCAGTATTATCCTAAATATAATTCCACTACTGATGAATTCAAATAAGGAAATGCATTAATAAATATTTAATGCATTTTAATATAATTGCTATGATATTCAAAATCATTGAATCAAATGAGAATTTTACAATTTATCTTTTACACTTTTGTATTTTTAATTGATTCAAAATATTTCATATTGCTTACCTTCTTTTTCTTTTTCAACACCAATTTCTGTCAAAACAATTACCAATTGCAAAAGATAAAATAAGCAGTTGCAATTCAAAGCTTTAAAAAGCTTTGCTGATCATTAAAGCTCACAATAAACACTTGTAAAGCATCAAATATTATCAATGGAAATCTTTTCAAATAACATTTGATAACAATATAATGCTTTCTATAAGTGTACAACTTTCATTAATGCTTTGCTATGATCAGTACAAAGGTTTTATAGTTGAATATTTTATAGAGACATTCATCATGTGATTGATGGGAATATAGCAAATAGATAGCAGTATATTCTTCATTTTATAAAAGACACCAATCATTAACAAATTATCACTTTAATAATGTCTCTAAAAAATTACTAAAAATATGGATTATATATAATAAACAGATTTTCTTAAAATGGATATAAATAGACCAGAAAAAAGCATGTTGACATTTATATTTAATATTTATCATGATGGTTTGCTAAGAAATGGCAATATATCTAGTTTACACATTAATATAAGTCAAACCTAATTTTAAAGCAATAAACACTCTCTATATTTATTTGCATTCCAGAAATATAAATGAAACATCGTTAAAATCTTGGAATTATTAACTAATCTTTTCTATGAATCTATTTAAACTATTTCCTTATAATATTTATTAATCATCTCTTATTTCATAAAGAACATTTGTTCCATTGCCTACCTTTCTTTTTTTCTTCAACACCAATTTCTGCCAAATGCAAAATAAAATGCAAGTAATTATTAACTAACAACATTTTCTCTTCAATGAAACTTACAATGTTGTCAATCATCAATTCTTATCAATAGAAATCTTTAAATAATAAACAATTCATAAAAATCTCATCATTTCTGCATTAAGTGCAAAACTTTGATACATCTTTTGGCTTCAATCAGTAAATGCGATTTATAATTGAATATTTAATAGAAACATCAATCAGATAAATAAGGAAGAATAAAAGAGAAAACCTACACTTATATTGTTCATCTGCCAAAAATAAAGGCAGTAATATTAGAAAGATATCTATCATGTCTATTCAGTACATATATATATATGTATGCGAATTCATCTTGTTTTTTTTGTTTCTTGATAATCATCTTTAGATCAAGAGTAAATAGAAATTATTCATGACAAATATTTATTCAGCAATGATCATATCTTTCAAAACGGTTTTAAACGTCTAGCTAACAGAAAAATATCATCAAATTTTATAATGTTCTCAGGTCAACTAAATTGGATTTAAATAAGTAAACATAAAATACTGAATTATGAAATATTTAATCATCTTCTATTCCATTTGGAAGAAGTATTTTATTGCCTACCTTTCTTTTCCCCTCCAACACCAATTTCTGCCAATTTCAAAATAAAATAAAAACTTACAATATACTTACAAATAAATTAAAAATCAAATTATGGCAAAATTAACAACTCAAATTTCTTTTTTTGGAATTGTTTCAATTAAATTTACAGTTCACTTATTCAGACTCCAATAATCATTATACTATGTATTTATTATACACTGTATTTATTATAGCCTTTATTGATTTTAAAATATCAACTACAAATGAGATTCTTTGTAATAAGGTTGTTAATGATAAAAAAAATTTCCCATTAAAATATATTAATGATAATTATATATATATTTTAATATCTCTACATGTAAAATGTAATGAAATACAAATGTTGCAGTTTATATAAGATAAATTATTTCCAGGTATTTTCTTACCTATGAGATCTTCATCAATTGAACTTTCTGTGAAATTCCACAAAGAACAAAGAATAAATATTAAACTCATATGGATGTAGTTCAACATAATCATTTTATAATAAGAGATGTCTAAATATTCAATTATTTACAATATCTCTACAAGGTGAATAGAAACATTTAAGAAATTATCCTATTGGTAAATTCATAAAAACATATCAAGAACAAAAATTCATTTGAAAAAATATCTATCAAGAAATTTTGATATGAGGTTTGATGTATATTACTTTGATTTTTTAGACTGTTTTCCTCATCTGTTTTTACATACCACAATAAAGATGATGACAACAATCCAAAAACTCAAAATAATATCTCTCAAGAAATTTCCAAATCTTTTCATAAATTCTGCTTAAATTCTAAATGTCAGTATTATCCTAAATTTAATTCCATTACTGATGACTTTCAATGAGGAAATACGTTAATTAATATTTAATGCATTTTAATATAAATGCTATGATATTCAAAATCATTGAATCAAATAAGAATTTTACAATTCAGCATTTACACTTTTGTATTTTTAATTGATTACAAATATTTCATATTGCTTACCTTCTTTTTCTTTTTCAACACCAATTTCTGTCAAAACAATTACCAATTGCAAAAGATAAAATAAGCAGTTGCAATTCAAAGCTTTAAAAAGCTTTGCTGATCATTAAAGCTCACAATAAACACTTGTAAAGGATCAAATATTATCAATGGAAATCTTTTCAAATAACATTTGATAACAATCTAATGCTTTCTATAAGTGTACAACTTTCTTTAATGCTTTGCTATGATCAGTACAAAGGTTTTATAGTTGAATATTTTATAGAGACATTCATCATGTGATTGATGGGAATATAGCAAATAGATAGCATTATATTCTTCATTTTATAAAAGAGACCAATCATTAACAAATTATCACTTTAATAATGTCTCTACAAGATAATTAAAATAAATAATATATGATATCAATTGATTTCATATATTGTTTTTCCTACAAGTATTTATAAGAAGTTATAATAATTACAATTACATTAAAACATGTAATAATTTACAACAATTGATGATGATCTAATTAATGCTTAAAGAAATTTGGTATTTAAATATCAACGATATGTTCATTAAATCACATAAACTCTCAGTGCGATGTAAATTACACATAACACTTCATCAACAATTAACAGAGATCAAACTATTTGTTTATTGAGTATATCTTAATATCTATATAGCACGAGAATGCGAGTGAGAGCTAACACATACATTTAATAACTTATCCACAATATAATCATACTGTTCTCATCTGAATAATAATCTAGATCTACGTCATATCGGCCTATCAAATCT
>CM042154.1:54552975-54655213 GCA_023376005.1 Doryteuthis pealeii
ACCCCCCCGAAGAGAGAGTCAACTCAAAAATTTGTTTTTGTTTTTAGATTGAGTTTCAATAATTACATTCACAATTATTCAGACTCCAATAATCATTATACTATGTATTTATTATACACTGTATTTATTATAGCCTTTATTGATTTTAAAATATCAACTATAAATGAGATTCTTTGTAATAAGGTAGTTAATGATAAAAAAAAATGTTTCACATTAAAATATATTAATGATAATTATATGTATATTTTAAAATCTCTACATGTAAAATGTAATAAAATACAAATGTTGCAGTTTATATAAGATAAATTATTTCCAGGTATTTTCTTACCTATAAGATCTTCATCAATTGAACTTTCTGTGAAATTCCACAAAGAACAAAGAATAAATATTAAACTCATATGGATGTAGTTCAACATAATCATAACATAAAATAAGATGTCTAAATATTCAATTATTTACAATATCTCTACAAGGGGAATAGAAACATTTAAGGAATTATCCTATTGATAAATTCATAAAAACATATCAACAAGAACAAAAATTCATTTGAAAAAATATCTATCAAGAAATTTTGATATGAGGTTTGATGTATATTACTTTGATTTTTTAGACTGTTTTCCTCATCAGTTTTTTACATACCACAATAAAGATGATGACAACAATCCAAAAACTCAAAATAATATCTCTCAAGAAATTTCCAAATCTTTTTATAAATTCTGCTCAAATTCTAAATGTCAGTATTATCCTAAATTTAATTCTATTACTGATGAATTTCAATGAGGAAATGCATTAATAAATATTTAATGCATTTTAATATAAATGCTATGATATTCAAAATCATTGAATCAAATAAGAATTTTACAATTCAGCATTTACACTTTTGTATTTTTAATTAATTACAAATATTTCATATTGCTTACCTTCTTTTTCTTTTTCAACACCAATTTCTGTCAAAACAATTACCAATTGCAAAAGATAAAATAAGCAGTTGCAATTCAAAGCTTTAAAAAGCTTTGCTGATCATTAAAGCTCACAATAAACACTTGTAAAGCATCAAATATTATCAATGGAAATCTTTTCAAATAACATTTGATAACAATCTAATGCTTTCTATAAGTGTACAACTTTCTTTAATGCTTTGCTATGATCAGTACAAAGGTTTATAGTTGAATATTTTATAGAGACATTCATCATGTGATTGATGGAAATATAGCAAATAGATAGCATTATATTCTTCATTTTATAAAAGACACCAATCATTAACAAATTATCACTTTAATAATGTCTCTACAAGATAATTAAAATAAATAATATATAAGGTAAATTGTTTTCATATATTGTTTTTCCTACAAGTATTTATAAGTTATAATAATTACAATTACATTAAAACGTGTAATAATTTACAACAATTAATGATGATCTAATTAATGCTTAAAGAAATTTGGTATTTAATATATCAACGGATATGTTTCATTAAGATACACTAATACTGTAATATTTATGGATAAAGAAACATGAAATTTAGTTTAATCAAAAACTAAAACACAATTTATATTTGGGTTTTAGTTTTTTTAAATAGGGGAATTCCTTTCTTACCTACAATACTTTCTTTAATTTCCACTTCTGCCGAAACAGAATCCAAGAGAAAAAAAAAAAGAAAGAAAGAAAAACCATGAACAATAAAGAATGGAAACTATGAAATAATTTAGCCTTTCTGATCATTGAAGCTTATAAAGAACAAAGTTATAAATCATCAAATATTATCAATTGAAAGAAAACTTACAAATCTGATAGAGATTTGAAGATTCTTGTAATATTTCACAACTTTGGATAAGGCTTAGTTATGATCAGTTAATAAGGCTAATGAATATTTTGTAGAGAAACTGAACAGGGAAATCATGGGAATATAAGAAAAATGCTTACATTATATTCCACTGCTTTCATTTATCAAGAAAACAATAATTCAATACCTTCAGTGTCTCTACAATTAAACTTAGATTTTAATCTTCAAGAAAATCTAATATATTTAAATATATATGTTTCAATCATTGTTCCATTAGAAAAATACACTGACACAGAGACACACATTAAAAACATACATGCACCCACACACGTGCACACACACACACATGCACACACTTTATACACTTATATAGACTGAGATATGAACGTCTTTATTCACAGGATGTGAATTACTTAATCTACATAAATCGGGAGTGATCCTATGCATAAAACACCCAATGTATCAATATATATATAAAGTAAAAGCAAAGCCAATAAACTCTACTCATAAAAGTAGTGTATACTGGTTGAATTATGATTAATAAAAATATGGATTATATATAATATAAACACTTTCTGAATCTTTGGAATTAAAAAGACCAAAAAATCATGTTAATATTATTTTTAATTAGGCCTTTGTTGTATATAAGATATTCAAAATGGAAATTCTATAAAAAGTGAGAAAAACAATTTATCAATGTGAAGTTTACTTTCAAAAAGCTAAAGATCATAGGTGAGTTTGTTAATATTTATTACATTTTAATATAAGTGCAACGTAATTTTAAAGCAATAAACACTATATATTTATTTGCTTTCACATAATTTCCCCAATTATAAGTTATATATATTTACAAGCTTGGAATTATTAACTAATCTTTTCTATGCATTTATTTAAACTATTTCCTTATAATATTTATTAATCATCTCTTATTTCATAAAGAACATTTGTTCCATTGCCTACCTTTCTTTTTTTCTTCAACGCCAATTTCTGCCAAATGCAAAATAAAATGTAAGTAATTATTAACTAACATTTTCTCTTCAATGAAACTTACAATGTTATCAATCATCAATTCTTATCAATAGAAATCTTTAAAGAATAAACAATTCATAAAAATCTCATCATTTCTGCATTAAGTGCAAAACTTTGATACATCTTTTGGCTTCAATCAGTAAATACGATTTATAATTGAATATTTAATAGAAACATCAATCAGATAAATAAGGAAGAATAGAAGAGAAAATCTACACTTATAGTGTTCATCTGCCAAAAATAAAGGCAGTAATATTAAAAGATATTTATCATGTCTATTCAGAACATATATATATGTGTGAATTCATCTTGGTTTTTTGTTTCTTGATAATTATCTTTAGATCAAGAGAAAATAAAATTATTCATGACAAATATTTATTCAGCAATGATCATATCTTTCAAAACAGTTTTAAACATCTAGCTAACAAAAATATATCATCAAATTTTATAATGTTCTCAGGTCAACTAAATTGGATTAAATAAGTAAACATAAAATACTGAATTATGAAATATATCAATCATCTCCATTAGGAAGAAGTATTTTATTGCCTACCTTTCTTTTCCCCTCCAACACCAATTTCTGCCAATTTCAAAATAAAATAAAAACTTACAATATACTTACAAATAAATTAAAAATTAAATTATGGCAAAATTAACAACTCAAATTTCTTTTTTTGTTTCAATTAAATTTACAATTCACTTATTCAGACTCCAATAATCATTATACTATGTATTTATTATACACTGTATTTATTATAGCCCACATTGATTTTAAAATATCAACTATAAATGAGATTCTTTGTAATAAGGTAGTTAATGATAAAAAGAAATTTTTCACATTAAAATATATTAATGATAATTATATGTATATTTTAAAATCTCTACATGTAAAATGTAATGAAATACAAATGTTGCAGTTTATATAAGATAAATTATTTCCAGGTATTTTCTTACCTATGAGATCTTCATCAATTGAACTTTCTGTGAAATTCCACAAAGAACAAAGAATAAATATTAAACTCATATGGATGTAGTTCAACATAACCATTTTATAATAAGAGATGTCTAAATATTCAATTATTTACAATATCTCTACAAGGTGAATAGAAACATTTAAGAAATTATCCTATTGGTAAATTCATAAAAACATATTAACAAGAACAAAAATTCATTTGAAAAAATATCTCTCAAGAAATTTCCAAATCTTTTTATAAATTCTGCTTAAATTCTAAATGTCAGTATTATCCTAAATTTAATTCCATTACTGATGAATTTCAATGAGGAAATGCATTAATAAATATTTAATGCATTTTAATATAAATGCTATGATATTCAAAATCATTGAATCAAATAAGAATTTTACAATTCAGCATTTACACTTTTGTATTTTTAATTGATTCAAAATATTTCATATTGCTTACCTTCTTTTTCTTTTTCAACACCAATTTCTGTCAAAACAATTACCAATTGCAAAAGATAAAATAAGCAGTTGCAATTCAAAGCTTTAAAAAGCTTTGCTGATCATTAAAGCTCACAATAAACACTTGTAAAGCATCAAATATTATCAATGGAAATCTTTTCAAATAACATTTGATAACAATATAATGCTTTCTATAAGTGTACAACTTTCATTAATGCTTTGCTATGATCAGTACAAAGGTTTTATAGTTGAATATTTTATAGAGACATTCATCATGTGATTGATGGGAATATAGCAAATAGATAGCAGTATATTCTTCATTTCATAAAAGACACCAATCATTAACAAATTATCACTTTAATAATGTCTCTACAAGATAATTAAAATAAATAATATATGATATCAATTGATTTCATATATTGTTTTTCCTACAAGTATTTATAAGAAGTTATAATAATTACAATTACATTAAAACGTGTAATAATTTACAACAATTAATGATGATCTAATTAATGCTTAAATAAATTGGGTATTTAATTTATCAACGGATATGTTTCATTAAGATACACTAATACTGTAATATTTATAGATAAAGAAACATGAAATTTAGTTTAATCAAAAACTAAAACACAATTTATATTTGTTTTTTGTTTTTTTAAAGAGGGAATTCCTTTCTTACCTACAATACTTTCTTTAATTTCCACTTCTGCCAAAACAGAATCCAAGAGAAAAAAAAAGAAAGAAAGAAAAACCATGAACAATAAAGAATGGAAACTATGAAATAATTTAGCCTTTCTGATCATTGAACCTTACAAAGAACAAAGTTATAAATCATCAAATATTATCAATTGAAATAAAACTTACAAATCTTAATAGAGATTTGAAGATTCTTGTAATATTTCACAACTTTGGATAAGGCTTAGTTATGATCAGTTAATAAGGCTAATGAATATTTTGTAGAGAAACTGAACAGGGAAATCATGGGAATATAAGAAAAATGCTTACATTATATTCCACTGCTTTCATTTATCAAGAAAACAATAATTCAATACCTTCAGTGTCTCTACAATTAAACTTAGATTTTAATCTTCAAGAAAATCTAATATATTTAAATATATATGTTTCAATCATTGTTTCATTAGAAAAATACACTGACACAGAGACACACATTAAAAACATACATGCACCCACACACGTGCACACACACACACACACATGCACACACACACACACACACACACTTTATACACTTATATAGACTGAGATATGAACGTCTTTATTCACAGGATGTGAATTACTTAATCTACATAAATCGGGAGAGATCCTATGCATAAAACACCCAATGTATCAATATATATATAAAGTAAAAGCTAAGCCAATAAACTCTACTCATAAAAGTAGTGTATACTGGTTGAATTATGATTAATAAAAATATGGATTATATATAATATAAACACTTTCTAAATATTTGGAAAAGGACCAAAAAATCATGTTAATATTATTTTTAATTAGGCCTTCGTTGTATATAAGATATTCAAAATGGAAATTCTATAAAAAGTGAGAAAAACAATTTATCAATGTGAAGTTTACTTTCAAAAAGCTAAAGATCATAGGTGAGTTTGTTAATATTTATTACATTTTAATATAAGTGCAACGTAATTTTAAAGCAATAAACACTATATATTTATTTGCTTTCACATAATTTCCCCAATTATAAGTTATATATATTTACAAGCTTGGAATTATTAACTAATCTTTTCTATGCATTTATTTAAACTATTTCCTTATAATATTTATTAATCATCTCTTATTTCATAAAGAACATTTGTTCCATTGCCTACCTTTCTTTTTTTCTTCAACGCCAATTTCTGCCAAATGCAAAATAAAATGCAAGTAATTATTAACTAACATTTTCTCTTCAATGAAACTTACAATGTTATCAATCATCAATTCTTATCAATAGAAATCTTTAAAGAATAAACAATTCATAAAAATCTCATCATTTCTGCATTAAGTGCAAAACTTTGATACATCTTTTGGCTTCAATCAGTAAATAGGATTTATAATTGAATATTTAATAGAAATATCAATCAGATAAATAAGGAAGAATAGAAGAGAAAACCTACACTTATATTGTTCATCTGCCAAAAATAAAGGCAGTAATATTAAAAAGATATTTATCATGTCTATTCAGAACATATATATATGTGTGAATTCATCTTGGTTTTTGTTTCTTGATAATTATCTTTAGATCAAGAGAAAATAGAAATTATTCATGACAAATATTTATTCAGCAATATTAAAACAGTTTTAAACATCTAGCTAACAAAAATATATCATCAAATTTTATAATGTTCTCAGGTCAACTAAATTGGATTTAAATAAGTAAACATAAAATACTGAATCATGAAATATATCAATCATCTTCTATTCCATTAGGAAGAAGTATTTTATTGCCTACCTTTCTTTTCCCCTCCAACACCAATTTCTGCCAATTTCAAAATAAATAATAAACTTACAATAAACTTACAAATAAATACAAATGCACTTAGGGGGAAATCAAAAACTTAATTCTTTTTTTTAATTGTTTCAATTAAATTTACAAATCACTTACTCAGACTCAAAAATTCATTATATTATACATTTATTATACACTGTATTTATTATAGCCTGTATTTATTTCAAAATATCAACTATAAATGAGATTCTTTGTAATAAAGTAGTTAATGATAAGAAAATTATTTCCCATTAAAATACATTAATGATAATTATATGTATATTTTAAAATCTCTACATGTAAAATGTAATAAAATACAAACATGTCATAGTTTAAATAAGATAAATTATTTCCAGATATTTTCTTACCTATAAGATTTTCATCAAGTGAACCTTCTGTGAAATGCCACAAAGAATAAAGAATAAATATTAAACTCATATAGATCTAATATTTCTATTCAACATAATCATTTTATAATAAGGGATGTCTAAATGTTGAAGTATTTTAATGTAAACTTAATTAAAATCAACCCATTCAAAATGAATCGTCAGATGAAGTACAATAAAAAAATTAGCTCACATTTTGTATTTTACTGAAAATCTCTTTAAGAAAAACAACTGAAATCATAAAAACATTTCAACAATGAAAAGGAAATCCTTCTGTTGAAAGTTTTTAATAATTATTATGTAAATTAGAATTTAGAATTAATTATTTTGTAATATGTAAAGATTTTTCTAAATATAAAATCATAAAATTTACAATTACATTATCATATTTTAGTCATGTAAAACAGATAACCTTTGAGAAAGTGATTACTTTTTAGAATTGTTTAAGAAAGTTAGTAATTAATATATATGATATATCAAGTTGGTTTTAAAGTATCTTAGCATATATGCATAATACACATTTATTGTGTTTAGCTATAAAAGAAAATTCCTAATAAGCTGTGACGTATTTGTAAATTAGAAGATATGTTCTACTGCATACCTTCTGTTTCTTCAACACCAACTTCTGCCAAAAGCCAAATTGCAAAATAAAAAGTAAGTAATAACTATTAATTAAGAAGGTTTTATAATTGAAATATTTTCTTGAAACATTCATTACATGAATAATGGGAATATAAGAAACACATGACTATTTTTGAAAATTTATTAACTACTTCAAAGTATTTTTTCCTTACATTCATTCATTAATTAGCATAATTCTTGGAAAAGGTCTTGATCATAAAAAAAATATTTTAATCATGTATGACATGTTTTTAGCTGTTTACTTTAGGATTAATCCAGATATAGATTCACTAAATTCTGCACATATTGACTGTTTGCAAATAGGTATTCTGATTTAATTTTATTGAAATTTAAATACAATCTATGCAATAACATGATGTAGAGATCAAGAGAAAATAAGAACACTCTAAAACTTTGGTAGCAAAATAATAGATAAAAAAGTATTTTCCATTGTCTCCTTACCTAAAATTGATTCTTCAACTGCACCTTCTGCCAAAATAATAGTCAATTGCAAAATGAAAGTATGCAATTACACACATTAACAAATTAGCCTTTCTGATCATTGAAATCAATAAAGTTGTTAATCATCAAATATTATCAATAAGAATCTTTGAAAATTAGCAACATTTCTTCAAAATCTGATGATTTCTCTATTATAGACACAACTTTCTATCATACATTGCTATGATCAGTAAATAGGCTTTGCAGTTGAATATTTTATAGAGATATTCATCACTTGAATAATGGGAATATAAAACAACAAAAATAGATTTATATTCCACATCTGCCATTTAACAAGACAGAAATTTCAAAATGAATATTTACAATATCTCTACAAAGTGAATAAAAACATTTCAGAAATTATCCAATTGGTAAATTTAGAAAAACAAATCAAGAAAAACAAAAATCATTTTGGAAAAATATCTCTAAATAAATTTACAAATCTTTTCATAAATTCTGCTCAATGAGAAGAGGAGAGTTTATTTTCTACTTCTAAGTGTCAGTATTATCCTAAATTTAATTCTATTACTGATGAATTTCAATGAGGAAATGCATTAATAAATATTTAATGCATTTTAATATAATTGCTATGATATTCAAAATCATTGAATCAAATAAGAATTTTACAATTCATCATTTACACTTTTGTATTTTTAATTGATTACAAATATTTCATATTGCTTACCTTCTTTTTCTTTTTCAACACCAATTTCTGTCAAAACAATTACCAATTGCAAAAGATAAAATAAGCAGTTGCAATTCAAAGCTTTAAAAAGCTCTGCTGATCATTAAAGCTCACAATAAACACTTGTAAAGCATCAAATATTATCAATGAAAATCTTTTCAAATAACATTTGATAACAATCTAATGCTTTCTATAATAAGTATACAACTTTCTTTAATGCTTTGCTATGATCAGTACAAAGGTTTTACAGTTGAATATTTTATAGAGACATTCATCATGTGATTGATGGGAATATAGCAAATAGATAGCATTATATTCTTCATTTCATAAAAGTCACCAATCATTGACAAATTATCACTTTAATAATGTCTCTACAAGATAATTAAAATTAATAGATGATATCAATTGATTTCATATATTGTTTTTCCTACAAGTATTTATAAGCAGTTATATTAATTCCAATTACATTAAAACTTGTAATTATTTACAATAATTAATGATGATCTAATTAATGCTTAAAGAAATTTGCATTTTAATACATCAATGGAAATCTTTCATTAAAATACATTAATACTGTAAGACTAAGTATCTATTCATTAAGAAACAAGAAATTTAGTATAATTAAAACTAAAACACAATATATATTTTTTGTTTTTAAAGAGGGGAATTCCTTTCTTACCTACAATACTTTCTTTAATTTCCTTTTCTGTCAAAACAGAATCCAAGAAAGAAAAAAAAAATAGAAAACCCATTAAAAACAAAGAATGGAAACTATGGAATAATTTAGCCTTTCTGATCATTGGATCTTACAATGATCACAGTTTTAAAAAATCCTCAAATATTATCAATTGAAATAGAACTTACAAATCTTGATAGAGATTTGAAGATTTTTGTAATATTTCACAATTTTGGATAAGGCTTAGTTATGATCAGTTAATAAGGCTAATGAATATTTTGTAGAGAAACTGAACAGGGAAATCATGGGAATATAAGAAAAATGTTAACATTATATTCCACTGCTTTCTTTTATCAAGAAAACAATAATTCAATACCTTCACAGTGTCTCTACAATTCAATTTAGATTCAAATGTTCAAAAAATGTATCTAATATGTTTAAATATAGAATATATATTATAATCATCTTGTTTCATTATAAACATACACCCACACTCACTCAAACACGTGCACACACATACGTGCATGCACACACGCACACCCGCATGCACACCCACATCCACGTGCACGCATACACATATACACACTCATATGTGAATTTCTTTCTTAACAGCATTTGTGATTCTTCATCTACATACATCATATAAATTACTATACTCAGAAACAGATAATATTAATATCAATAAAGTAAAAATAATGCCAATAAACTCTACTTATACAAGTAGTGCATACTGGTTGAATTATGATTACTAAAAATGTAGATTATATATATGATAAAGATTTTCAAAATCTTTGAAATAAAAAAATGAGAAAAAACATGTTGATATTATTTTTCGTAAGGCCATGGTTGTATACAAGATATTCAAATATTTTAATATAAGTTCTATAACTTTAAAATCTTGGAATTATTAACTAATCTTTTCTATGAATCTATTTAAACTATTTCCTTATAATATTTATTAATCATCTCTTATTTCATAAACAACATTTGTTCCATTGCCTACCTTTCTTTTTTTCTTCAACACCAATTTCTGCCAAATGCAAAAGAAAATGCAAGTAATTATTAACTAACATTTTCTCTTCAATGAAACTTACAATGTTATCAATCATCAATTCTTATCAATAGAAATCTTTAAAGAATAAACAATTCATAAAAATCTCATCATTTCTGCATTAAGTGCAAAACTTTGATACATCTTTTGGCTTCAATCAGTAAATAGGATTTATAATTGAATATTTAATAGAAACATCAATCAGATAAATAAGGAAGAATAGAAGAGAAAACCTACACTTATATTGTTCATCTGCCAAAAATAAGGCAGTAATATTAAAAAGATATTTATCATGTCTATTCAGAACATATATATATGTGTGAATTCATCTTGGTTTTTGTTTCTTGATAATTATCTTTAGATCAAGAGAAAATAGAAATTATTCATGACAAATATTTATTCAGCAATATTAAAACAGTTTTAAACATCTGGCTAACAAAATTATATCATCAAATCTTAAAATGTTCTCAGGTCAACTAAATTGGATTTAAATAAGTAAACATAAAATACTGAATTATGAAATATATTAATCATCTTCTATTCCATTAGGAAGAAGTATTATATTGCCTACCTTTCTTTTCCCCTCCAACACCAATTTCTGCCAATTTCAAAATAAATAATAAACTTACAATAAACTTACAAATAAATATAAATGCACTTAGGGTGAAATCAAAAACTTAATTCTTTTTTTTAATTGTTTCAATTAAATTTACAAATCACTTACTCAGACTCAAAAATTCATTATATTATGCATTTATTATACACTGTATTTATTATAGCCTGTATTTATTTCAAAATATCAACTATAAATGAGATTCTTTGTTAATGATAAAACAAAATTATTTCCCATTAAAATACATTAATGATAATTATATGTATATTTTAAACTCTCTAAATGTAAAATGTAATAAAATACAAACATATCATAGCTTAAATAAGATAAATTATTTCCAGGTATTTTCTTACCTATGAGATCTTCATCAATTGAACCTTCTGTGAAAGTCCACAAAGAACAAAGAATAAATATTAAACTCATATGGATCTAGTCGAACATAACTATTTTATGAGAGATGTCTAAATATTCAAGTATTCTAATAGGAATCTTAAAATTAGAAACATTAAAAACAGAAATCAAAGGTGAAAGTAATTACAAATGGAAAAGAAAAAAAAATAGCCTCTCTGATCATTGAACCTTACAAAGAACAAAGTTATAAATCATCAAATATTATTAATAGAAATCTTTGCAAATAACAAAGACTTCATAGAAATCTGATGAGTTTTGCATTAACTGCACAACTTTCTACAACTCATAATCATGATCAGTAAAAAGGCATTAGAATTGAAAGATTTTATAGAAACATTGATCCTATGAATAATGGAAATATAAGAGAAAATTTAACCTTTCTTATATTTCTCATTGGCCACTTATAAAAGTAGAGATAATAAAAGAAAGAAAAACCCTTCACAATGTTTCCATGTTTCTTAAATCATTGAAATAAATACAGAAGAATGCTGACTATCATGAGTGAGTGATCCAAGCGATATTCAATTATCTAAAACTATATGAGACTTTTTTAATAATAATTCTGAAAAACTTCCATGAAACTAATCAATATTTTATTGACATCTAAATATTTAGATTCATCATCCCTTGAACAATACTTTATATATGATGTCAATAACTATTTTTAAAAATATCAACATTATAATACACATGACTATTTTTGAAAAACTATCAATCATCTAAAAGCAGTTTTTTTTTAATTTTTATTTTATTTTCTAATTAAATTTATTTTGAAGTCATGTGTTCATAAGGCCACAAAATTGAAATCCATGTTGCAAATAAATAGAAAATTCAAGATCTATTTTTATACTTCTTAAGTATCTATGGTCAAAGTAAAAAAATAACCTCTTACACAAATAAGGATGCAATTTAGCAGTCTATTTACACTTTAAATTGAATATCCCATCTTAATGATGAGAAATAAAGTCAGGATTCAGTTTAACTTTATATGGATTTTATAAACCAATCCCTAAATCAGCCTTTTTTTCTCACTTTAAACTTAAATTTCTCAAACAAGGAACATTTCTTAATGAAATGATGGTCTTTTGAAAAACTATATGGGAAATAAATTTTTCATAGAAAAATACACACATGAGTAGCTCAATAAACTCAAATTTCTGTAGTTTTTTTATCAATGAAGAACAAATACATCGGTAATGTTGTCTATTCTGTCATGATGCAAATATTTGTGATATTAGATTTTGAAAGTGAGATGCAAGTTAGACAAAAATAAATAAACAATTTGAACACAAAGGAAATAATGAACATCAATGCCTATCTTAAAACCTGTAAACAATATGACTAAGTTCTGTTAGTTTGCATAATTGTAAAAAAAAGTTTTACTTATAATAAAAAATTCAATCCAGTATAAGATATTTTCGGCTATTTGTTTAACATTACAGTGAATGTACATAAACAAAGTAGAGCATGCAATTATCAATTGCAATTAAATAATTCTTATTTTATTGCATAGAATTTGCATATAATGTATGATATGCAGATGAATTGAAATCAATGTTGACTGAAAGAAATAAAGTGTAAAAAAAAAGGCATTTCAATTATCTCCTTACCTAAAATTGATTCTTCAACTGCACTTTCTGCCAAAATAATAGCCAATTGCAAAATGAAAGTATGCAATTACACACATTAACAAATTAGCCTTTCTGATCATTGAAATCAATAAAGTTGTTAATCATCAAATATTATCAATAAGAATCTTTGAAAATTAGCAACATTTCTTCAAAATCTGATGATTTCTCTATTATAGACACAACTTTCTATCATACATTGCTATGATCAGTAAATAGGCTTTGCAGTTGAATATTTTATAGAGATATTCATCACTTGAATAATGGGAATATAAAACAATAAAAATAGATTTATATTCCACATCTGCCATTTAACAAGACAGAAATTTCAAAATGAATATTTACAATATCTCTACAAAGTGAATAAAACATTTAAAATATATCCTATTGGTAAATTTAGAAAAACAAATCAAGAACAACAAAAATTAATTCTGATGAATTTCAATGAGGAAATGCATTAATAAATATTTAATGCATTTTAATATAATTGCTATGATATTCAAAATCATTGAATCAAATAAGAATTTTACAATTCAGCATTTACACTTTTGTATTTTTAATTAATTACAAATATTTCATATTGCTTACCTTCTTTTTCTTTTTCAACACCAATTTCTGTCAAAACAATTACCAATTGCAAAAGATAAAATAAGCAGTTGCAATTCAAAGCTTTAAAAAGCTTTGCTGATCATTAAAGCTCACAATAAACACTTGTAAAGCATCAAATATTATCAATGGAAATCTTTTCAAATAACATTTGATAACAATCTAATGCTTTCTATAATAAGTGTACAACTTTCTTTAATGCTTTGCTATGATCAGTACAAAGGTTTTATAGTTGAATATTTTATAGAGACATTCATCATGTGATTGATGGGAATATAGCAAATAGATAGCATTATATTCTTCATTCATAAAAGACACCAATCATTCACAAATTATCACTTTAATAATGTCTCTACAAGTTAATTAAAATAAATAATATATAAGGTGAATTGTTTTCATATATTGTTTTTTTCTACAAGTAATTACTGAAAGTTACAAAATTATAAATACATAATCAATGAGATCTTCAGTAATTCTTCAAAAAGTCATGTAATATTAAACATATTTATGAAAACAATTCGAAATAAATCTTACACATAAAATATGAAAAAAACTTCAAGACAATCTTTATCCTAAATTGAAAGATACAACAATAAGATTATGAAGTTAGTCTTCTGATCACTTAAATATATAAAGTTTTTTATCATTAAATATCATCAATAGAATCTTTGAAAATTATCAAGATTGCTTAAAATTCTGATGATTTGTGCATTATGAGCAAATCTTTGTATATTGCTATGATCAGTTAACAGATGACTAATATCATATACATAATAACTTCTGATTTTAAAAAAGTTTGTACAAAACATGTCATTTCTACTATATTAAAAAGATTCACCAATAAAAATAACATATATCATTTTGTATAAACTAATCTCAAAATCCTACATAGTATGAATTAAAATGTCCCTACAATGTTAAGGAAATATATCATTTTATATTCTTTCAGTTATTAATATCACACATAAATGTTATTGTTTTATATTATACATTTGCTTGCTTAAAGAAAATCTTATTTAAATCAATAAAAAGTTTTTCCTAATCATTTAATGTAAGAATACAATAGAGGAAACTTTACATACTAATCCAGTTTACACTCATATAAACTAGGTATTCAATTCATAAAATGGAATATTTTTATTAAATACATTAATCTTGGAAGCTGAAATATTTATTGACTAAGGGACATGAAATTTAGTATAATTAAAACTGGAACATAGCATATTCTTTTTTTAAAAAGGAGAAATTCCTTTCTTACCTATGACACTTTCTTCAACTGTTTCTTCTACCAAAACAGAATCCAAGAGAAAAATAATTTTAAAAAGTAATAAAGAATAAAAACTACAAAGAATTTTAGCCTTTCTGATCATTGAAGCTTACAATGAACAAAGTTATAAATCATCAAATATTATCAATGAAAATATCACTTAGAAATTTTGATAGAAATTTGATGATTCTTTTCATTATTTGAACAACTTAGATAAGACTTTGCTATGATCAGTTTCATAAGGCTTACAGATTAATATTTTGTAGAGAAACTGAGTAAGGAAATTATGGGAATATAAGAAAAAATTGCTTACATTATATTCCACAGTTTCCAGCAATGAAAGAAGCAATAATAAATGTACACCTTAACAGTGTCTCTACAATTCAATTTAAAATTTACATAATGAAAATGTTTATAATATACATTTATATACAAAATGTATTTTATTAACATTCATATCATTATATATAATCATAAATAAAGAAAGATAAAGAAAGAGATAAGGGGGGAATTCTGTATTAATAGGATTCATAGTAAGTGTATTTTTAGTCCAATTGCATTATATATTATCTCTCCACCAAAAATTAATATATCATTAGTCTTAGATAAACTCCATGCAACAAGACAATCTGAACTTTGGGAGAATATTTTCCACATAAAATATTATATATTTTTTATCACTGTTAATGTCAATACACATATTGACTGTACAAAGAATATTAAGAGAGAAACAAAATCTTAATAGGGTTAAAAAAAAACATTTTAAATGAATAAGAGAAAATTCTATATAAATACAAAAAGGAGGTATCAAATTAAGAAATAGGTTATACATTGATATCAGTAAGGTATAACCAAAACTACTGGTGAAATACAAGTTTGATTCTAGAACTTCAAGTTCCAATGCCATCATCTTAGGTGAATTTTCTTATAGTTATCATGAGCCTAAGGAAGATATAACCTACTTGTTCTAATTACATATGACAAACGATCAGCATGTTTAGTTCATGTTGAAAGAATAAAATAGTTCTAAACATTAAATAAATAATTTGGAAGCATTCAGAAGTCACATGAAACGATAATTACATTTGAGTTTCACTTTTGCCAACAATCAAAAACTACAAGTGAAGTTAAATGTTGTTATGTCTGTCAGTGGAAAATAGCATTGCACATTATAAGTAGAATACTTTTTAATATAAACAAATATTTAAAAAATCCCTATGGGAAAATGACTTATAAGGATCATTCTACAGGAATAAATATTTCTCAGATAATATACTTAATTATACATCTAGAAGATTTGTGTATTGAGATAGTATGAAATTAGATTATTAAACAACACAAAAGAATTATATTCAATTGTACATCTAGAAGATTTTTATATTAAACAGCCTAAAAGAATTACCAAAAAAATATTAGTAAAAAAAATGTATTTTCCATTGTCTCCTTACCTAAAATTGATTCTTCAACTGCACCTTCTGCCAAAATAATAGTCAATTGCAAAATGAAAGTATGCAATTACACACATTAAAAAATTAGCCTTTCTGATCATTGAAATCAATAAAGTTGTTAATCATCAAATATTATCAATAAGAATCTTTGAAAATTAGCAACATTTCTTCAAAATCTGATGATTTCTCTATTATAGACACAACTTTCTATCATACATTGCTATGATCAGTAAATAGGCTTTGCAGTTGAATATTTTATAGAGATATTCATCACTTGAATAATGGGAATATAAAAACAAAAATAGATTTATATTCCACATCTGCCATTTAACAAGACAGAAATTTCAAAATGAATATTTACAATATCTCTACAAAGTGAATAAAACATTTAAAATATTATCCTATTGGTAAATTTAGAAAAACAAATAAAGAACAACAAAAATTAATTCTGATGAATTTCAATGAGGAAATGCATTAATAAATATTTAATGCATTTTAATATAATTGCTATGATATTTAAAATCAGTGAATCAAATAAGAATTTTACAATTCATTATTTACACTTTTGTATTTTTAATTGATTACAAATATTTCATATTGCTTACCTTCTTTTTCTTTTTCAACACCAATTTCTGTCAAAACAATTACCAATTGCAAAAGATAAAATAAGCAGTTGCAATTCAAAGCTTTAAAAAGCTTTGCTGATCATTAAAGCTCACAATAAACACTTGTAAAGCATCAAATATTATCAATGGAAATCTTTTCAAATAACATTTGATAACAATCTAATGCTTTCTATAATAAGTGTACAACTTTCTTTAATGCTTTGCTATGATCAGTACAAAGGTTTTACAGTTGAATATTTTATAGAGACATTCATCATGTGATTGATGGGAATATAGCAAATAGATAGCATTATATTCTTCATTTCATAAAAGACACCAATCATTCACAAATTATCACTTTAATAATGTCTCTACAAGATAATTAAAATAAACAATATGTAAGGTGAATTGTTTTCATATATTGTTTTTTTTCTACAAGTAATTACTGAAAGTTACAATGATTATAAATACATAATCAATGAGATCTTCAGTAATTCTTCAAAAAGTCATGTAATATTAAACATATTTATGAAAACAATTCAAAATACATCTTACACATAAAATATGAAAAAACTTCAAGAGAATCTTTATCCTAAATTGAAGGATACAACAATAAAATTACACATATTATGAAGTTAGTCTTCTGATCACTTAAATATATAAAGTTGTTTATCATCAAATATTATCAATAGAAATCTTTGAAAATTATCAAGATTGCTTAAAAATCTGATGATTTGTGCATTATGAGCAGATCTTTGTATATTGCTATGATCAGTTAACAGATGACTAATATCATATATATAATAACTTCTGATTTTTAAAAAAGTTTGTACAAAACATGTCATTTCTACTATATTAAAAAGATTCACCAATAAAAATAACATATATCATTTTGTATAAACTAATCTCAAAATCCTACATAATATGAATTAAAATGTCCCTACAATGTTAAGGAAATATATCATTTTATATTCTTTCAATTAATATCAACATAAATGTTATTGTTTTATATACATTTGCTTGCTTAAAGAAAATCTTATTTAAATCAATAAAAAGTTTTTCCTAATCATTTAATTTAAGAATACAATATAGGAAACTTTACATACTATTTCCATTTATACTTATACATAGTAGATATTATGTTCATGAAATAGAATGTTCTTATCAAAATAAATTAACCTTGAAAACAGAAATATGCAATGATTAAGGAACATGAAATTTAGTATGACTAAAATTGAAATACGACATATTCTTTTTTTAAAAAGGAGAAATTCCTTTCTTACCTATGACACTTTCTTCAACTGTTTCTTCTACCAAAACAGAATCCAAGAGAAAAATTAAAAAATAAACATAAGTAATAAAGAATAAAAACTACAAATAATTTTAGCCTTTCTGATCATTGAAGCTTACAATGAACAAAGTTATAAATCATCAAATATTATCAATGAAAATATCACTTAGAAATTTTGATAGAAATTTGATGATTCTTTTCATTATTTGAACAACTTAGATAAGACTTTGCTATGATCAGTTTCATAAGGCTTACAGATTAATATTTGCAGAGAAACTGAGTAAGGAAATTATGGGAATATAAGAAAAATTGCTTACATTATATTCCACAGTTTCCAGCAATGAAAGAAGCAATAATAAATGTACACCTTAACAGTGTCTCTACAATTCAATTTAAAATTTACATAATGAAAATGTTTATAATATACATTTATATACAAAATGTATTTTATTAACATTCATATCATTATATATAATCATAAATAGAGAAAGATAAAGAAAGAGATAGAGGGGGGAATTCTGTATTAATAGGATTCATAGTAAGTGTATTTTTAGTCCAATTGCATTATATATTATCTCTCCACCAAAAATTAATATATCATTAGTCTTAGATAAACTCCATGCAACAAGACAATCTGAACTTTGGAGAATATTTTCCACATAAAATATTGTATACACCTTTTCATCACTGTTAATGTCAATACACATATTGACTGTACAAAGAATATTAAGAGAGAAACAAAATCTTAATAGGGTTAAAAAAAAAAACATTTTAAATGAATAAGAGAAAATTCTATATAAATACTAAAAGGAGGTATCAAATTAAGAAATAGGTTATACATTGATATCAGTAAGGTACAACCAAAACTACTGGTGAAATAAAAGTTTGATTCTAGAACTTCAAGAAATAATTTTTCAAGTTCTAATGACATGATTATAGGTGAACTTTCTCATAGAAAAACACATCAAGACCAAAAATTAAGTTGGAAAATTATCTATTAGGAAATTTACAAATCTTTTCATAAATTCTGCTCAATGAGAAGAGGAGAGTTTATTTTCTAAGTGTCAGTATTATCCTAAATTTAATTCTATTACTGATGAATTTCAATGAGGAAATGCATTAATAAATATTTAATGCATTTTAATATAATTGCTATGATATTAAAAATCATTGAATCAAATAAGAATTTTACAATTCATCATTTATACTTTTGTATTTTTAATTGATTACAAATATTTCATATTGCTTACCTTCTTTTTCTTTTTCAACACCAATTTCTGTCAAAACAATTACCAATTGCAAAAGTTAAAATAAGCAGTTGCAATTCAAAGCTTTAAAAAGCTTTGCTGATCATTAAAGCTCACAATAAACACTTGTAAAGCATCAAATATTATCAATGGAAATCTTTTCAAATAACATTTGATAACAATCTAATGCTTTCTATAATAAGTGTACAACTTTCTTTAATGCTTTGCTATGATCAGTACAAAGGTTTTACAGTTGAATATTTTATAGAGACATTGATCAGGTGCTTGATAGGAATATAGGAAATAAACTATCATTATATTCCTCATCAGCCAATTATAATGACAATAATCATGAATCTAAAACCCTCACAATGTCTCTACAAGGGAAATTAAGGAATCAAACAGTAAAATTAATATAGTAGAATGTCTTTATCAATTTAGTATGATTTTATGCATCTTTATGAATGCATAATCAGATGTTTTGTTTACATTATTTAGATATTAATTGCAATCAACATGTATTTGTAGAAGCTTTCCTCAACAAACAGCATGCACATAATCATTCATAGAAAACTGATTGATACACTTATCACTCATACCATAAAGAACACATTAAGCATTCCATAGAGAATATGATGTTTTTCAAACCTTTAACAACTTCTGCAATTAAAATATTTTCATTATTCTCAGATACCTAACTGACTAAAAAGATAACATTAAATTCCTCATAAGTTGAGCAATTTCTTACTCATAAACAGTATGATGATTCAATTAAAATCAGCCTCCAATAAAGTTAGTTACATACATTAGTATTAGTTATAAGATCTCTATAAGCTATCATTAGCAATCATATAATAGCTACAATCAAATCTCTTTTCCTTAAACCATTTTTACAAGAGCACTTATACACATACAAACAGCACATTTTATAAGATATGATCTTCAAAAAGCTCCTAAGTATGATGGAAGTTATTACTTCATATATAGCTACCTCATCATAATGTAACTGAAAACAAAGTTAGAACTCTATTGAAATTATTTATCAAAAAATAATTTCCTTCTTCACATAATGTAAGACAAACTATTTCTGTATTCTGCTTTTATGTTTGCTCAAGTGCATCTTCCATAATAATCAACCCACATTTTTTCACTTTATAGTCAATTGACAATTTTTTTTTCTTCATCTTAACACCAATTTATCTACTGCACCTTGCAAGATAGTGAATCTTCAGCATCTTTGCAATTTTATCAGTTTTCTTTCACTTTTTTTACTCTGCTCATTTTCTGTCTCTATTAAAGTAGCAATGGTCATAACACCTTAAAACATTGTAGACATTTGCATTTTCACTGGGTTCAATCTAAAAATGATTATGTAACCAATCTTGATAAACTTATAGATAAATTAATTACCTTTTGTTTGATGTTTGGTTTGACAGGATTTTATGGGTTTATAAGCATTTTTTTCAGTTGGAACCCACTGAAAATGTAAATATCTATAATATTTTAGGGTATGATGAGCATTGTCTTTATAAGAAGCTCAAGTGATGAGTTTTGTCTTTTTAAAGATTTTCATGATATTCAACAACAAACTTCACATATACATACCCAGTTTCGTTGCTTTATCTTGAATAGTTTTTGCTGTAAATCAGATATGTCAATGAAAACATAATACGTTGTCCAACAATTTTTAGGAAAATAAGGACTTTTTTTGTTCAGTTTTTTCCAACTTCATGTGCTTATATTTCAAAAAGTTATAGATGGATTTTGATAATCTAAAAACCCAGAATCTTATATCAATATTTGGTATAGCAAAATTCCATTTTAATTTTTTTCATGAGCATTGCTAGTTAGAGGCATGCATGCATGTACAAAGATACACACACACACACACACACACACACACACACACACACGCACATACACCAAAAATACCAATTACCATTTGCAGAATTAATAGAAAAATTAATAAATTAAATAAACTCTCATAAAATGTCTTCTTACCTACAACTTTTTCTTCAACTGCTTCTTCTGCCAAAATAATAACCAATTTTAAAGTGAAAATATGCAATTATACATATTAACAAATTAGCCTTTCTGATCATTCAAATTGACAAAGGTTTTAATCATCAAATATTATCAATGAAAATCAGTTAAAATGGCAGATTTGATAAAAATCTGATGATTTGTGCATTGAATTTCAAACTTTGTATAATACTTTGTTATGATCAGTAAACAGGCTTGGCAGTTGAATATTTTGTAGAGACATTGGTCAGGTGAATAATAGGAATATAAGAGAAAATTTTAACTTATATATTCCATATCTGCCAATTATGAAGGCAGTATTTTGAAATGGAAACCCTATCCAATGTTTCTACACAGATTTTTTTAAAGGATGTGTTTTATTTTTACAAAATCTTATATAGATTTTTAACTGGTACACAATCATTTGAGAATACTATATTGTTATTGCATGAAAGTCTCTCATTTTAATTGGTTTTACTTTATGCTTAAATTGAACATGAATAAATATGTAACATTATTTTTCTGAAAACAAAATGTATTACAAATTCATTTGAAACATATAGAGATAGCATACAATGTGGATCTTCTTTTTAAAAATTATATTTCTTGTTTGTAAAGTTAAAGTATATGCTCTACTTGTTAAGATACAAGCAACAATAATTTCCATCTCCACTTACACAAAATTGAAAATAATAAAGGTGTAAAATATACAGTCTTTTACTGTGAGTAAAAGAAATAACAATAGACCATTAGTACTAAATAAAAAGGGCTTATTAGACTAAATCTATGAGAAAGAATTCTGAAACAAGTTCCTAATCAGAAATATTGAACCACTTAGCAATAATCATTTTGTAAATCCTGAGAAAAAAAATCAGTACTAAAGTTAATAAAGCTAATAAAAAAGCAAGTTCTCAAGAAAGATGTTGATCCAATTTTGAATCTATAAAATAAGTATGATATATACAGCATCATGAATCAAAAATATAGCTCCATTCAGTAAAATTTTCAAAACTAAATAAAGGAAAATTAAAACATAAAAAGATTTACATTATTACTTTAAAAGTATATACAATCAAAAAAATGATGATGCACATTCATAGACATACACAATCATATACTATGAATATATGACAATATACCTGAATTCACATAAAAACACATACATATATGAGGATATATACATACCTCAACATTCTATCTTACAGTCTCTTAATTAACATAATAAATACATCTAAAAATTGAAGACCTCTATATTGTGTTGTTGTTTTTAACGTAATACAGGCAAAAATACTTTAAGGACCAGTCAAATCTTATTGGTCAAAAAGCAATGAAAGAAAAAAACCTTTAAAATAACCCTTGAAGTAAAAGAAAACATTTTGATTTATAAAAAAAAGAATATATACAAATAATATTGGCATGCATTTACCTAACTTCCTGTCTCTGTATTTGTCTTTCTTTAGACACAATGTTAATTATATATATATATATATATATATATATATATATATATATATATATATATGTATGTATGTGTGTGTGTGTGTGTGTGTGTGTGTTGTTTGTGTGTGTGTGTTTGTGTGTGTGTTTTACTTTAAAACAAATACTATTCATTTAAAAACTAAAAATTGTCAGTTTAAAGACTAAACTGAAAGTGCCAGTAGTCAGTAGTAAAATAAATAGTGCTCAATTCAAAAATATTTTAGACACAATATAACCAAAATAGCATTAAAAAGAAAAATGAATATAATCACCCAACTTACAATTTTATAATCATCAGGTAAATGTTAGTGATACTTACAAATTTATGAAAGGTGATTTTATTCATTTTTCATTTTAATGATATTCTATTCTTGGTATATATGGAAATATACATATATGTATATATACACATATATATGTGTGTGTGTGTGTGTGTATTGTATGTATATAAACAAACACACACACACACACATATATATTAAACATACATATATAAATATTGATGCATGCTATTGGAAAAGGTTTTACAACCACAAACCTGATGTACACATAAAGAGATAAAATTCAAAATGTCTGGTTATATAATTTCTGAGTATCAAAACATGATTTCATGCATGATACATAGAAAATGACATATTGAAAAAAATGATTATCATCTGTGTATCACAGGTAATAATTGTAAAGGCCAAGAATTTACACCTTTCTTAGAATACTGTAGACTTATATCTTTAATTTGACTATGATAAATTATTATGTGAAGCCCTCACTTAAGAGTAAATTGTAGGTAGTGAATGCATGCTGATAAATTGATGATTAAAAAAAGTGATAAAAAGATATCTCTTTAATTTTGTAGTCTTACCGGTTGCTTCCTCCTCAATTTCAGAGACTGGCGGCTCTGTGAACAAAATACACCATAGATATATGAGATACATCAAATAATGAAATGTTTATGCTTTCCCTTTGGATCTTAGTAACCTGAAAAAGGTACAATTGAGCAAACTGATCATTCTCCATTGTCATGTCTCTTTCATTCGATTCTGTTGACAATGAAGATCACTTGCAATAAAAAAAGATGCTTTTTAAACAAAGTTACCAGTGATCCAAAAAGAACACAGAACATATTGTCTTTTCTGTTTTTACATTTTTCACAAAGAATAATCATCATATTTCTTTGCAGTAAAAGTTGGAAATATCTCGAGCTATGATCAATGCAGAATGCAACTGAAAGAATCAAATACCATCATGAACATTGACCAAAACTTTTGACACTGCAAAGAAATATGCTGATTTAGCTGTTTTTTTCTTTCTTTCTATAGAACAATGTAAAAACAGATTTAATAAGTGTGCCTTAATAATAAAAAAAGTGAATGTGATAAAAATCATTCAGAAAACTATATGTAGTGATAAAATTATAGACTGGTGAATATTAATACAATCATTTATATCTTTGATTTTTATGTGAATATAATCTAAACTGACCAGATAATGTTTTGGGGTCATGCCTCATGCAAAACAAAAGAAGGGAAAGACTAATAGAATACATTTCCCTTATAGAACTGAGTATGTATTTACCAACCCTTCTGTATCAGCAGAATGTGACACAAGGTCAATTTTTTAAAGCACAGTTTAACAGGTTTGAATTCAGAGTTTTCCTTCTCCTAGACTGGTTGACATACCAGGGTTAAAGCACTTAGTCTGCCCTACTATTTACTCATAGCTGGCGGGAGAGTATTTAGATTCATACTTTTTCCACAGGTATCAGTGTGATGTGAAATGCCATGTCTAGGATTTGAGCTTGAGTCACTATGTCCATTTCCTATGACAGCAACCATTACATGACACCACAATCACCTTAACATAAAATTGAGTATGTTCCTAAAAGGTTGGATCAGTAACTCAGAAATATCAAAATTATAATGACTAATGATTGTTCTCTATCTTATCAAATAAAAAAGGTGCATTAAGCAAAGGTAGTGAAATTCTCTTCAGGTGAGTGTAGTTTAATTTGACATATACATATTCTCACATGCCCTTTAGATAATATCAGTTTTTGCCAGATTACCTGATCATTCTAAATCTGAATTTTCTTTTAAATAAAGAAGTGAATGATACCTTTAAAAGAATGAGAGTGGTTACTCAATGACTCTTTTCTACTAAGGAGTTAATCAATAATACTTATCCCTTTCTTTCACTCATTTAAGCCCTAGTTCAGTGATTATAATTTCTTTACTCCTTTATCTAGCATTTATATTCATAATTGTCAATGATATTGTGATGTTGTACTTCACAAACTCATTTCTTTCTCAAATCTGTAATCCACATGTAAACTATTAAGGCATTGTTTAAAAGAAAAAAATAGTTACTAACTAGAAATGTTAAGAATGAGAAAGATTATACACTGATTCATAATATATTAATAAAACTAAATCTTCTTTTACTTGTTCTTTTAGGGAATTAGAAAACAAAAAGGGTCAGTGCAATCTTAAGTAAGAATTGTAAGAATTCTTTAAATTATACCAGCATCTGGATTTATATTCACAATTCTTCAGAATATTATAAACAAATCATTTATCATTATAGCAAAATTACAGAACAAGAAAAAGATAAGCTAAAATTTGACAACTTCTCATATGACCTAACTTAATTACTTCCAGGATAATTTGCTATTTATGAGTAGAAATAAAAATTTATAAGAATGACAAACTGCTAAATACTTAATTATTGAAACAAGTAAATAATCATTAAGTAAGACTTAAAGATGAAATTGATAATAAAGAGATCAGTCTGGAAATGCAACTGTTTAATAAGTTTATGCCAGATGGGCGGTTTAGCTCTGTCGGTAGAGTGTTCGGCTAGGAATCACAAGGTTCTTGGTTCGATACCAGCCCCCGCCAACTCAGCGTATGTGTAGCACAGGGATCTGTGCGGTAAAGTGAGGAGCTGATGGTAGGTGTGGCGCTCCACCTCAGATGCTAAAATAATCTCCTTGGTCTAGCGCTAGTGAAAAGGGGATAGACTACCTTGCTGTCTGGCTGATACCGACATTAGGCTGCCCGACGATGCCAGACAAATCACAAAAGATAATTTTGATATTTCGGACTGTAGTCCTCATCTTTATTGTGTATAAATGCAACATTCAGGCCACAGTAACCTCCAGTTCTGTTGATGGGTAATCGTCTGAAGATGACTTATTTTAGGTAATTTTTAAAAAAACAACACATGAACATAGCACGAGGTTACTGCGGCCTGAACGTTGTGTTTATAGACAATAAAGGTGAGGACAACAGTCCTAAATATTGAAATTATTCATATCAAGCCTTATCTCATAAATGCATACAAGTATAAATGCAAAGGATAAGTGAATAGACAAAAGTTTGGAATGGATATATCAAAGAGGCAGTGAGGTGCTAACAAAACCTAGAGATTGTAATGGATAGGAGATAGAAAGATAACACCTAATTGGTTTTCATTGATGACATGAATTCAGTAAATAAGAGAAAAATCAGGTAATGAAAAGGAAAACTGGCTTTATATATTACTGAAAGAATAAGAATAAACTTCTTATTTTTAAGATACAATTACCTACTTAAAACCAACAAAGAAAGAAGGAAGAAAAAAATGATCAACAAAAAATAAACATTCTTCTTGTCTAATAAGACATTATCAACAATCGCTCACACTTAGCAGTAGATGATGAGAATTATATCAGTTGATTCAGACAGCATATCACTATAATATATATATATATATATATATATATATATATATATATATATATATATATATAAGAGAGAGAGAGAGAGAGAGAGAGATAGTGATATTTTAAATTCCCCAAATTAAATCATAACTACTGTTAATTGTGAGTAATTGTAAATAGACAGACAGATAGATCAATTGATAGATTGATAGATAGCTAGATTAAGTGAAGTAATGCAGTTATATAGAATTTATGGAAATATCTCATATTTGTTGTTGAAAAGGACACACACTTTATTTTGATTCTAATTTGATCAAATAATGCAGAATCAGCAATTAATGTTAATGAACAAAGTGAATTCTGCGTTGGAAAAAACAAAAAAGTGAATAACCAATGCAACAACAAATTTGAAAACCTTTCTGATCATCAGTGATATTTAGGTGCAGATATTTTCATAGATTCTCTTTCTCAACCATTTGTAATTTTCTGTGTTAAAACAACTGTTTTCTTTGTTGCTTTCATACAATAACAAAAATATTTGCTTGATGTTCTGTTCTTTTTGGTGCAAAACAATAATAAATATGTTGGGGTTTTTTTGCACTACAGAACAGATAGCATCAGCTAAAAAGAAATGTGTTTAAAACAGAAATTACAAACAACTGAGATTGGTGGTTCCTTCATGCAATTTCTGTGCAGAATAAGGAAAAGATACTTTTGCACATTTTAACCCTTACCAGCTGAGGTTACCACTGGTTCAATATAAGGCTCTGTTGAGAAAATAGTTAAAACACAAATAAAATAACAGATTGAAACAATATACTTTCTAATTTTTTTTCTATAAACACCTTCACTGAAGAAAAAGAAAAATTTCTATTTATTTAAATAATAAACAATTCAAATAAAGAAAAAAACAATATGAGCTAACACTGATACTTAATACAGCATATGACATAAAGTAATTCATTACTTTACATAAACGTTTTAATTATAGTTTTATATATTTCTTATATTTTTATGAAATTCAAGAATAGGTTATGAAAATATTACTTAGAATATTATCATTCTAAGATATGTAATTTACAATTATCAAAATATTGTAAAGTTAAACTTTAAATTCATATTAAAATTTACATGGAGAATTTGTGAAAAAGAAAATAATATTAAATGCTTTATTTTATTTCTAGTGTTCAAGAAATAAAATTATAAAATCCTTTTAACTTATATGTTTCAGTTTCTAAATTATGTTTACATTAAAATAAAAATGAAAGCTGGTTAGTGTTGGAAGAAAAAATGTGGAGGGGTGAAATTCAGTGTTTGATTCAATTCAAATCAAAACATAAAATACCAAATTCCTCATTGGGAGTTCAAACCATATTCTCAAGGATTCACAAATCTAATTCTTAACACCTAAAAACAATAAATTCAAATCAACAGACGACAACCTGACATAAAAAATAACATTAAAAAAAAAAAAATAGATGTTATTTTTTGGTCAGTGTCCCCCAATAAAAATACATATCAGGATGATTTCTGCTTTTTCTTTTTTCTTTTCTTTCTTTTTTTTATGAAGTTCCTAGACAAATTAAGGATGCATGCAGCAGATGTATAAAAATAATAAAAGGAAAACGTTTTTGCACACATGCCACTTAAACTTGAATAAAATACTTATTTGTTGTAGCAAGACAATAGAACTTAACATTGCAACAAAATTTACAGCATCAGATTGGCTAAGAACGATTGTAATATAAATAAATAATAATATAAATAAATATTAAATATGAATTTATACAAAAAAAAAAGAGCTCAATGTCCAAGATATCTTGATGAGAAAATGTCTGCAGAAATACACAAAATAACTTTTTAATCATATAAAAATGTAATACTTACATTCACCATCGAGATAGGAGTAATTTTCAATCATTTGCATCATCTTTTTTAAGAAACATTTTAGTCACAAAAATTATATATCAACAATCAACCCTAAATTGTCATCTATTTAGTGCTTGGGTAAGTGAAAAACTAAAGAAATATAGCAGGTTGTTTAGTTGGTTGGTTGTATTTTATGGCATGTCAACCCTTGGGTTATTTTATGCCAAAGATGTTTTTGTTATATTCATTATTGTTGAGTATTCAATTTTTTTAAACTCATTATTTGATCTATCTAACCTATAGATTGGACCCTAACAAGTACTACCACTCCGGGGCAGAGTGGACCTGGGAAGAGCTACTCCACACTCCCCAAAGCTCCAGAATTGGAACCTCACCACTAGATACACTTTAATGCATAGTGAGTAGGTAACTTCTAATGAATTGAAGAGATGGTTTTTGAAAATGAATTTTCATTAAAAAAAATAATGAAGATAAGTGAAACTTACAATTACCTGGATGGTGAATGCAGGTATTAAATTTCTATATACTTATTGGCATCTTACCACAGACATTTCCTTAGAAGTATATTCTGGATAAATACCAAAAATCAAAATATCAAGAACAACCAAGCTGCAGAAAAAATGGTAGATCAATAAATCTGTAGCCAGACATAGAGTTATTAGCTGAACTTTGAACTGAAATTTATCTTGTAATGTTTAATCTGTTCCTGTGTGAGATCGCTTAAGGTGCTATTGGTACTAAGTATCCCAATACTACCTGTTTCATAGTCGGATCATCGGCTACTAAACCGGTAACCGAACAGATTTTGTCTGGTGAGGAGGATGGCTAGACACCCAGCAGAACGAAAAGCAAGAAACCTGTAAAAGAGCGGAGGAAGCTCTTTGCTCAACGCCCATCTAGCACATTATTTCTAAAGTTCAAACCCTCCTCATCACAGCAGGGCTGTGTAAATTTGGTAGTGTCAGAGCCACACTGTCAGGAACTTAAGTTCCTGGTCGGGTCACCCAAGACAGATTTGGCACCCAGTGGTATTAGGGCTACAACCCCAGCCAAAAGGGGCTCTGGCAAAAATCCAGAGGGCATCTTCATCATCGTCAGGAATCAACAGCTTTTGGCATACTTATCACTGCATCTGAGGTAAATCTATAGCAAAAAAGGGTATCTCCTTCTCCAGACCGGGATATGCATGTGGGGTTTGGGGACAGTTTGTGAATTTCCTATTCCCTTGTTACTCCTTCCATGAATTCACCACAGGTCAATTCATTAGATGGAGCCGGCTCAACTGACCCACGGTGAATGCCGTTACAGAAACAGAAATAGAAGCAATAAGTTCAGCACTAATATATCTACATTGATAAGCAAAGAGATTATACTGAAAAATAAATATTTGTTTAGCATAAAACAATGCTTCTTTCCAGTCAAGAGGCTTCCTGTCCCCATGATTTAAAAGAGCAAAGCTGGGTTTATTACCCTGTGCTTGAGGTGCCCTAAATGCCAACGGGAACCACACTTTTTTTTGGCACTAGCCATCACGAACTGCAGTTTGTGCATGGCTTCCAACATTAAAAAGACCCTGTGTCGCATCCTTGTCTGGTGGGAGGTCAGGTAAATAGGAACAACACTTTTTTTTCCATCATTAGGCTAGGGATTTATTGATGAACCTACGTAGCATACACGCATATGTGTGTATATATATGTGAAGGTGTACTTTATATCTATATAAATATAGAGACAGATATAAAATTATTATACACCTTATGCACAACACAAAAACACTAATAGTTTTATGTTTTTATTGCATAAAACAAATATGTGTATTTAAATCTTTGCCTACTTTAAACCGCTCATGGCTGTTCTCATACCACTGCTCTCCTACTGTAAACCACGGTTCTCGCACGTGTCATTTGTTTGCATTGAAAAATCACAAAGTGAACACCCCTGCCATCTTTTGTTTTGTCTGTGGACCAACCCTGAGATTGGTACTTGACCCTTTTACAACAGGGAACAAGCTGAATAAAGTCGGTAGAGCCGTGGAGGAAATTTGGTAGGCAAAGAGTTAAATATAGCCCTTTCTCATAAGATACACAACACATGCTTGTCTATCAACAAAAATCATGCCTGAATGAATACCTATGTAATCTGGGAATAGTTTTTTTTTTTTTAAATAGACAAGATACAGAAAAAAGCTAAAGAATGTTTCTTGTTTATGTTTTAAGTGCATTCAATTTCTTTTTTCACGTCACTTGATACGATGAATCGCCAAGACAGAAATTTGACCAGGCAGAAATTTTGTAATAAAGTTCATTTTGAATAAGATTTTAAGTAACAACACCAATTGTCGTGATAAACGAAATACTGCACATAAAACATATAAACTGGTAAACTGTGAATTCTGGAGCTATACTTTTTTTTTACCGTAGTCTACCGGACAGATGTAAGTAAAATATGAAATGAAGTCCAATGTATATATTTTTAGTTTCTCAACTAGGATGAATAGTATTAATCCTAGTTGAGAAACTAAAAATATATACATTAGACTTCATTTCATATTAATTTTTTTTTAAGATTATAAATAAATTAACATATTAGTTTTAAGTTTAGAGTCTGATTTTTATTAAAAGTATTAAATTAATACTTTTAATAAAAATCAAACTCTAAACTTAATGTTAATTTATTTATAAGCTTTAAAAAAAATTAAACGACAGCTTTAATTGATGTTGTATAGATTTAAATTGTTGCGTAGTGATTCAGTTATACACGTTTTTGACCCCAGAACTGCAAAAGTAGACGGTACTGCTTTAATTTTTTTTTTTTAATAGTTACTCTGAAATAGAAATATTGTTAAATACTTGGCAAAATTACCAGCGAATAGTAATTTTCAGTTTATTCAATATAGGACTTGATAAGATTATAATCTCAGTTCCCTTAAAATAACAACGCTCAGGTGAAAAAAAGGTGCAAGTGAATCACTACGCAACAACTTTAAATCCTTATAACATCAATTAATAAATCCATACACCTGTCATATATTTTTATTTTTTTAACTTATAAATGAATTTACGTATTAAGTTATGTTTTCCTTAGTTTGATTTTTTATTAAAGTATTAATCCCAGTTAAGAAATTAAAAATATATACATTGGATTTCATTTCATCACACTAACATCTGTAAAAATATTACGCTACTGAATTCACAGTCAACCTATAAACGTTACATAATTCACATAAAACAAAAATACAATGTTTTTTGTGTTGCGCGAGTAAAAAAAAAAAAAGAAACAAACGAAAAAACAGATATCAAAATTAGATGCAAAAGGGAAGAAAAAACATAAAAATCTTAATCAAAACAAATAACGGAAAATTTTCTAATAGAAATTATTGGTTCATTTCTCCCAAAACAATTCAATTTGAAATAAAACAACATATCTTAGCTTCAAATTTCAGGAAGAAAAAGAAATCTTCCTAATAATTGACTTTGCAACAAACGCAAACATCCATATTTTATTTTTCTCATCCTAGCGTTTAGCTAGCTCCGTTTTTAAAATAAACGAAAGGAAAAAACACTTAAAATAAAACTTTAGATATTAAGTTTCCAATATTTATAATATATTTCTAACAAAACTTTGCAGCAAATAACTGAAAATAATTTTAAATTACAAATAATTGTTAAGATTGCATAAGACTTTTTCCCATGATACATTGCTTCACAACTTCAACTTAAAATAAAACTTTAGATTTTAATTTTTCCAATATTTACAATGCATTTCTAACAAAACTTAGCATCAAATAACTAAAAATAATTCTAAATTATAAATGTTTGTAAAAAGATTGCTGAAGTAAGACTTTTTTTAATCCCATGAGACATTGCTTCAAGACTTTCAACATGAATGGCGTTGTTAACTGTCGTCTGCAAAGATTTTTTGATGTTTTGTTTTGTTTTGGGACAAAATATGAACGGACAAGGTAAGTATTTGATTTTTTTATATGATAATAATTTGTATTTTAAAGAAAAAAACATAAACATAAAAAAAATTTCTCTTTAAATCAATAATTTAAATGATTTCTCAAACGCTGAATTATTGTTGTTTGTGTATTTCAATTAAATGTTGATTTTTTTTTTTAAAGATTTAGTTAACTCAAGGAATATCTTAAAACTTAATTTTTAAAAAATATTAACAATTTCACAAATTTCTAACGTTTTTCGACCTGATCAGCCTTATTAATATATTTCTTCTAATTCAAAAAGAAAAAAAAAGTTATTTAAGATTTACATGTATTTATTTTGTATATGTTGCTTTTAACACACACACAAAGATATATATATATATATATATATATATATATATATATATATTATATATCCTAAATTGTTCTTATCGATTTCATTGTTTCTTTCGTCTTGTTTATCTATGCTTCTCTCACATTCTCTGACTTGATTATCATAAAAAATATAAATTGTATTTAACTGAAACATGGTAAAACTTGCAAATCATACTCAAAATCCCATGATATTACAGGGTGACCCATAAAAACAGAACCCAAATTATTTATTTATTTTCCCATTAAACTAACCCTAAACCCCAACCCCAACCCTAAGCCTAAGCCTAAACCCTAACCCCGCCCCTAGTTAAAATTAACAGTTTTATTACAAAATTTGAGGGTTCTGTTTTTTCTGGGTCATGGGATTTTGAGTATGATTTGCAAGTTTTACCCAGTTTCTCGCCTCAGCGATCTTCAGATCAAATGACCATATATATATATATATATATATATATATATATATATATATATATATAGTATTATTATCCATTTCCTATTCATATTTAATTGAATTTGATGATTTTGAAAATAAAATATAAAAAGGTGTTCATATGTATTGTGGTAAATAAAAGGTAAGTCATAAAAAATTAAATCTAATTTTTTAATCATTTTCCCTCTATTCTATGATAATTTATTTTTATGCAAGAATGCTATTTCTATTTTGAAAATTGATATTATCATTTCTACAATATCTATATTGTAATTTCATTCTACTGCTTTTTGTTTGAGGTGTAAGGTAGCATACTGTTTATCATTATGATTACAGAGAACAGGATATTGCTAGATACCTTGACAAAATATATCTTCTCATTAGTATTCAATGGTGGTTGGTAAAATAACAGAAAGGATTAATGTGTCATTGGACTGACCATTCTCTCGTAACTACCTTGCTGAACACACAATAGAAACTATAAAAACTTTTACTCTATTGGAAATTCCATAGTTAATTATCTCCCCCTGCCGCTAGGGGGCAAATCGCCAACGTCGTATGTTGGCGCCAATACCAAAAACTTTACTTATCACGGAGCACCCACTGAGGGTAGTCGCGTAAACAGCGGTCCCTACACTTCATTCATCACTTAGCCCAAAATCAGGGATTACTTCTACGGACCGTTGACCTGGACGGAGGCATTTTCACAGCACACTTTCGAAGGCACAAAGCACACTATCGAAGGCTGAAGACCATTTACCGTCATTTTAAAGAACTGTTAACCCGGGCGAGAAGCTTCTAAAATAGCATCCCCCATCACTTATCACAGAACCAGTTACGAGGAAGAATGAGAAACGTCCGAAGAAACGTCTTATCAACATTTCCTACTGACGAACTGAATACCCCTGTTATCACCATCTCCAAGAACATTACTTAACTCAGATAAGTCTTGTAGCAAATACCAATAAAATTTGCAAAAACATTTATGTAATTTTTGTCAATGCAAGTGTCTGCATTTACTTTCGTGTTTGTTCCTTCTTTGTCCGACAATTTGCCTACAACTACGGAGAAATAAGAGCTCCTTCGAAACCCATAAATACTCTTAACTCCTATTGACAACCTTGACATGGGGGAAGTCCTTAATTCATCATTTTATTATTTCGTCTTAATAAAGTTTCTTGGAACATTCTTGATTCTATTTTCTTAGTTTGATGTAAATTTATTATGCAATAACACACTAAGAGAAAGCATGAAATTATTGATTTTTTTGAGAAATACAAAAAAAAAGAATTATAAAAACATCAGATTTTGATGTTTTCTTTGATAAAATATTTCTAGAATTTAATTCCAAAGAAAAAAATCAAAATACTGAAGTTAAATTAGATTAGTTTAGTTTAAAGTTTGTTTGGTCCTCTTTTGTGCATGTGTGTGTGTGTGTACAAACATCTTCCTGTATTACTTTGGATGAAGCAAACAAATAATAGTGTGAATGTGTTTACAAATTGCATGGATATCATCTGTTTAAATGCTGAAAACTAATTGTTTGTGAATATAGAAATTTGCTAAAATCAATGCAGTATATAAAAGGTGCAATGGTTTACTCATGTTGGTGACCACTTAATAACAGCAGGTGCAATCTTTGAAATACTATTTCTCAAAACGATTTTGTATTCTTGGATTGTTGTCAAAAATATGGTTTCAATGATGGTCTACTAAAATTGTATATACATTGAAATATGTATGAATAACTAAAAAAAAAAAGGTTCAATTAATGAATCATATAATAGAAATTTTGAGTTATTGTTAGATTTGAGAATTATTTCAAAATAGATTGCTTAATTATAAGAGTGAAGTGTTATTGATTTGGAAGTTGATGTGTTTGTCTTTGTTACCATTAAAGAGAAATATGTTAGAGAAGTGTCTGAAAGTTTCTTATTCTAAGTGCTAACATATGGATGTAGTGAGAGAAGTGCTTCATTGGAGTAGATGACGAGTTAGAAAATGGTGCTTTGATAAGAAGTTTTTTACAATGCAACACTTACACATTTATCATACAAATCTTTCATACAACCTATTCTAAGTTTAATGTAATCATGGAATATAGTCAGAGCCAGACTTTCACCTGTTGAGACCCTAAGATATATGAAATTTGAGGCCTTTCACTAAAAAAAATATTGTTTTTTTATATCAATGTTAATGTTAAAGAAAAAAAAAAAAAATAAAATATATATATATATATATATATATATATATATATATATATATATATATATATATATGATGAATTAGAATAATGACTAATGATAAAATATATATATTTTTTTAAATGAGGCCCCAATGCTGTGTGGGTCTAGGATTATTTAGTTTAAAGGTAAGTCCAGCACTGAATAAAGTTAAGTTTGAATTAAATGTCTCATTTACTTTTTTTTTTAAATCATGATACTAAGAAGATAGTATTATCTATAACATTATTGGACTGAAAATTACCAAATATGAACATAGCTTATTTTATATATATATATATATATATATATATATATATATATATATAAAGAAACTTATTTCTTATTTGGTAAATCAGTGTACTTTTTATCTTACTTTTAATTCATTGTGCTGGTGCAAGTGTTCCATGCTTTTAAATGCATGAATTGTATCATGTTTTTGGGTTTGTAAAATCTTACCAAATGTTGATGGTAGAGGTTGTATAGGGGGAACAGTTGAAGTTGGCGGTGGAGGAGGAGCAGTTGTAGTTGGTGGTGGAGGGGGAGCAGTTGAAGTTGGTGGTGGAGGAGGAGGAACAGTTGAAGTTGGTGGTGGAGGAGGAGGAACAGTTGAAGTAGGTGTGGTGGAGGAGGTTGAGGAGGAGGAACAGTTGAAGTTGGTGGTGGTGGAGGAGGAACAGTTGATGTTGGTGGTAGATGGGGCACTGTGAAAAAATATTTAGAATTCAAATATGAATATTTATGAAAAAGATGTCATTATCTCTGAACAACATTTATGTTTTTATTGTTCTTTGATAAGACCAGATTTCATTATAGTAATGTTCATCTTATAGTTCCATAGCCAGAAAAAAAAATTCCATTTATCAAGAATATCTATAGCTATGAATATCTCTCTCTCTTTTTAAGTAATGTTTTTTAAACTAATTATACAGTTAAATGACTATGTACAATGCAATTAATGACCAATAATAACAAAGTACTTTCTTTAACAAAATAGTAAAAGATAATAATGAAATTATGAAACCTCAAAATTTATATTTTTTTATGAAATAGCACCAACTAAAGTATCTGTATTTACATGTTCATATTTCAGGAAATGAATTTTAGAATATACTGAATCATAAAACCTTACCAAGAATTGTTGTTAATGAATTTATGCTCATTTTTGTAAAATACAACTCTTATTATTACCTATTTTATAATGGAATACTTATATGAATTATTAGTAAAAACTTGTAGACACAAATATATTAAATTTATTAAACTTAGACATTTCAAATGTGATTAATCTTGTAAGGTAAGGTATTCAATATAAACTTATAAAATGAATTTTTCAAAAAATTTTGACTGAAACAAAAGCTATTTTTCTAATTTTTTTTCACTTATATCTATGGATCATTATTGACTTCATAGTAAAAAAAATGACTTGCATATTTCCAAACTTTTTAAAAATTATATCTTAAATTAAAATCAACAGTTAAACTATGCTTAGTTTTACTTTAATGCTTATTTAAAAAAAAAAAATCTTGATTGAAATCTTTTGATATGGAACAAAATGTTATTGTTTGAAAGATAAGTAAAATGTTATTAGATCAGGCAATGGAGAAGATGATGAGGATAATGAAGTTAAAACTACCATATTAAGAGTTGATAAAGAAGAGGTTGATTGAAGAAAAGATAAATTATTAGGATTTGGTTTTGAGAAAAATCTCAAATTTTTATCTTTGATGGTGTTAGTGTATATACACTTGAAATTATAATTGGTCAAAAAATCAAATCTTCTGAATGATGTTATATTAAAATAAATTATCCAAAGTGGAAAAAAAACTTAACCATTTAATTAATATTTTTGAATATTGAGTTTTTTTTACTGAAAAGTATATCAAATAATTATGACTCTTTATCTGATAAAAATAATCTTAGAGTTAGAATTAATCAAATTTATCTTCATAAAATTACATTTAACATTAAAACATATTCTCATTAGAATAAGTAAAGAAATGAACTAGAATTAAATTTTTATTCAAGAAATTATTTACTGATTTACTGCTTAATATAAAATTTATTTGGTATCATGATTTTATGATGTGAGCATATTTGAATAAAAAAATTCTGAATTAGAGATAAAAATTTCAATGCTTAGCATATAAGGAAAATGTCTTTATCAAAAGTTTATTTTATTATGTTTTAATGAATCAATTTATAGTATACAACAATCAAATTTAGTTTCAATCTTTTGTTATGACTCTGAAAACAATTTTGTTTACAGCCTTAATTTTTTTTTTATTTAGTTGGGATTTTTATATAGAAAATATTTAGAGTATCTAAAAAATAAATTAATAGCATCAAAACTAGATGAATGCATGGAAAATACTGAATGTCATTAGTTCAGATACATTTTCTTAGTTTGAATGTAAGATATTAATATGTTGTAGCTATGTTATATGATTGAATATAGCATGAAATTGTAAATGTTTGCCCTGATAAAAAATCAAGTTTTATAAACTATTAATTTACATATTATTTAACCCTTTCACTGCCGTGTGTGACTATAACTGGATTACTAGTGCTGTGGCATGTACAAATATAGTCGAATTTCATTTGATGTTCCATATTTTCCACCTCCTGGGGAATTTTGCAGAGACATTTCTCATTATTTTGACACCAAATTCGACTACTTTTGCCATCTTTTTCATTCAGAAAATGCAGCACTGGCAGTTACCAAGAATTGGAAAATCTGGCAGCAAAAGTGTTAAGGGTCAAAATCATTCAAAATAGTGAAGAAGCAGTGATTTGTTTTTACTAAAGAAAAACACTTCATGCCTTCAAAAAATGGATCATGCTTTGTGCATAAATTTTTTTTCCAATGTGAAGCTTACCATTTGTAGATTGAAAAGGTGAAATTGTTGTGGGAAGAGGAAGTGCAGATGTGACTGTTGTTGTGGATGGAGAAAGGCTAGGTGAGGGAGAAGATTCTGTTGTGGGATCAAATGGTGAAGGAGGCAGGATTATAGTTGAAAGCAAAGGAGGTGGTGCTGTAGTTGAAAGTGAGGGTGGTAGAGCTATAGTTGAAAGTGAGAGTGGTGGAGCTGTACTTGAAAGGGAAGGTGGTGGAGCTATAGTTGAAAGGGAAGGTGGTGGAGCTGTACTAGAAAGGGAAGGTGGTGGAGCTGTACTTGAAAGGGAAGGTGGAGCTGTACTTGAAAGGGAATGTGGTGGAGCTGTACTTGAAAGGGAATGTGGTGGAGCTATAGTAGAAAGGAAAGGTGGTGGAGCTGTACTAGAAAGGGAAGATGGTGGAGCTGTACTAGAAAGAGAAGGTGATGGAGCTGTACTTGAAAGGGAAGGCAGCTGAGCTGTACTAGCAAGGGAAGGCAGTGGAGCTGTACTAGCAAGGGAAGGTGGTGGAGCTGTACTAGAAAGGGAAGGTGGTAGAGCTGTACTAGAAAGGGAAGATGGTGGAGCTATAGTTGAAAGGGAAGGTGGTGGAGCTATAGTTGTAAGAGAAAGTGGTGGAGGTGTACTAGAAAGGGAAGGTGGTTGAGCTGTACTAGCAAGGGAAGGCAGTGGAGCTGTACTAGCAAGGGAAGGTGGAGCTGTACTAGAAAGGGAAGGTGGTGTAGCTGTACTAGAAAGAGAAGGTGGTTGAGCTGTACTAGAAAGGGAAGGCAGTGGAGCTGTACTAGCAAGGTGGTGGAGCTGTACTAGAAAGGGAAGGTGGTGGAGCTGTACTAGAAAGGGAAGGTGGTTGAGCTGTACTAGAAAGGGAAGGCAGTGGAGCTGTACTAGCAAGGGAAGGTGGTGGAGCTGTACTAGAAAGGGAAGGTGGTGTAGCTGTACTAGAAAGAGAAGGCAGTGGAGCTGTACTAGAAAGGGAAGGCAGTGGAGCTATACTTGAAAGAGAAGGTGGTGGAGCTGTACTAGAAAGGGAAGGTGGTGGAGCTGTACTGGCAAGGGAAGATGGTGGAGCTGTACTAGAAAGGGAAGGTGGTGGAGCTGTACTAGCAAGGGAAGGCAGTGGAGCTATACTTGAAAGAGAAGGTGGTGGAGCTGTACTAGAAAGGGAAGGTGGTGGAGCTATACTTGAAAGGGAAGGTGGTGGAGCTATACTTGAATGGGAAGGTGGTGGAGCTATACTTGAAAGGGAAGGTGGTAGAGCTATAGTTGAAAGGGAAGGTGGTGGAGCTATAGTTGAAAGGGAAGGTGGTGGAGCTATAGTTGTAAGAGAAGGTGGTGTAGCTGTACTTGAAAGGGAAGGTGGTGGAGCTGTACTAGCAAGGAAGGTGGTGGAGCTGTACTAGCAAGGGAAGGTGGTGGAGCTCTACTAGCAAGGGAAGGTGGTGGAGCTGTACTTGAAAGGGAAGGCGGAGGAACTGTACTTGAAAGGGAAGGTGGTGGAACTGTACTTGAAAGGGAAGGCAGTGGAGCTGTACTAGCAAGGGAAGGCAGTGGAGCTGTACTAGCAAGGGAAGGTGGTGGAGCTGCACTTGAAAGAGAAGGTGGTGGAGCTGTACTAGCAAGGGAAGGTGGTTGAGCTGTACTAGCAAGGGAAGGTGGTGGAGCTGTACTAGAAAGGGAAGGCGGAGGAGCTGTACTTGAAAGGGGGAAGGTGGTGGAGCTGTACTAGAAAGGGAAGGTGGTTGAGCTGTACTAGAAAGGGAAGGTGGTGGAGCTGCACTTGAAAGAGAAAGTGGTGGAGCTGTACTAGAAAGGGAAGGCAGAGGAGCTGTACTTGAAAGGGAAGGTGGTGGAGCTATACTTGAAAGAGAAGGTGGTGGAGCTGTACTAGAAAGGGAAGTCGGAGGAGCTATACTTGAAAGGGAAGGTGGTGGATCTATACTAGAAAGGGAAGGTGGTGGAGCTATACTAGAAAGGGAAGGTGGTGGAGCTGTACTTGAAAGTGAAAGTGGTAGAATTATAGTTGAAAGTGAGGGTGGTGGAGCTGTACTTGAAAGGTAAGTTGGTGGAGCTGTACTAGAAAGGGAATGTGGTGGATCTATACTTGAAAGTGAAAGTGGTAGAATTATAGTTGAAAGTGAGAGTGGTGAAGCTGTACTTGAAAGGGAAGGTGGTGGAGCCTCAGTTGAAAGTGGAGGCAGAATTATAGTTGAAAGTGAAGGTGGTGGATCTGTACTTGAAAGTGAACGTGGCAGAATTATAGTTGAAAGTGAGGGTGGTAGAGTTGCAGTTGTAAGTGAGGGTGGTAGAGCTGTAGAAAAGAAGATTGTATTTTCAATGAGAAAAAAAGAACAGAGTTTTTCTTTAAGATATCCCATGATATTTCTTTAAAATCCTGGAAAGACCCTATTGAAGTTTTGTTAATTTTTTAATGATTTTTTAATTTTTTTTACTGTTATATAATCCAGGGTCTCAACTATATTCTTTTTACTCTAACGCATTTCTGAAATATTACAAAATCACAGAGTAGTTTTGAACACACTACATAAGATATGGCAGAAACCTATAATATGAAATGATTGAAAATAAAATTGTGACACCCTATCATTAAAAATAATTTCTGCCCTACAAAAATGATCTAAAGAAAAATAATATATCTGATGTATGCTGGATGCATGTATAGCTTATTATGATTTTAATATTTTATGCAAATATTTATTTTACCATTTGATGTAAATTTGAATTGTAAAAATAATATCATTATTCGACATTTATATTGTAAAAGTTTACTTTGAAGGAATAAGATACAATATCATGCCTCATGGGGAAATTACATGCACTGGGATTTCTTGCAATCTTACCAGCTGTTGTTGGTGGTGGAGGAGGGGGAACAGTAGTAGTAGGTGGCGGAGGGGGAGCTGTGAAAAAACGTATACAGAAGATAGTGAATATCAAAGTCTTCATAAAATACAAATATAAAGGAAGTAAAAAGAAATTTGATGATCTATGAAACTAAGCAATTTATCATTCTTGAAATCATTGTTTGAGATAAAAGTAAAATGAGCTTTGATTGTTAAATAAATATCTTTTTATGTATAAATATTCTGAATAGATCCAAACTGAATTAACACCTGAACTGAGTATCTATTAGTAAAAATATGATAGAATTCTATAATTCACAAGATATATGATAATTCATTGATTTCCAGATAATTGAAGGTATATCATAGAGAAGCAATACATGAATATGTAAAATATGAGATCTTAAGAATTAGATATCTATCATATAGATGCTGATTAAAAAAATACATGACCAAACAATCTTTATAAAATGATTAACAAACCCAAATATTATACTGAAGTTAAAAAAGAAAAACTAACCTTTTCTGAGAAATAATTTCATAAAATCACAATGCTTTCAAATACAACTAACCAAACATTAAAATAAGTCCTTAAGAAAATCATGCTGATTTAATTAATTTCATTTTTTGATTAAATCAAGACAACCATTAATAATGATATACACTCTTTTAGGTCAAATACTCTTTCATCTATTTCTATCAAATTATTTCAAAACCATTTTAGAATCAGGATTAACTTTTTATCTTCAGAGAAAGCTAAGGTTATTTTCTTAATGATTTAACTCATCCCGTACACACACAGACACACATATATAAGATAGTGTAGACACAGTTAATGACCCTTGCTCACAATCAGTTTTTCGCCTATGCAATCATTGCTTCAATAACTGCATAGGCAAGAAACTGACAGTGTGTGAGCCACATTAACTATAACTACACTATTCTAACTTAGATATATATGCTCTATTACTGAAATTGAACACTCTTTATACATATTGGATAGTGTATATATATATATATATATATATATATATATATATATTACAACAATTTAAAAATCTGTTTTCTCTGAGAAAATGAATTTTAAAATCATATTAAGCATTGAAAAAAATATAATTCTGTTAAATATAACAAATATGGTTGGATGCATAGCTGAATACATGCCTTCCAAAAATAGTGAGGTTTTTTGGAGTTTTTTTTTTTTTTTCATTTAACCTTTTACTGTTTTGAACAGATGAAATTGTAGTATTAACATATTCGGTAATTTTTTTACACTTTACTTGCTAAACACTAATAAAATGATATTGGTTTTGAAGTTCCTATTAATTATCTTATATTCGTGTGGTTAGAATTTGAATTCTAGAACATTTAAGAAAATGGAAATGTTTTCAAAATATGAAATTAATCAAAGCATGATATTCTACATTGATACTAAAAATGTTTCAGTTTAAAAAGAATGACTTGATGACATGAATGACAAAATCAAAAATTGTTCATGCAAATAAATGAAATTAAAATCATGTATTATACAATATCAATTTTAAAAATAGAATTGGTCTAAAATAGAAAACAACTCAGATATTATATCAAATTAAAGGAAATTATTTTATGACCCATCTGAAATTTAAGTCTTCTTCAAGCAAAACAAAAAAACAACAACAATTCCTCAAAATTTATTTAGCCCTTTGGCAGTAACCATTTCTACAAAGATTACACATTACTACAAATCATAAAATAATAGTTTAATATTAGCTAGATCTCACTTGTTCTTTAACAGCTGACAGTATATTACAATAAATTAACATACTCAGAAATCAAAGAAAAATCAGTTTGAATGATGAAAAATAGTTAAGACCTGTCGAGAAATGGTTGCTGAAGAAGGCTTGAGGTAGTTTGGCCAGAAAATGATTATTCAATAATAAAATTTCAATGGAGGTATATTCAAGGAATAGTGAAATAAACAAGGCATTCTGTGACACAATACAATTATGACAGATTTAACTTACTGAAATCCTCATAATATGAATTGTTGTGGGGTTACAATGGTTGTATATTTCAAAATCCAAGGCATAATCATTTTATTCTTTGACACCTCAGGGTTATAAATATCAAAACTGATAGTATCATTTTATGCCAATTATTATATGCAATGGAATAATTAGATTATGCCTTGAAAATTAAAATTTAGTCAAAATTATAACAGGTAAGGTGACAAGTATTATGTGCTAGGGGAAAATAAAAAAAATACTTGAAGCTTTGTAAGATTCTTGAAGTAAAACTAGTGATATAGCATTTCATTTATAAGAACTAAAGAAAATAACTATACATTATTTTTGCCACTGTCATTGTTAGAATCTATAGGTTATGACCATTGTTTTTTAAAATACAGTTGAAATGTGATGAATCAAGATGTTATTAAATTTGATTTTAAATAAATCAATATATCAAAGTTTGCCTTTGATTACTTTAACTATTCTTAATAGAGTTATTTACAATATTCAACTTTTCTTTATTTGCATCCAAGAGGCTTCTAATGCCTTTAATATCTCAACCAGTAGACAATATGAAATAATTATTCTTTTATAAAAATGAATATTGCTATTACATATTTTTCTTATAAATCTGATGTTTTTTGAATTGGCTGACCTTATCAAAATTTCATTTAATATAGTTTGTTTCTCTAAAAGATTTTTATTAGATTTCTAATTTTATTTGAATTTGTTTTATAGCCTCTTAAAATAACCAGAAATATTTTTTTATCTTAAGTCTTAATAGTAAATGTTAAATCATAAAAACAGATTCAGCTTCATGTATTAATAGGATTGAGAAGTCATGCCACCTTAACTCTTCCCTCTCTAAAGTCTTCAACAAAGAAAAACTAAACACTTGCCATTATAAATATTTTCAACACAATTAAAATATTAATCTGTATTGAAAAGGATTTTTGGATTGTAATGGTTGCAACTCTACATTTAACTGAGCCCTAATTATCAAATCCATTTATCCTTCATAGCAGAAATATGTTGTTTGTCTTTATTTCAGACATTTGAGAGTGAAGAGATTATTTTTGTTCATGCTTTTTGGTGCATTGATGAATGATTTGGGCATATAAAATCTTACCCTCAGTGGTTGTTGGTGGTGGTGGTGGGGGAGCTGTAGAAAGAGTATACAAAACACAATATTATATTGTTTACAAGACAGATTTGGATTTGAACTGATAATCTTAATATGTTAGGTTGGAAAGAAAGTCCTGTAACTTTTTGGTATATATATATATATATATATATATATATATATAAAAGAGTTTTATAATTTCCTTGAAGCATTGTGTTTATATAGGTTTGGTGGTTGGTTTGAAGGCTAGTGTAAAGAAAAATGAGGTAACTATGATGTTGTTTGTTTACCTTTGATTTATTTTTAATATTTCAAGATAAAGATCACTTCGTTGCTAAGGCCTGCCTAATAATAATTTTTAAAAAAGGATAGGCCAAACCTGGAATGATACTAAGACATTGTTGGACAGATTCACACACACACACACACACACACACACACACACAATTTGGAAAATATCTCCAGGCATGCAACAGAATAGACAGATCCTAGCAACAAGCTAAACAGCTCCAGACTTTCAGAAATCTTCTGACGAAGGGATCTTTATCTTGAAATATCAAGAATAAATCAAAGGTAAACAAACAACATCATAGTTACCTCATTTTTCTTTTCACTTGCATTGTGATAGCCTTCAAAATCAACCACCAAATATATATAATATATATATATATATATATATATATATATATATATATATATATATATATATATATAGAGAGAGAGAGAGAGAGAGAGAGAGAGAGAGAGAGAGAGAGATATTTTATTTGATGTTCAATTATAAATTCAACCAAAGAAATATTTTCCTTCATATTTAATGTTATAATCCCATCAAATTGCTAAGTTATTAATGTCTTGGACAGGAAATGCTTTGGGTTTGAAGGCAAAAATATCTGTCTTTTTAATAAGAGATATACAATTCCTCATCAAGGAAGTGCTGTAATGATCATCTGACAGTCAAATCAGTTGAGGGGATGAGGTAAAACTTCCATATTCATAATCAAAATTATTTCTTGCATGTACTTTGCAATATGTGGTCTTTCATTGTAAGACAGTTATAACACACCTTTCTAACTGATTAGTAAAGCTCACAAAGACAGGTAGTGCTTCTAGTTGATGACAATATATCTCAGAGTTGTCCATTTCATTACTATTGAAAATCCTGAATATGTCACCAAATACAGAGCATTACTTTCTCAATGTGTAATTCTGATCTTGGTTCAGACACAAGATATTTCTTATGTTGTAACCATAGATTATTAGGCTAAATGTGATTATAAAGAACAAACCTTTCCAGAAATGGTCTGGTAGTACATTTTATTTTTAATGACTATCTAATTAAGTTGAGAATTAGTCAGGTCACATGGAAACCACTGGCTGAGTTTTGACATGTTACAAAGTTTATAGAGGTGGGTTATGATTGTTATATAAGTTGTATTGAACAGTTGTACCATTCTTATACTCTCAGCTTAGGATTTTCTTCAATTACAATGAAATCAGTTATTAAGATTGAACAGAATCTTTGAGGATAAGATTCCTCAACTGAAACTGAATAAATTACTACAATGCAAACACTCCTCAACATTTCTGAAGAAGCTGAAAAAGCTTTTTTGAACTCATAAACTATTGCAATATTTCAAACAGGTGTCATTTACATGCATTTCTAACTCAATTAAAAAATCATTATCCCTGACATTACTATTCTTGAAATAGAATAGGAAAGATCAGAACACTAAGTGATATATCAAACTATGCCTTATATAATCAAACAACTTTAAAGTTATCATAGCAAAACAAACAACAGGTCTTTCTTTCCAATGTAATATTTTTCAAAGGATAAATCTAACTATGCCTTATATAATCAAACAACTTTAAAGTTATCATAGCAAAACAAACAACAGGATTTCTTTTCCAATGTAATTTCAAAGGCCTTTTTTCAAAGACCAAATCCAACTATGCTTTATATAGTCAAACAGTTATCACAGCAAAACAAACAACAGGACTTCTTTTAAAGTTATCATAGCAAAACAAACAACAGGACTTCTTTTCTAATGTAATATTTTCAAAGGAAGACTGTCTTTATTCAGCTCATAATAAGTTTCATATGCCTTTCAGTGTTACATTTTTCTTATTTATTGTTATTCTTCGTCTAGGTAACAACTTTAATAAAGTTGTTACCTAGTTTATTATTATTTTCTCAGTTGATTGTTTTATCAATAGAGTCAAAGACTATATTTGTATAGAGGTATTTGTTTTCCCTGTTTCTTGGTCCTGGTAGAAAATAAGATACTTCTTAAGGTAGTAAATAGGCCAAAGCTATTCATTATTAAAAAAGATACTTCTATAAAACAATTCCTGATTTTTTAAAAGTTATATTCTCTAACACACAGACTCCTTGATTAATAAAATGGTTATAATGATTTTCTATTGACTACAGATATCATATAAAAAGATTTTAATTGGATTCCAAATGGATTATGTACACTTTCCAAACAATATATCTTTATTAGCAGATCTTGTTATTTTGCCTTATAATTTCTTTTTTATTGTTTTTATCACAATCATAAAGCTATTTCTTTCTTTTAAATTCCTACACTCTAATTAAAAAAAACAAAAAAACAATATAGAATAGTTTAGTTAAACTGATAAAAAAAAGTAAAGATAAATAAACTATACAGAATAATAACAGATATATCTACAAAAATGAAAATACATCATTTTTGAATTTCGAAAGAACACAATAACAGTAAATGTCAAAATTTTGAATTCAAATATTTCAGAAAAAGATTCTATATAAGCGTAGTCGTAAAGACCCCTGAAGATAAATGATGAAAGGAAAATGAAATAAAAAGAGCTGAATAACCTTTTAGCATAGCTTAAATTTACAATTTTCTAATTCTATTATTAAATGTTCAATTATAAATGATATGATCTGTGAAAATAACAATAATCATTGAAAAGAACTCCATTTCCAGCTATACATTTGAAATATACATAATTAGATAGTTGCAAAATGAGATAAAGCAGAACATCTTGAATTTTTCATTGTTGATAAATAAAGAGTTGGATATTCTGAATGCAAACATTGCTGAATATAAACATTTATCTCATTTTAGTATATCAACATTATGTATATTTATTATTTATGCATGAAAAAAAAACATTAAAACATGCATTGATTTAAATAATACATATAAAGTCATGCTAATACAAAAGTCTGAAACACCTTACAGTTTCTATAATAGTATATGACAGCCTTTTGGTGCAAAGCATAACTTTATATGTATTACTTAAGAAGAAAAAAATCTGTTCAAAGGCTGTTTCATAGCGAAAACTTAAAAATCATCAGAAACAGTTATTAAATTGTATTGAACATCAACTGTTAATGATATTTTTATCATTTAATTATCAGTTTCCTAAAACATGAAATAACCTTTGACATAAAATAATACCTGACAAGAATGTTGGCAAACTATCACTTTGATTTGAGATTGGTATATTATTTGTATTATTTTGATAATTTAATATGACAATCTCTAAATTCAAGTGTTATTTCAACAAAACTTCCCAGGTATTGTTTTCAGATTAATATGGTACATCCTATGCTGGTACCATATTATGGTTCTTACCAGTTGGTGGCAATGTTGCTGGTTCTGGAGTTTCTACTTCAGGACCTGTAAAAAAGGGGGGTTGATGTTCAATTTTAAAAAATGGAAGAACTTTAGACCTTATTCCACTCACTACTGTATATTTTATCAAGTGTTGCAAGAAGATTTTGTGGTAACAAAAATTGCTAGAACAATACCATTATAAGTCTCACTGGATAAATAACCAAGAAATTTTAATCCCTATTTATAATACTAAATTATTACAAAAAAATAAAAGATAAATAAACAATACTGATTAACAGATAAGTCTTGATTATATTTAAAGTTAATATTTCAAAATATAAAAGTGATATTTCAAAATAAGAAAATACTGTTTCTTTTTTACTCAATTACTTTTCATTATGCTAGAAATAAATTTGCTGATAGAATTAAATTGTCAATATCATTTTAGGTGAAAAGTTAAATGAATACACTTGCTTACTGAATAAAACTCAGCTAATTTCATTAAAAACCTATAAATGTATTCTTGTAGTTACTTCATCATTTTTCAATGTTTTTTAGTATTGTGTCTGTGTGTACCCATGTTAGTATTTGTGTGTGTATATGCACACCTGCATATAAGCACTCCCTTCCTGGATATCCAGTTGACAATAATCTTCCAATTATTAGGTTATCCTCATATTTATGCATAGGTTATTACTGAAATCATGATAATTTACAAAAAAAAAAAAAATTCCTTAATCATTACTGCTCATCTTAGAACATAAGTATTTAACAAGTTACTTATCAGATGTTAGCTTTTTTATATCATACCATCCAAATTATTCCACAACTTGTGCCATCTAGAAAACAAAATATTTTGCTTTTTATTGATGATTTTTAAAAGGAAGTATCATCAATTTGAATTTTTTTAAAAACTGAAACAAATAAGCTGAAATTCAACAGATTTTTAAAAAGAATATCATAATATATAAATATTAAAGAATTGTATTATTAAAAAGAAAGCAAACTCAAATGTAACAATGTATTTACACACAAAAAATAATCATTTTTAGAAATCATGTACCAATAATTAACTTGTCAAAGACAGCTGAAATAAAAAAAAAAGTTTTAATATGAAATTCTGCAAGCCATGTTTGATTGTTTGGAAATAAATACATCTTTAAACATTTTATAACTTACTCATTAGCATTTTCAATTGATTTATAAATGTTATTGAAATTTGCTGATAGAATTAAATTGTCAATATCATTTTAGGTGAAAAGTTAAATGAATACACTTGCTTACTGAATAAAACTCAGCTAATTTCATAAAACCTATAATGTATTCTTGTAGTTACTTCATCATTTTTCAATGNATTGAGTGATACTTATTTTTTTAGTATGTTTAATCACATACTGTTTAATTTTTCGAGAACCGAATCAATAACTTTCTAAAGGCATTTTACATATCTAAATTGAAAATTCATATGGAATAAAAAGTTTGAGTTATGGACTCGAGGATATTTTTTATACAATGAGTTATTGTTATTTGCAATATTTATCATACTTACTTGTTTTTATCTGAAAAGAGAATCAGAAATCACTATATGACACAAAACTAATAAAAATTCTGTATTTGATATCCAACTGATTATTTGGAATGATTTATGCAATATTATATTTTTACCTCATTTATGTTGAACTCACATAAATTGAGAGATACTGCTTGTTTATTTCTAATAAAAATCTGTATCATTATGCTCACAAATATGTTAGCCACATGCAGAAAAAAGTTCACCCTTTAATTAAAGGGTTTCTCTTGCATATCTCTTCTTGATAAAAACTTTTATATCTTTTTTATTCTAATTTTAGTGTCTGTTCTAATTGTTCATTTTTTTACACTTGGTAAATTTTTTATTGGATAAATGACTAAAGCACACAAAATTAAATAGTGAATCAAAATGATAAACATAAAACAATTATACATTCACATTTCATCACTTCTGCATATTTTTTAATATATTACATTAAACAGAAAACACAAAAAAATAACATAAAACATAAAAAAGACTTGATGCATAAACAGTAGTTCATATACAAGTTTTTTTCAGTTCAATATTAATTAGTATAATCTCAACAAAAATATATCAAGAGCTATGCTGTAATATTTTAAGTGGAAATATCTAAAGTTAAATCATAGAATATTAATAATTTTATTCATATTGTAATACATGAACCTTTTTGTGAGTTATGACCTAAGCATCTATTATGAAATAAGTTAAATTATAAAGAAAATAACAAAGAACTTTCTGAACATTTTATCTTTGATATAAATCTGGTTATAGAAAGTTTACAATTTAACCTTTTGAACCAGGACTTTAAGAGGCTCCTGTGCTAGTAAAATTTGGGGCCCCTTCATTAAATATGTTTGACTTATATTAAAAAAATAAATATCAGGGAAAACTAAAATTTAGATGAGACATTTTTTTGGAGTATATGTATGTTAAATAAAATTTAAGACTACATCATGTTAATGTTTTTTTAGTATTGTGTCTGTGTGTGTACCCATGTTAGTATTTGTGTGTGTATATGCACACCTGCATATAAGCACTCCCTTCCTGGATATCCAGTTGACAATAATCTTCCAATTATTAGGTTATCCTCATATTTATGCATAGGTTATTACTGAAATCATGATAATTTACAAAAAAAAAAAAATTCCTTAATCATTACTGCTCATCTTAGAACATAAGTATTTAACAAGTTACTTATCAGATGTTAGCTTTTTATATCATACCATCCAAATTATTCCACAACTTGTGCCATCTAGAAAACAAAATATTTGCTTTTTATTGATGATTTTTAAAAGGAAGTATCATCAATTTGAATTTTTTTTAAAAACTGAAACAAATAAGCTGAAATTCAACAGATTTTTAAAAAGAATATCATAATATATAAATATTAAAAGATTGTATTATTAAAAAGAAAGCAAACTCAAATGTAACAATGTATTTACACACAAAAAATAATCATTTTTAGAAATCATGTACCAATAATTAACTTGTCAAAGACAGCTGAAATAAAAAAAAAAGTTTTAATATGAAATTCTGCAAGCCATGTTTGATTGTTTGGAAATAAATACATCTTTAAACATTTTATAACTTACTCATTAGCATTTTCAATTGATTTATAAATGTTATTGAAGTGATACTTATTTTTTTAGTATGTTTAATCACATACTGTTTAATTTTTCGAGAACCGAATCAATAACTTTTCTAAAGGCATTTTACATATCTAAATTGAAAATTCATATGGAATAAAAAGTTTGAGTTATGGACTCGAGGATATTTTTTATACAATGAGTTATTGTTATATTGCAATATTTATCATACTTACTTGTTTTTATCTGAAAAGAGAATCAGAAATCACTATATGACACAAAACTAATAAAAATTCTGTATTTGATATCCAACTGATTATTTGGAATGATTTATGCAATATTATATTTTTACCTCATTTATGTTGAACTCACATAAATTGAGAGATACTGCTTTGTTTATTTCTAATAAAAATCTGTATCATTATGCTCACCAAATATGTTAGCCACATGCAGAAAAAAAGTTCACCCTTTAATTAAAGGGTTTCTCTTGCATATCTCTTCTTGAATAAAACTTTTATATCTTTTTTATTCTAATTTTAGTGTCTGTTCTAATTGTTCATTTTTTTACACTTGGTAAATTTTTTATTGGATAAATGACTAAAGCACACAAAATTAAATAGTGAATCAAAATGATAAACATAAAACAATTATACATTCACATTTCATCACTTCTGCATATTTTTTAATATATTACATTAAACAGAAAACACAAAAAAATAACATAAAACATAAAAAAGACTTGATGCATAAACAGTAGTTCATATACAAGTTTTTTTCAGTTCAATATTAATTAGTATAATCTCAACAAAAATATATCAAGAGCTATGCTGTAATATTTTAAGTGGAAATATCTAAAGTTAAATCATAGAATATTAATAATTTTATTCATATTGTAATACATGAACCTTTTTGTGAGTTATGACCTAAGCATCTATTATGAAATTAAGTTAAATTATAAAGAAAATAACAAAGGAACTTTCTGAACATTTTATCTTTGATATAAATCTGGTTATAGAAAGTTTACAATTTAACCTTTTGAACCAGGACTTTAAGAGGCTCCTGTGCTAGTAAAATTTGGGGCCCCTTCATTAAATATGTTTGACTTATATTAAAAAAATAAATATCAGGGAAAACTAAAATTTAGATGAGACATTTTTTTGGAGTATATGTATGTTAAATAAAATTTAAGACTACATCATGTTAATGTTGAGAACTTTTAACAGAGATTTTGTTGATATAGGATTAAAATGATGGTTGTATAAAAGCACACAGATTATAACCATTTAAAATGTTGAATAAAAGAATTTTTTAAAGCTATAAACAAAATTTTAAAAAAATCATATTACATATTTACAAGAATTTTTTAGATTACGTTTTTTTTGTTGTTGAATAGAACAAAAGCGCATTTGAATTTAACTAGCATTCTTAAATACATGTACAAGCAGACACACACAGATACATATGCACACACACACACACACATACACACATCATGTACCTACAAACAAATGTATATGTTAATTATTGCATAATCACAAGCGTATTCACATACACACCCTCATATATAAGACATGTTAGTTATTGAATATTGTGAGTAAAATATGATTCATTTATAAAGAGAAAAAGAAATTCTATCATCAATGCATATCAGTCATGCTCATATCTACCTGGACAAAACTGTTCAAATACTTTCTCTTTCAAAACGGAAAGCTCATCAAAGGTCTTGACCACAAACATATTTTCAGAGATTGGTGGGGATGCAATCTGGCTCAATTCTCTAGTATCAGATAGGCCAATACCAATACCATAGATGAGGATGTTGTCAGCTCTAACCTTTTCAGCTTCAGGAATTGTATCAAAAGCATTTACATTTGAAACACCGTCCGTGAGAAGAATAGCAATATTGGCTACTGAAGGCCTATCTCCATTCTGTTGTGTGAACATTTGTGTGCGCATAACATTGAGTCCACCATAAGTGTTTGTGCTTCCATAAACATATGGGATATTCCTTACTGCTTCTTTGACATCTTCTTTTGTGCGATACTCATTCAAGTGGAATTGAATTTCTACTTTAGTGCTGTATAGAACAGCACCAATTCGGACATTGCCACTGTCTATATCAGCAGCAGATACAAAATCAACAATAAAGTCTAACATTTTCTGGAAATTTGGTGCACTGACACTAGTGGATGAATCCAAAATGAAGATGATGTCAGACTTGGCATTGGCACATCCACCTACAGAATATGGACATAACCATTCATATGTGAAGAATACAGAAAGAGAGAATATAACATATACTACCACTTGATTCTTTTTGATATTTTATCCTGCTTTCAGTAATGGATTATACGTTAAAGATTGGAAGAGATTTTATAACTGAATAAACGTTGTCAATATCAACAACAATTAAATATAAAAAAACATGAAGATGAAAACCATTTTAAAGGTTTTTCTTAATTAGAAAACAGTGTTGATGTTTCTAATTTACAAACAAACATTATAAGAAAATAACATAGAGGAACAATTCGACACAATAACATTTTGTCATGATGACAAGACGAAGGACAGATTATAATTGCTTGACAAGACACAGGGACAAGAAGAGACACAAAGACGATTGGTGTTCTAATATTTGACGAGAAATAAACATCAACATAAATTAGCAAGAAATCATAGAGAAATAATGAAAATGTATTATTTATAATTAGATACACTGACAAAAAAACAAATGCAACAATAGAATTTAAACATAAAACTGTACAATTAAAACATGAACAAGGAAAGAAGCAAGGAAATATATTATAACAAACAACATAGCATTGATTTTCATCGTGTGTACTTTTCATTAGAAGTAAGAAGAGAATATATGTTTATATAGGCTCCACAATAGACTTGTGTGTTGTAGTTCCTTTATTGAAATAGATATCAAAGATTATTTTACTATTTTCTGTTATATTACAATTTGTTTGATAGTTGACAGCATACTTTAAAAAAATTAAAATATATGTACATCTGTATTAAACAATCAAGTAACAAAATGTTGACTAAAATAATTTGATATGATCTATCTATAATCAAGTGGTTTGTATGTATTATCTATTACCATGAATTAAATGTAATAACTGAAATCTTACCCCCAGATTCTATTTTAATTACGGGTGCCTCTGTAGTTTGAATAGCTGTAGAAGAAATAAATGAAATTATCTTCTAGAAGAATGCAACAAGATTATATAATTGTAATAACCATGAAAGAATTATGAGCAAATTACGACAAAAAATAGATGAGTAAAAAGGAATAAATTAATAATGAATATTAAAACTCCTAATAATTATTATGATAATAATAATTATGAATAATGTTTACACTAAAATTTACAATGTTTTCTACCATTAGTGAAAAAAATGAGAAATCTTAAAATTTAGATGAAAGTTTTAAGGAAAGGAGTAAACAATTGTTTATATATTGTCAGTATTAAGACATTATTAAGGACCTTGTAATTTCTGCTTTGATATTTGTTATGGACAGTATTTTCATGTTTGTAAATGCAATTATGTGTGCAATGATCTCACCTCTTGTAGGGGCCACAGTGATTGGAGATCGAGTCACTGGTGCCCGTGATGGTAGTTGAGAGCCTCCTTTATAGAAAAAACAAGTAAACATCTACATGTTTGTTCATATTTACAAGCAAATATAGGTACAATGCACGCACACAAACACATGCACACACATATCACATATATAACTGTTCAAGAAGTGAAAGATGAAAAGAAAGAAATAACAGAAGACAAGTAACATGTATTAAAGATAGTTTCAAAGAAAGAATGACTGTAATTTACTAAATCTGCTATATCATTAGATTAGCATATGGATATAATAAGCATTAAAAATGTCTCTAAGTGCAAGATATTAAAATACGTTACTTTTTCACATTTACTTTTAAATGTAGTTAGTGTAACAAATAATGAGAATATATACTTTTCTATATCTTTTGTACTAAATCAGTTTTACAAATCTAAATTATAATAGTTTATGTAACATAGAACAAATTCATATTAACAGAAATGTTATACGAATTTCTTAAGTAATCTGAAGCATGTCATGCATTTTCATTATGCTGGATATTTATATATATTTTTGGATGAAGTGTTCTTTCATATTGCACATTGCATAATCACATTTTAATTTCACAAGCATATTCACATACACACCCTCATATATAAGACATGTTAGTTATTGAATATTGTGAGTAAAATATGATTCATTTATAAAGAGAAAAAGAAATTCTATCATCAATGCATATCAGTCATGCTCATATCTACCTGGACAAAACTGTTCAAATACTTTCTCTTTCAAAACGGAAAGCTCATCAAAGGTCTTGACCACAAACATATTTTCAGAGATTGGTGGGGATGCAATCTGGCTCAATTCTCTAGTATCAGATAGGCCAATACCAATACCATAGATGAGGATGTTGTCAGCTCTAACCTTTTCAGCTTCAGGAATTGTATCAAAAGCATTTACATTTGAAACACCGTCCGTGAGAAGAATAGCAATATTGGCTACTGAAGGCCTATCTCCATTCTGTTGTGTGAACATTTGTGTGCGCATAACATTGAGTCCACCATAAGTGTTTGTGCTTCCATAAACATATGGGATATTCCTTACTGCTTCTTTGACATCTTCTTTTGTGCGATACTCATTCAAGTGGAATTGAATTTCTACTTTAGTGCTGTATAGAACAGCACCAATTCGGACATTGCCACTGTCTATATCAGCAGCAGATACAAAATCAACAATAAAGTCTAACATTTTCTGGAAATTTGGTGCACTGACACTAGTGGATGAATCCAAAATGAAGATGATGTCAGACTTGGCATTGGCACATCCACCTACAGAATATGGACATAACCATTCATATGTGAAGAATACAGAAAGAGAGAATATAACATATACTACCACTTGATTCTTTTTGATATTTTATCCTGCTTTCAGTAATGGATTATACGTTAAAGATTGGAAGAGATTTTATAACTGAATAAACGTTGTCAATATCAACAACAATTAAATATAAAAAAACATGAAGATGAAAACCATTTTAAAGGTTTTTCTTAATTAGAAAACAGTGTTGATGTTTCTAATTTACAAACAAACATTATAAGAAAATAACATAGAGGAACAATTCGACACAATAACATTTTGTCATGATGACAAGACCGACAAGGGGACACAATTACAACATGAGATACACATCGAGGGATTGATACAAAAATGACTATTCTTTGATGGAAAAGAAGTATTCATTTAGACAAACAGGAAATGAGTGTGAAATAATAAAACAGTACACGTAAAACATTACACACAACACAAGAAAGAAGAGACAAAACAGTAATAAGTGGTCTAATCTTTAACAAGAAATGGACATCAACAGAAATCAACAGGAAATTATTGAGAAATAGCATTTAATACATATATTTAGATACACTGACAACCAATAACTACAACATAAATTTCAAGCAATAAAAGAGTACATGTAAAACATTCACAGATAATTAATAAGACATTGTATTACAGAGAAAATATAGCTTTGTTTACTTTTAGAGAACATATATATATTATGAGAATTAAGACGACATTATGATAGTAAAATGCTACATATTTGTTAAGTTGGCTGTAGTAGATTCATTGAAATAGACAACAGATATTGTTTTGCTATTTTCTCTTATATTACAATTTGTTTAATAGTTGTCAGCATATTCTGAGGGAAATTAAAGCATTCTTTGTGAAAGTATAGAATATTCAAGTAAGAATATGTTGACTAAAATAATTCATCAATTAAGTGGTTTCTTTGTATTATCTACTATCATAAATGTAATAACTGAAATCTTACCCCCAGATTCTATTTTAATTACAGGTGCTTCTGTAGTTTGAATAGCTGTAGAAGAAATAAATGAAATTATCTTCTAGAAAAATACAAGATTATGTAATTGTAATAGTCATTAGAATATTGCTTGCAAATTACAATAGCAAAATAGCAATAGCAAAATAAATAAATTAATGAATAGTAATCATAATGATTTTTAATAATTTTCATCTTGATGATGATTACAAAAAACATTTACTGTAAAAATAACAATGTTTTTTTTCTACTGATCACAATTAATTTAAAATGATAAAATCTAAAATATATTCAAAACTTTTAAATACTAGTGCAATAGTCTTGGTTATAATTTGGTAGTATTAAGGCATTATCAATGGCATTGTACTTTCTGGTTTGAAATGTGTTCTAGACAGTATTTTCATGTGTGTAAATGCAATTATGTATGCAATGATCTCACCTCTTGTAGGGGCCACAGTGATTGGAGATCGAGTCACTGGTGCCCGTGATGGTAGTTGAGAGCCTCCTTTATAGAAAAAACAATTAAACATCTACATGTTTGTTCATATTTACAAGCAAATATAGGTACAATGCACGCACACAAACACATGCACACACATATCACATATATAACAGTTCAAGAAGTGAAAGATGAAAAGAAAGAAATAACAGAAGACAAGTAATATGTATTAAAGATAGTTTCAAAGACAGAATGACTGTAATTTACTAAATCTGCTATATCATTAGATTAGCATATGAATATAATAAGCATTAAAAATGTCTCTAAGTGCAAGACATTAGATTTAGATACTTTTTCATATTAACTTATAAATGTAGTTGATGTAATAAATAATGAAAATATATACTTTTCTATATCATTTGTACTAAATCAGTTTTAAAATGTAAATTATAATAGTTTATGTAACATAGAACAAATTCATATTAACAGAAATGTTATACGAATTTCTTAAGTAATCTGAAGCATGTCATGCATTTTCATTATGCTGGATATTTATATATATTTTTGGATGAAGTGTTCTTTCATATTGCACATTGCATAATCACATTTTAATTTCACAAGCATATTCACATACACACCCACACATATAAGACATGTTAGTTATTGAATATTGTGAGTAAAATATGATTCATTTATAAAGAGAAAAAGAAATTCTATCATCAATGCATATCAGTCATGCTCATATCTACCTGGACAAAACTGTTCAAATACTTTCTCTTTCAAAATGGAAAGCTCATCAAAGGTCTTGACCACAAACATATTTTCAGAGATTGGTGGGGATGCAATCTGGCTCAATTCTCTAGTATCAGATAGGCCAATACCAATACCATAGATAAGGATGTTGTCAGCTCTAACCTTTTCAGCTTCAGGAATTGTATCAAAAGCATTTACATTTGAAACACCGTCCGTGAGAAGAATAGCAATATTGGCTACTGAAGGCCTATCTCCATTCTGTTGTGTGAACATTTGTGTGCGCATAACATTGAGTCCACCATAAGTGTTTGTGCTTCCATAAACATATGGGATATTCCTTACTGCTTCTTTGACATCTTCTTTTGTGCGATACTCATTCAAGTGGAATTGAATTTCTACTTTAGTGCTGTATAGAACAGCACCAATTCGGACATTGCCACTGTCTATATCAGCAGCAGATACAAAATCAACAATAAAGTCTAACATTTTCTGGAAATTTGGTGCACTGACACTAGTGGATGAATCCAAAATGAAGATGATGTCAGACTTGGCATTGGCACATCCACCTACAGAATATGGACATAACCATTCATATGTGAAGAATACAGAAAGATAAAATATAACATATACTACCACTTGATTCTTTTTGATATCTTATCCTCTATATATGCTTTCAATAATGGATTTGTGGCAAAAGATTGAAAGAGATTTAATAACTGAACATTGTCAATATTAGCAACAATAATGTATGAAAACAAGTAATTAGAATGATAACAACATGAAATTTAAAACAATATTAGTTTTTCTTTTAGCTAGAAAACAAAGATCATATTTCTAATTTACTGACAAACATTTTAAGAAAATAACATGAGGAAATACACTGACACAAAGACATTTTTGGAATTAAAGACAAGACTGACAAGAGGACATAATTAAAAGACAACATACACAAAAAGGTACGGACATATAGACACTTAGTTTCAAACCATTGACTATGAACATTAACAGAATCTAACTGAAACAATTTAGAAATAATAAGCATGTTTCATTTATATGAGAATACAATTATAGCCAACAAAAACAAATACAAGGAAATTATGAACAAAGAAATACACAAGACAATAGTAAAAATACAATTTTTCTTTCAGATAATATCATGTTTATATTTAATGAGAAGGAAGAAATGAATATACTTTAAGATATGCTACATAACAGACAAGTGTTCAGTAGGAATTTCAGGAAAACTTAGATGAAGTATTATTTTCCTATTTTGTCTGTTATATTACAATTTGTTTGATAGTTGTCAGCATATTCTGAGGGAAATTCAAGCATTCTTTGTGAAAGTATAAAATATTTAAGTAAGAATATGTTGACTAAAATAATTCATCAATTAAGTGGTTTCTTTGTATTATCTGGTATAATGAATTAAATGTAATAACTGAAATCTTACCCCCAGATTCTATTTTAATTACAGGTGCTTCTGTAGTTTGAATAGCTGTAGAAGAAATAAATGAAATTATCTTCTAGAGAAATACATTAAGATTATGTAATTGGTATAGCTATTAGAATATTGCTTGCAAATTACAATAGCAAAATAGCAATACTAAATAGATAAATTAATGTATAGTAGTCATAAATGATTTTAATAATTTTCATCTTGATGATTACAAAAATATTTACTGTAAAAATAACAATGTTTTTTCTATTGATGACAATTAATTTGAAATGATAAAATTTAAAATGTATTTAAAACTTTTAAAGAATGGAGTAAACAACAGTTTATAAATTGGCAGTATTAAGACATTAATAATTATAATTTCGGTTTTGATATTTGCTGTGAAGAGTATTTTCATGTTTGTAAATGCAATTATGTATGCAATGATCTCACCTCTTGTAGGGGCTACAGTGATTGGAGATCGAGTCACTGGTGCCCGTGATGGTAGTTGAGAGCCTCCTTTATAGAAAAAACAAGTAAACATCTACATGTTTGTTCATATTTACAAGCAAATATAGGTACAATGCACGCACACAAACACATGCACACACATATCACATATATAACGGTTCAAGAAGTGAAAAATGAAAAGAAAGAAATGACAGAAGACAAGTAATATGTATTAAAGATAGTTTCAAAGAAAGAATGACTGTAATTTACTAAATTTGCTATATCATTAGATTAGCATATGAATATAATAAGCATTAAAAATGTCTCTAAGAGCAAGGCATTAGAATTAGATACTTTTTCATATTAACTTATAAATGTAGTTGATGTAATAAATAATGAAAATATATACTTTTCTATATCTTTTGTACTTAATCAGTTTTACAAATGTAAATTATAATAATTTATGTTACAGAGAACAAATTCATATTAACAGAAATGTTATACGAATTTCTTAAGTAATCTGAAGCATGTCATGCATTTTCATTATGCTGGATATTTATATATATTTTTGGATGAAGTGTTCTTTCATATTGCACATTGCATAATCACATTTTTATTTCACAAGCATATTCACATACACACCCACACATATAAGACATGTTAGTTATTGAATATTGTGAGTAAAATATGATTCATTTATAAAGAGAAAAAGAAATTCTATCATCAAGGCATATCAGTCATGCTCATATCTACCTGGACAAAACTGTTCAAATACTTTCTCTTTCAAAACGGAAAGCTCATCAAAGGTCTTGACCACAAACATATTTTCAGAGATTGGTGGGGATGCAATCTGGCTCAATTCTCTAGTATCAGATAGGCCAATACCAATACCATAGATAAGGATGTTGTCAGCTCTAACCTTTTCAGCTTCAGGAATTGTATCAAAAGCATTTACATTTGAAACACCGTCCGTGAGAAGAATAGCAATATTGGCTACTGAAGGCCTATCTCCATTCTGTTGTGTGAACATTTGTGTGCGCATAACATTGAGTCCACCATAAGTGTTTGTGCTTCCATAAACATATGGGATATTCCTTACTGCTTCTTTGACATCTTCTCTTGTGCGATACTCATTCAAGTGGAATTGAATTTCTACTTTAGTGCTGTATAGAACAGCACCAATTCGGACATTGCCACTGTCTATATCAGCAGCAGATACAAAATCAACAATAAAGTCTAACATTTTCTGGAAATTTGGTGCACTGACACTAGTGGATGAATCCAAAATGAAGATGATGTCAGACTTGGCATTGGCACATCCACCTACAGAATATGGACATAACCATTCATATGTGAAGAATACAGAAAGCGAAAATATAACATATACTACCACTTGATTCTTTTTGATATCTTATCCTCTATATATGCTTTCAATAATGGATTTGAGGCAAAAGATTGAAAGAGATTTAATAACTGAACATTGTCAATATTAGCAACAATTATATATGAAAAATAGGCAATTATAATGTTAACAACATGAAGTTTAAAACTGTCTTTTTTACGCTTAGAAAACTCAATTACATTTCTAATTTACTGACAAATATTTTAAGAAAATAACATAGAGGAACAATTCGACACAATGACATTTTGGATAGAAGACTAGACTAAGAAGAGGACTTGATTAAAATAGTATAGACACAAAGAGGCTTTACTTTTTAATGCATATAAACATAGTTTTATTGAATAGAATGATATCCATTCACAAAGAACTAATTCACAAAAAATAGTTTTACCAATTTTCATAGAATTTATCGCATTAAGAAATATTACAAGAAAAAACTGATATACAAATTATCTTATTCCATTTCTTAGTTTGGTTTGTTTTTTCCCTGAAGCTTTTGTTCTGTATACATATGTTCATAGCAAATGTAAAATCTCTACTTAAAAATCTACCAAAAATAGAGTAGTTATTATAAATGATTGTATCTAACAAAAATACTCACTTTTATGAATTTTTTACCAGATTAGAAAAATATTTCATAAACTTTTACTTAAATATATTCAAAAATACATTTTTACAGCAGGTATCTATTAATTGTCTGGTTAAGTCTGGTACCTTTTGACTCCTATGAAACATCTAAAATCTTTGCATGTATCTTATACTTAAAAATTATGCAAAACAAATGACAAATAAATTGTTTTCTTTGTGTGTATGAACTATGTTAACATCATATAATTATCAAGCTTATATTCTAAAAAACATTAATTGTAAAATTAAAATATATCCCTTTATGTCTCATAGGTTCCTATTGACAAATTGTTATAATGGAGTTTTTAATGTTAGTCAACATCTTAGAAAGAAATACAAACATTGTTTCCATAAATGAAATTTAATTTCTTAAAGATGCTGGCAGGTAAAACTCTTCTAATGTTCTGGAAATATTTGTAATTCTTTTTAAAATAGAATTATAAATTCCTTTTTTAGTTTATTTGCGGTTTTCACAAAACTGTTTTAAATTTGTGTTGATTACTGAATTCATTTGTAGATTTTTTTAATGAGATTATGAGCTTCCTTATATGCAGACTGCATAACAGTTGTAATAAACAGCAATAAAATTACTTTATATATACATTGAACTATTATTTTTGGTTGATTCATATATCTCTAGATTATTAAAAATTGTTATCATAGAAAAACATTTCAAGTGCTTCTTATGAATTTTGTAAAAAAGAAAATATTTTAAAAATATTTTTTGAATTGATTGGATTCTTTTAAAATCTTTTAAAAAGTGCATGTCATCATTTTATTATTCTTGTATAATATAGATCAACAATATATTTTAACAAATAAAAATTGAATTTGCAAAACAAATCAGTACTTTAGTTTTATATTGCAGTTTTGAATTTTCAGAGACAGTGCATCAATTTAAGATTACATTTTTAAAAGATGATTTAAATTCTCCTGGAATTCATATTTTTAACATGTAAATCTCTTTTAGTTGCAATTGATATCTATTGACAGGCTATAAAATTCAATAAATTTGGGTGGGTGTACCTAAGTAAAAATTATATTTCCACTAATTTTTTACAAAGTAAACTTTTGGCGAATAAATTTAGTACTTATGAATAAAAACCAAAAATTAAGTTTATTTATTAGTTAGTTTTTTGTAGATTTTCAAAATATGGCTATTTGATACTGAAAATTTTACAGTTGATTTTTGTATGCTTTTTATAAACATAACCAAGGATTTTCAAAACAAACTAACCAAGTTTCTATATAATGGAATAAAATAATTTTTAAATAAGATTCTTTTCAATTCTGTTTTATTTTCATTATGTATATTTTATGAAAATTGGTTAAACTGTTCCCTAGGAATTGATTATTTTTGTCAATGGTTCTCAGTTTTTCCACAAATCTATAATCATGCCTATTGCTGATCTTTGACAACAAATTGATTGTAACAAAAATCAATAGTATCCATTCATTAATAGTTAATATTGATAGTATATATCAAGATATATAGGCAACCAAGAATTGCAACCTTATCTTCAAAGCATACAAAAAGAACATGTAAAAAAATGAACAAAAAGCCAAAAGCCACTATATTACAGTAAGAAATACAATTTGTTTTAAACCAGATCATGTGTTCTTTTTGCAAGAAGTAAGGAGACAATGAAATAGTTAAGAAAATGCTACACAACAGACATGTACACTGTAGTATTTTCATGGAAATAGATATCAAAGATTCTTTTGCTATTTCCTTTATTATATGACACTTTGTTGGTATATAACAGTATAAAATATTCAGACAACAAAATGCTGACTAAAATAATTTAACATAATATGTATAATCAATTGGTTTCTTTGTGTCATATGATACTACATATAAAATATAATAATAATTCTTACCCCCAGATTCTATTTTAATTACAGGTGCTTCTGTAGTTTGAATAGCTGTAGAAGAAGCAAACAGAAGTATCTGCTAGAAATACATAGCAATAGTATGTAATCATAATAGCAATTAGAATATTGCTTGCAAATTACAATAGCAAAATAAATGAATTAATGAATAGTAATCATAATGATTTTAATAATTTTCATCTTGATGATGATTACAAAAAACATTTACTGTAAAAATACCAAGTTTTTTTTCTACTGATGACAATTAATTTGAAATGATAAAATCTAAAATGTATTCAAAACTTTTAAATACTAGTGCAATAGTCTTGGTTATAATTTGGTAGTATTAAGGCATTATCAATGACATTGTAATTTCTGGTTTGAAATATGTTGTAGACAGTATTTTCATGTGTGTAAATGCAATTATGTATGCAATGATCTCACCTCTTGTAGGGGCCACAGTGATTGGAGATCGAGTCACTGGTGCCCGTGATGGTAGTTGAGAGCCTCCTTTATAGAAAAAACAAGTAAACATCTACATGTTTGTTCATATTTACAAGCAAATATAGGTACAATGCACGCACACAAACACATGCACATACATATCACATATATAACAGTTCAAGAAGTGAAAAATGAAAAGAAAGAAATAACAGAAGACAGTAATATGTATTAAAGATAGTTTCAAAGACAGAATGACTGTAATTTACTAAATTTGCTATATCATTAGATTAGCATATGAATATAATAAGCATTAAAAATGTCTCTAAGTGCAAGATATTAAAATTAGATACTTTTTCATATTAACTTATAAATGTAGTTGATGTAATAAATAATGAAAATATATACTTTTCTATATCATTTGTACTAAATCAGTTTTACAAATGTAAATTATAATTATTTATGTTACATAGAACAAATTCATATTAACAGAAATACTATAAGAATTTCTTAAGTAATCTGTAGCATGTCATGCATTTTCATTATGCTGGATATTTATATATATTTTTGGAGGAAGTGTTCTTTCATATTGCACATTGCATAATCACATTTTAAATTCACAAGCATATTCACATACACACCCACACATATAAGACATGTTAGTTATTGAATATTGTGAGTAAAATATGATTCATTTATAAAGAGAAAAAGAAATTCTATCATCAATGCATATCAGTCATGCTCATATCTACCTGGACAAAACTGTTCAATACTTTCTCTTTCAAAACGGAAAGCTCATCAAAGGTCTTGACCACAAACATATTTTCAGAGATTGGTGGATGCAATCTGGCTCAATTCTCTAGTATCAGATAGGCCAATACCAATACCATAGATAAGGATGTTGTCAGCTCTAACCTTTTCAGCTTCAGGAATTGTATCAAAAGCATTTACATTTTGAAACACCGTCCGTGAGAAGAATAGCAATATTGGCTACTGAAGGCCTATCTCCATTCTGTTGTGTGAACATTGTGTGCGCATAACATTGAGTCCACATAAGTGTTGTGCTTCCATAAACATATGGATATTCCTTACTGCATCTTTGACATCTTCTTTTGTGTGATACTCATTCAAGTGGAATTGAATTTCTACTTTAGTGCTGTATAGGACAGCACCAATTCGGACATTGCCACTGTCTATATCAGCAGCAGATACAAAATCAACAATAAAGTCTAACATTTTCTGGAAATTTGGTGCACTGACACTAGTGGATGAATCCAAAATGAAGATGATGTCAGACTTGGCATTGGCACATCCACCTACAGAATATGGACATAACCATTCATATGTGAAGAATACAGAAAGAGAGAATATAACATATACTACCACTTGATTCTTTTTGATATTTTATCTTGTATACAAGCTTGAATAACGGGTTATAGGCTAAAGCAAATTAATATAGTTTACAGACAAGCATCATAAGTGAATAACATTGAGAATGAATTGACACAATAACTTTTTTGACAAGATTGACAAGAGGACATAATGAAAAGGAAACATATACAAAATGGTACAGACAAAAAAGGGACTGTTTCTTAAACTTTGACAGTAGACAGACAGTAACAGAAATCTCACAGGAAACCATTGAAAAATGACAAATACAGATACATAAATGTGGATACATTGACAACTCAGAATTGTAACGTGAACGTCAAACAATAAAACAGTACACATAAAACAAGAACAAAGAAATAAAGTAGACACTACAGGACAATAAACAAAACAATTCTGTTTTCTTTTTGATAACATCAAGTTTTCATTTCCTGAGATGATAAGTATGCAATAATCAAGGAAATGTTTCACAAAATATATTTTTATGTAGTGTTTAGATTCATTGGAATAAATAAACCTTTATTCATTTTACCGTTTTTTAAAATATGTCAATGGAATGGTATCTAAGAACAATATTTCTTAGAATCATTGATCCATTACATTTAGTACCATATTTTTTCATTATTAGAAATATCAACTAGTTTCTGTTTGTAAAATATCAACATATCCATTGGTTTATCAATAAGTTTTACATTTATTTTTGTCTGTTTATTTGATCCTTTAGACATTAGATGTTTTTTAATGATTTCAAATTAGATGATTACCTTATTAGTTTTTTGATACTAGTTCACATTTGGAAGTCCAAAAACTATGAAATCACATATTACCAGTACTATCAAACACATTTTCTTTACATTGACACTGTAAAGTACCTTGATACAAAAATATAGTTGTATTTTGTGTGCTGTATTTTCTTTATCCAATTATGTTTGCTTGTTTAAACTATACCATATCAAGAAGAAGATAATGTTTATGAATGATAATGTTTTTACTTGCTGTTCTTTAAAAAAAATGCCATTTTAGAATTTCCTAGTGTCATATATACCAAGAATTTCTTCATATCTTATTTGAAAATTATCACCAATATGAACTCTTGGTTCACTCTAATTTAAATATATGTGGGAGTTTACAAAAGATTTCAAGTAGCTACATTTGTAAATCTAGATTTTTACTAGATGTTTTATTTGAAATATAACTTAATAAATAAGAGTTTAACATCTATCCCTTGGTGGCCATTGCTAACACTATAAATGTAAACATACTTTTTTCGTTTTTTGGTTTTCTGATGACTGGAAAAGAATCATAGAAAAAGACCATAACTAGACTTATATTGTAAAATGAACAGCTCACTAAAAAGTTTAAAAGTTTGGAAATTTTCAAAAACTATTTTGCTAAAAAATGCTGATTGGTGGCCATAGCTCTTGCCATTCTTTAGTCATGTGATAATAGACAGTCACACAAAAAGATAGTTCATGAATTATAATAAGATACTTTATTTACTTGAAAAATCTATAAATAGATTTATTCTCTCCTTATATAGTTATTATCCAACCCGTTCATCATGGTTACAATGTGACATAAGGCTGCAAGTATGAGGCATCCATAATGGGATGCCTGTGTTTCTCTCTATGAATGATAGGTAAAATATTCATAAAAATATAATGTCTATATCATCAATCCTTATAAGACAATCCTTTTCACTTTAGATTATTACAAAAAAGAAAAAATAGTGCTGTTTTCATTTTCTTACATTACCACCCAAACATATGCTTTTCAGTAATATTGATTTGATAAAAGCAAATAATCTGATATATGCCAGTGGAAATTATAAGATCAGAAACTCTTAATACATAATGCCCTGCAAAAAGGAAATTTTGGTTAAAAAAAAAAAGAATCAAAAAAATTTCATGTCACATAAATGTTTGTTTATTATGTATCCATGAAGGATACATAAAAGAGTCTAATTTTAGAAGCAAAGTAAAATATATTTTTTCTGAGATGTGCTAGTTAAAATTTTACTGCTATATATTTGCCAATTAACATTGCTGATAAAATCTATCTATTTTAAGAGTATAATATTATGTATCAAACTCATGACCACTGCTAAAGAAAAATCACTGTATTAATTACAACTAGGTTATATGTAGTATTCATTCACCCTTGTTTCTATATATTTTCTTTTATTGAAACTAAGGTCATATGATATGTTAACATATTTTTGTGAATAAAATACAATTTACATTAAAAATTTAAAATATCATCGCTCCTCTCTTTACATAAAATTAATCTTTCATAACTAATTATGAAATTATTAGTAATAGAAAAATTTTTTTAAATATATCAGTAAAAATATGGCATATTTATGGTTATAGTATAATATAAATCTAACCTTTTAGGTTGTAATGAGAATATGTCATATTTCTAAATTTTGTTTGATACTAAACATGATTCTTATATATAATAAAAAAGGAAAAATCATTACTAATATAGTAGACAGAAGACCATTAAAAAGTGCACTATAAATGTGGAAATATTTGGAAGCATTTTATATAATAAAGATATATATTGAAATAAAAGAAAAGCAGTTTATATATATATATATACCATCACACATTCAAGCACATACACACACACAAACACTGTATATATATATATATATATATATATATATATATATATATATATATATATATATATATATAATCATTGAAAAGTTCTCAGTTCAACCAAAAAGGAAAAACATTTTCTTTGAATTCATATATATTTTTTCAAATATTCTGCTGATATTACTGAAATAAAATTCTGAAAAATAAGTGGAAACTTGACTAACCTGTTCAAACAAAAAACAAAACAGTATAACTGATAGGATTAAAAACTACATTACTAACAATGATCAAAAGGATAGAAAGACAAAATTTGAGATGTATATATAGTTGACATGCATTGAAAAAGGTACTAAAATGGAAAAAAAATTGTTGAAAAAACAAACCAACCAAAAAAGATGTAACATGAGTAGAAATTGTGATAGAGGCACCTTCAAAAATATTACACAATATGATACAGATGATAAAGAACACAATTGTATGGAAAAAAATCAGATTATTTGAAGGAGAAGGAGGTATATGATATAAAATATGTCATATATAAATACCAGAAGAGTTAAAAATAATTAGTAACATATACAATTATAAACGGAATGTAAAAATGAGAATAAAAACAGATATTTAATATTAAGATCCATAGAACAAAATCATGTATATAGCTACCTGAACAAAATTGATCGAGTTATTTTCTCTTTCAAAGCAGTGAGAGCTTGGAAGTCATCAACCACAAACATATCTCAGCGATTGGGGAGACGCAATCTGGCTCAATTCCGTAGTGTCAGCTAGGCCAATACCAACTGCATAGATATGAATGTTGTCAGCTCTAACCTTTCAGCCTCGGGGACCGTTTCAAAAGCGTTGACATTTGAGACGCCGTCAGTGAGAAGAATAGCGATGTTGGGAACTGAGGGCCTATCTCCATTCTCCTGCGTGAACATTTGCGTGCGCATAACGTGGAGTCCACCGTAAGTGTTGTACTGCCATAGACATAGGGATTTTCTTGATGGCATCTATGATATCTTGTTTTGTCCGATACGCGTTCAGTTGGAACTGAATTTCCACGTCCGTGCTATATAGAACAGCGCCAATGCGCACGTTGCCACTGTCATATCAGCCAGCGATACAAATGAACAATGAAATCTAGCATTTCTCAAAATTTGGTGCAGTGACACTAGTCGAAGAATCCAAAATGAAGATGATGTCAGACTCAGCACGGCCACATCCACCTACAGAATACGGACATAACCTTTCATCTCAAGATAAATGTTTGACACAAAACATAGACGACAAACACACAAAGAGGAAGATATTAAAGGAATGAAAGAGAAATGTCATCGTTGTTCATTCGGAAAAATGACGAAGTTATTATCTATTGAAATATACAGCTAACACTTTGTTACAAAACAGAATTACACAACGTTAGAGACAAACGAGCCAGTCGTTGTTATAAACAGCAGGAGACACAAGGTGAACGGTACAAACAATATCAAATAATGCTAGACGCTTTATGGTGTGGAAGATAAAGAAGACACTTGGAGAATTACTGAACATATATGTTTGAAAATTTATAAATACGTAAATTTTATGACGGTTGATCAGAAACAGAAGATATTTGACGCCTCTTTCTTGGAAACAGAACAAATCGGACGATTGCAAAGCATTAACGAGCAGAACAAACAAAGTCGATACGTTCAAACGTGATCGAAACACAACACAAGACGAAACGTTCGAATCGTTATAAAGGGTATTGATAAGGTAATTATAACACACTATGAAGAATAACACATAGAGCGGAGTGACGGAAAACATAGAATAGATGTCTTACCCTTGGTAGTGAAGGAACTGGAGTAGTTCTGAGAGCTGGAGAAGAAACAAAACATTAAAATCCTCGCTCAAGCACAAAATCAAGTTTAGAGCCATCTTACTATTTTTCCAAATTGAATGTATCCTTTAAAGTTTCTTGTTGATAAATCATTCAATTACACGTTATGGATTATTGACAAAAAAAATAGCCAAGACTTTGTTCACTTTGACTGCTCGCAGTCAAAGCACCGTTGTCTAGCTAGGTACGTATATAAATAAGCATGTATACATTATTAAAGAGGAATAAAAAAAGGAAAAGACAATAGAAAGTACTTAACTACTATTGCATTGAAAACTATATCAGAGAGCTAGAGGCTTATTGAAACTTGTAAAGACATTAAGGTAAATAGAAAATGACTCAAAGCCGTTGCATTTAAAAGGCCTGTAGATACTTTGCTGTGCAATGACGAGAAAAACGATAGAATTGGAAATGCACGTTTTGCATATCTCCAGAGGAGAAAACGTTAGATGCTTCTCACCTCTTGTGGTAGGTGCCAAAGTGTTGTGGTGGTGGGGCAGTTGTCTTTTCTTAGCTCCTTCATGGGAAAGAAAATTAAATCAGATTGTATTTTTGAAGGTATCAAACAATTGCAGCAGGCTTATTAGAATCTCTTGTTTAAATCAAAATGCGTTATTTACAGGACATATTGCATTGAGAAGACTTTCATGTTATCTTCTTTCAGCAAATAGTTTGTTAGTTGATGATGTAATTGCTTGTTTTACTCTTTGGCTATGTGATGATCGGCCTTGTTGGAGATGAACGTGGTATATTATGTGAAAAATAGTCAACATATATTAGCTATCTTACGTTCAACAAGCAATTGCATGGAAGAAATTTCAAGATTAAAGACTAAATTAGTTAATGGTTTAGTGTTAAACCAGTTGCACCCAGCAGCAAGTGGTTTCTCTGCTTGCAAATACATTAAACAATAAATGATATTTAGAGTAGAAAAGAACTACGCTGCGTTCGGCTTCTAAAGATCCAGAAAGACAAGAATTCAAGATGATAAAGCAATTTACTAAGTTTAGTGAGAAAATAACGAGATGGGCCAGGGCAATAGCTTGCGTGTTTTTGAACACACAGATATATGTAAGGGTTTAAAAAAAAGACAATTCTAACAACTAGAGAAAATGAAAGAGAGACAGAGGAGAGAGACAGAATGACAGAGATAGAAAAATAGAGAAAAATAGAAAGAAGGGTTATATTCTTGAGATAATGGATGATATTGGTTAATGAAACGAAAGGACGACTTGAAAGTATCTATAATCATGCGTATAGCTACCTGGACAAAACTGATCGAGATTTTCTCTTTTCAAAGCAGTGAGAGCTTGGAAATTCATCAACCACAAACATATTCTCAGCGATTGGGGGGAGACGCAATCTGCTCAATTCCGTAGTGTCAGCTAGGCCAATACCAACTGCGTAGATATGAATGTTGTCAGCTCAACCTTTTTCAGCCTCGGGGACCTTTCAAAAGCGTTGACATTTGAGACGCCGTCAGTGAGAAGAATAGCGATGTGGGAACTGAGGGCCTATCTCCATTCTCCTGCCTGAACATTTGCGTGCGCATAACGTGGAGTCCACCGTAAGTGTTTGTACTGCCATAGACATAGGGATTTTCTTGATGGCATCTATGATATCTTGTTTTGTCCGATACGCGTTCAGTTGGAACTGAATTTCCACGTCCGTGCTAATAAGAACAGCGCCAATGCGCACGTTGCCACTGTCGATATCAGCAGCGGATACAAAATGAACAATGAAATCTAGCATTTTCTCAAAATTTGGTGCAGTGACACTAGTCGAAGAATCCAAAATGAAGATGATGTCAGACTCAGCACGGCCACATCCACCTACAGAATACGGACATAACCTTTCACTCAAGATAAATGTTTGACACAAAACATAGACGACAAACACACAAAGAGGAAGATTATTAAGGAATGAAAGAGAAATGTCATCGTTGTTCAATTCGGAAAAATTGCCGAAGTTATTATTCTATTGAATTATACAGCTAACACTTTGTACAAAACAGAATTGACACAACGTTAGAGACAAACGAGCCAGTTGTTGTTATAAACAGCAGGAGACACAAGTGACGGTACAAAAATATCAAAAATAATGCTAGACGCTTTATTGTGTGGAGATATAAAGAAGACACTTGGAGAATTACTGAACATATATGTTTGAAAATTGTATAAATACTTTAATTTTAAGACGGTTGATCAGAAAATCAGAAAGATATTGGACGTCTTTCTGGAAACAGAAGAAATCGGACGATTGCAAAGCATAACGAGACAGAACAAACAAAGTCGATTACGTTAAAAACGTGATCGAACACAACACAAAGACGAAACGTTCGAATCTTATAAAGAGTATTGATAAGTAATTATTACACACTATGAAGAATAACACATAGTGGAGTGACGGAAAACATAGAATAGATGTCTTACCCTTGGTAGTGAAGGAACTGGAGTAGTTCTGGAGCTGGAGAAAAAAACAAACATTAAAATCCTGCTGAAGCACAAAATTAAGTTTAGAGCCATCTTACTCTCCAAATTGAATGTATACTTTAAAGTTTCTGTTGATAATCATTCAATTTACACGTTACGAATTATTGGAAAAAAAATAGCCAAGACTATTGTTCACTTTGACTGCTCGCAGTTAAAGCACCGTTGTCTAGCTAGGTTACGTATAAAAATCATGTATGCATTATAGAGACGAATAAAAAGAGAAGACAACGTTCAACAAGCATTACATGGAAGAAATTTGAAAATGTCAAAGACCAAATTAGAATAAGATTATAAGGTTTAGTTGTTAAAACAGTTGCACCCAGCAGCAAATGGTTTCTCAGCTTGCAGAACATTAATCAAGAGATGATTATTATTACGAGTAGAAAAAGACTACTGTGGGTTCGGTTTCTAAAGGTCCAGAAGGACAAGATTCAAGATGATTGAGCAATTTAAGTTTAGTGAGAAAGATAACGAGGGCCAGGGCAATAGTGTGTGTTTGAACACACAGATATATGTAAGGGCTATAAAAAGACAATTCTAACAACTAAAGAAATGAAAGACAGACGAGAGAGACAGAAACAGAGAAATAGAGAGGGAAAATAGAAAGAAGGTTATATTGTGAGATATTGAGGATATTGGTTAATGAAACGAAAGGACGACTTGAAAGTATCTATAATCATGCGTATAGCTACCTGGACAAAACTGATCGGATTTTCTCTTTCAAAGCAGTGAGAGCTTGGAAGTCATCAACACAAACATATTCTCACGATTGGGGGAGCGCAATCTGGCTCAATTCCGTAGTTTCGGCTAGGCCAATACCAACTGCGTAGATATGAATGTTGTCAGCTCTTAACCTTTTCAGCCTCGGGACCGTTTCAAAAGCGTTGACATTGAGACGCCCGTCAGTGAGAAGAATAGCGATGTTGGGAACTGAGGGCCTATCTCCATTCTCGCGTGAACATGCGTGCGCATAACGTGGAGTCCACCGTAAGTGTTTGTACTGCCATAGACATAGGGATTTTCTTGATGCATCTATGATATCTTGTTTGTCCGATACGCGTTCAGTTGGAACTGAATTTCCACGTCCGTGCTATATAGAACAGCGCAATGCGCACGTTGCCACTGTCGATATCAGCAGCGGATACAAAATGAACAATGAAATCTAGCATTTTCTCAAAATTTGGTGCAGTCACACTAGTCGAAGAATCCAAAATGAAGATGATGTCAGACTCAGCACGGCCACATCCACCTACAGAATACGGAACCTTTCACTCAAGATAAATGTTTGACACAAAACATACACACTTCGTCATTCTGACGAAGATAAATGTTTGACACAAAACATAGACGACAAACACACAAAGAGGAAGTTATTAAGATGAAAGAGAAATGTCATCGTTGTTCATTCGGAAAATTGGCCGAATAAATTATCTATTGACAATTATTACAGCTTACACTTGTGTTATCAAAACTAGAATGACACAACGTTTAGAGACAAACGTAGCCAGTCGTTTGTATATAAACGACAGGTAGAACAAGGTGACAGGTACAAACAATCAAATGTTCAATAATCGCTAGGACGCTTTATAGCTGTGTGGAGATAAAGAAGAGCCACTTGAAAGAATCTCACTGATACATATATCGTTTGATAAATTGTATAAATACTTTATATATTTAATTGCTGCCCACGGTTAGTAATTGCCATCTTGAAATCTTTAGAAGAAGCAGTGTTCTTTTCTACCTAATAATATCATCTATTTGATAATGTATTTGCAAGCAGAGAAACCACTTGCTGGGTGCAACTGGTTTTAACACTAAACCCATTAACTAATTTAGTCTTTAACATCTTGAAATTTCTTCCATGTAATTGCTTGTTGAAACGTAAGATAGCTAATATATGTTGACTATATTTTCAACATAATATACCACGTTCATCTCCCAACAAGGCCGATCGTCACATAGCCAAAGAGTAAAAACAAGCAATTACATCATCAACTAACAAAAAACTATTTGCTGAAAGAAGATAAACATGAAAGTCTTCTCAATGCAATATGTCCCTGTAAAATAACGCATTTGATTTAAACAAGAGATTCTAATAAGCCTGCTGCAATTGTTTGATACCTTCAAAAATACAATCTGATTTAATTTTCTTTTCCCATGAAGGAGCTAAGAGAAAGACAACTGCCCCACCACCACCAACAACTTTGGCACCTACCACAAGAGGTGAGAAGCATCTAACGTTTCTCTCTGGAGAATATGCAAAACGTGCATTTCCAATTCTATCGTTTTTCTCGTCATTGCACAGCAAAGTATCTACAGGCCTTTTAAATGCAACGGCTTTGAGTCATTTTCTATTTACCTTTAATGTCTTTACAAGTTTCAATAAGCCTCTAGCTCTCTGAATATAGTTTTCAATGCAAATAGTAGTTAAGTACTTTCTATTGTCTTTTCCTTTTTTTATTCCTCTTTAATAATGTATACATGCTTATTTATATACGTAACCTAGCTAGACAACGGTGCTTTGACTGCGAGCAGTCAAAGTGAATAAGAGTCTTGGCTATTTTTTTTCAATAGTCCATAACGTGTAAATTGAATGATTTATCAACAAGAAACTTTAAAGGATACATTCAATTTGGAAAAATAGTAAGATGGCTCTAAACTTGATTTTGTGCTTGAGCAGGATTTTAATGTTTTGTTTCTTCTCCAGCTCCCAGAACTACTCCAGTCCTTCACTACCCAAGGGTAAGACATCTATTCTATGTTTCCGTCACTCTGCTCTATGTGTTATTCTTCATAGTGTGTTATAATTACCTTATCAATACCCTTTATAACGATTCGAACGTTTCGTCTTTGTGTTGTGTTTCGATCACGTTTTGAACGTAATCGACTTTGTTTGTTCTGCCTCGTTATGCTTTGCAATCGTCCGATTTGTTCTGTTTCCAAGAAAGACGTCCAAATATCTTCTGTTGTCTGATCAACCGTCATAAAATTAACGTATTTATACAATTTTCAAACATATATGTTCAGTAATTCTCCAAGTGTCTTCTTTATCTTCCACACCATAAAGCGACTAGCATCATTTGATATTGTTTGTACCGTTCACCTTGTGTCTCCTGCTGTTTATAACAACGACTGGCTCGTTTGTCTCTAACGTTGTGTCAATTCTGTTTTGTAACAAAGTGTTAGCTGTATAATTCAATAGATAAATAACTTCGTCAATTTTCCGAATTCAACAACGACGACATTTCTCTTTCATTCCTTTAATAATCTTCCTCTTTGTGTGTTTTGTCGTCTATGTTTTGTGTCAAACATTTATCTTGAGTGAAAGGTTATGTCCGTATTCTGTAGGTGATGTGGCCGTGCTGAGTCTGACATCATCTTCATTTTGGATTCTTCGACTAGTGTGACTGCACCAAATTTTGAGAAAATGCTAGATTCATTGTTCATTTTGTATCCGCTGCTGATATCGACAGTGGCAACGTGCGCATTGGCGCTGTTCTATATAGCACGGACGTGGAAATTCAGTTCCAACTGAACGCGTATCGGACAAAACAAGATATCATAGATGCCATCAAGAAAATCCCCCTATGTCTATGCAGTACAAACACTTACGGTGGACTCCACGTTATGCGCACGCAAATGTTCACGCAGGAGAAGGAGATAGGCCCTCAGTTCCCAACATCGCTATTCTTCTCACTGACGGCGTCTCAAATGTCAACGCTTTTGAAACGGTCCCCGAGGCTGAAAAGGTTAGAGCTGACAACATTCATATCTACGCAGTTGGTATTGGCCTAGCTGACACTACGGAATTGAGCCAGATTGCATCTCCCCAATCGCTGAGAATATGTTTGTGGTTGATGACTTCCAAGCTCTCACTGCTTTGAAAGAGAAAATACTCGATCAGTTTGTCCAGGTAGCTATACGCATGATTATAGATACTTTCAAGTCGTCCTTTCGTTTTCATTAACCAAATATCCTCACATATCTCACAAATATAACCCCTTCTTTCTATTTTTCTCTATTTTTCTATCTCTGTCATTCTGTCTCTCTCCCTCTGTCTCTCTTTCATTTCCTCTTAGTTGTTAGAATTGTCTTTTTTATAACCCTTACATATATCTGTGTGTTCAAACACACGCAAGCTATTGCCCTGGCCCACCTCGTTATTTTTCTCACTAAACTTAGTAAATTGCTTTATCATCTTGAATTCTTGTCCTTTCTGGATCTTTAGAACCGAACCCAGCAGTAGTTCTTTTCTACGCTAATAATATCATCTATTGATTAATGTATTTGCAAGCAGAGAAACCACTTGCTGCTGGGTGCAACTGGTTTAACACTAAACCCATTAACTAATTTAGTCTTTAACATCTTGAAATTTCTTCCATGTAATTGCTTGTTGAAACGTAAGATAGCTAATATATGTTGACTATATTTTCAACATAATATACCACGTTCATCTCCCAACAAGGCCGATCGTCACATAGCCAAAGAGTAAAAACAAGCAATTACATCATCAACTAACAAAAACTATTTGCTGAAAGAAGATAACCATAAAAGTCTTCTCAATGCAATATGTCCCTGTAAAATAACGCATTTTGATTTAAACAAGAGATTCTAATAAGCCTGCTGCAATTGTTTGATACCTTCAAAAATACAATCTGATTTAATTTTCTTTTCCCATGAAGGAGCTAAGAGAAAGACAACTGCCCCACCACCAACAACAACTTTGGCACCTACCACAAGAGGTGAGAAGCATCTAACGTTTCTCTCTGGAGAATATGCAAAACGTGCATTTCCAATTCTATCGTTTTTCTCGTCATTGCACAGCAAAGTATCTACAGGCCTTTTAAATGCAACGGCTTTGAGTCATTTTCTATTTACCTTAATGTCTTTACAAGTTTCAATAAGCCTCTAGCTCTCTGAATATAGTTTTCAATGCAAATAGTAGTTAAGTACTTTCTATTGTCTTTTCCTTTTTTATTCCTCTTTAATAATGTATACATGCTTATTTATATACGTAACCTAGCTAGACAACGGTGCTTTGACTGCGAGCAGTCAAAGTGAAAAGAGTCTTGCTATTTTTTTTTTCAATAGTCCATAACGTGTAAATTGAATGATTATCAACAAGAAACTTTAAAGGATACATTCAATTTGGAAAAATAGTAAGATGGCTCTAAACTTGATTTTGTGCTTGAGCAGGATTTTAATGTTTTGTTTCTTCTCCAGCTCCCAGAACTACTCCAGTTCCTTCACTACCCAAGGGTAAGACATCTATTCTATGTTTCCGTCACTCTGCTCTATGTGTTATTCTTCATAGTGTGTTATAATTACCTTATCAATACCCTTTATAACGATTCGAACGTTTCGTCTTTGTCTTGTGTTTCGATCACGTTTTGAACGTAATCGACTTTGTTTGTTCTGCCTCGTTATGCTTTGCAATCGTCCGATTTGTTCTGTTTCCAAGAAAGACGTCCAAATATCTTCTGTTGTCTGATCAACCGTCATAAAATTAACGTATTTATACAATTTTCAAACATATATGTTCAGTAATTCTTCAAGTGTCTTCTTTATCTTCCACACCATAAAGCGTCTAGCATTATTTGATATTGTTTGTACCGTTCACCTTGTGTCTCCTGCTGTTTATAACAACGACTGGCTCGTTTGTCTCTAACGTTGTGTCAATTCTGTTTTGTAACAAAGTGTTAGCTGTATATTTCAATAGATAAATAACTTCGTCAATTTTCCGAATTTAACAACGACGACATTTCTCTTTCATTCCTTTAATAATCTTCCTCTTTGTGTGTTTGTCGTCTATGTTTTGTGTCAAACATTTATCTTGAGTGAAAGGTTATGTCCGTATTCTGTAGGTGGATGTGGCCGTGCTGAGTCTGACATCATCTTCATTTTGGATTCTTCGACTAGTGTCACTGCACCAAATTTTGAGAAAATGCTAGATTTCATTGTTCATTTTGTATCCGCTGCTGATATCGACAGTGGCAACGTGCGCATTGGCGCTGTTCTATATAGCACGGACGTGGAAATTCAGTTCCAACTGAACGCGTATCGGACAAAACAAGATATCATAGATCCATCAAGAAAATCCCCTATGTCTATGGCAGTACAAACACTTACGGTGGACTCCACGTTATGCGCACGCAAATGTTCACGCAGGAGAATGAGATAGGCCCTCAGTTCCCAACATCGCTATTCTTCTCACTGACGGCGTCTCAAATGTCAACGCTTTTGAAACGGTCCCCGAGGCTGAAAAGGTTAGAGCTGACAACATTCATATCTACGCAGTTGGTATTGGCCTAGCTGACACTACGGAATTGAGCCAGATTGCGTCTCCCCCAATCGCTGAGAATATGTTTGTGGTTGATGACTTCCAAGCTCTCACTGCTTTGAAAGAGAAAATACTCGATCAATTTTGTTCAGGTAGCTATATACATGATTTTGTTTATGGATCTTAATATTAAATATCTGTTTTTATTCTCATTTTTACATTCCGTTTATAATTGTATATGTTACTAATTATCCTTAACTCTTCTGGTATTTATATATGACATATTTTATATCATATACCTCCTTCTCCTTCAAATAATCTGCTTTTTCCATACATATTGTGTTCTTTATCATCTGTATCCATATTGTGTAATATTTTTGAAGGTGCCTCTATCACAATTTCTACTCATGTTACATCTTTTTTTGGTTGGTTTGTTTTATTCAACAATTTTTTTCCATTTTTGTACCTTTTTCAATGCATGTCAACTATATATACATCTCAAATTTTGTCTTTCTATCCTTTTGATCATTGGTAGTAATGTAGTTTTTAATCCCATCAGTTATACTGTTTTGTTTTTTGTTTGAACAGGTTAGTCAAGTTTTCAATTATTTTTCAGAATTTTATTTCAGTAATATCAGCAGAATATTTGAAAAATATATATGAATTCAAAGAAAATGTTTTTCCTTTTTGTTGAACTGAGAACTTTTCAATGATATATATATATATATTATATATATATATATATATATATATTATATATATATATATATAGTGTTTGTGTGTGTGTATGTGCTTGAATGTGTGATGGTATATATATATATATATAAACTGCTTTTTTTTATTTCAATATATATCTTTATTATATAAAATGCTTCCAAATATTTCCACATTTATAGTGCACTTTTTAATGGTCTTCTGTCTACTATATTAGTAATGATTTTTCCTTTTTTATTATATATAAGAATCATGTTTAGTATCAAACAAAATTTAGAAATATGACATATTCTCATTACAACCTAAAAGGTTAGATTTATATTATACTATAACCATAAATATGCCATATTTTTACTGATATATTTTTTAAAAATTTTTCTGTTACTAATAATTTCATAATTAGTTATGAAAGATTAATTTTATGTAAAGAGAGGAGCGATGATATTTTAAATTTTTAATGTAAATTGTATTTTATTCACAAAAATATGTTAACATATCATATGACCTTAGTTTCAATAAAAGAAAATATATAGAAACAAGGGTGAATGAATACTATATATAACCTAGTTGTAATTAATACAGTGATTTTTCTTTAGCAGTGGTCATGAGTTTGATACATAATATTATACTCTTAAAATAGATAGATTTTATCAGCAATGTTAATTGGCAAATATATAGCAGTAAAATTTTAACTAGCACATCTCAGAAAAAATCTATTTGACTTTGCTTCTAAAATTAGACTCTTTTATGTATCCTTCATGGATACATAATAAACAAACATTTATGTGACATGAAATTTTTTTGATTCTTTTTTTTTTTTAACCAAAATTTCCTTTTTGCAGGTATTATGTATTAAGAGTTTCTGATCTTATAATTTCCACTGGCATATATCAGATTATTTGCTTTTATCAAAATCAATATTACTGAAAAGCATATGTTTGGGTGCTAATGTAAGAAAATGAAAAACAGCACTATTTTTTCTTTTGTAATAATCTAAAGTGAAAAGGATTGTCTTATAAGGATTGATGATATAGACATTATATTTTTATGAATATTTTACCTATCATTCATAGAGAGAAAACACAGGCATCCCATTATGGATGCCTCATACTTGCAGCCTTATGTCACATTGTAACCCATGGTGAACGGGTTGGATAAATAACTATATAAGGAGAGAATAAATCTATTTATAGATTTTTCAAGTAAATAAAGTATCTTATTATAATTCATGAACTATCTTTTTTGTGTGACTGTCTATTATCACATGACTAAAGAATGGCAAGAGCTATGGCCACCAAATCAGCATTTTTTAGCAAAATAGTTTTTGAAAATTTCCAAACTTTTAAACTTTTTAGTGAGCTGTTCATTTTACAATATAAGTCTAGTTATGGTCTTTTTCTATGATTCTTTTCCAGTCATCAGAAAACCAAAACAATGAAAAAAGTATGTTTACATTTATAGTGTTAGCAATGGCCACCAAGGGATATAGATGTTAAACTCTTATTTATTAAGTTATATTTCAAATAAAACATCTAGTAAAAAATCTAGATTTACAAAATGTAGCTACTTGAAATCTTTTGTAAACTCCCCACATATATTTAAATTAGAGTGAACCAAGAGTTCATATTGGTGATAATTTTCAAATAAGATATGAAGAAATTCTTGGTATATATGACACTAGGAAATTCTAAAATGGCATTTTTTTTAAAGAACAGCAAGTAAAAACATTATCATTCATAAACATTATCTTCTTCTTGATATGGTATAGTTTAAACAAGCAAACATAATTGGATAAAGAAAATACAGCACACAAAATACAACTATATTTTTGTATCAAGGTACTTTACAGTGTCAATGTAAAGAAAATGTGTTTGATAGTACTGGTAATATGTGATTTCATAGTTTTTGGACTTCCAAATGTGAACTAGTATCAAAAAACTAATAAGGTAATCATCTAATTTGAAATCATTAAAAAACATCTAATGTCTAAAGGATCGAATAAACAGACAAAAATAAATGTAAAACTTATTGATAAACCAATGGATATGTTGTTGATATTTTACAAACAGAAACTAGTTGATATTTCTAATAATGAAAAAATATGGTACTAAATGTAATGGATCAATGATTCTAAGAAATATTGTTCTTAGATACCATTCCATTGACATATTTTAAAAAATGGTAAAATGAATAAAGGTTCATTTATTCCAATGAATCTAAACACTACATAAAAATATATTTTGTGAAACATTTCCTTGATTATTGCATACTTATCATCTCAGGAAATGAAAACTTGATGTTATCAAAAAGAAAACAGAATTGTTTTGTTTATTGTCCTGTAGTGTCTACTTTATTTCTTTGTTCTTGTTTTATGTGTACTGTTTTATTGTTTGACGTTCATGTTACAAATCTGAGTTGTCAATGTATCCACATTTATGTATCTGTATTTGTCATTTTTCAATGGTTTCCTGTGAGATTTCTGTTACTGTCTGTCTACTGTCAAAGTTTAAGAAACAGTTCCTTTTTTGTCTGTACCATTTTGTATATGTTTCCTTTTCATTATGTCCTCTTGTCAATCTTGTCAAAAAAGTTATTGTGTCAATTCATTCTCAATGTTATTCACTTATGATGCTTGTCTGTAAAACTATATTATATTTTGGCTTTAGCCTATAAGCCGTTATTCAAGCTTGTATACAAAATAAAATATAAAAAAGAATCAAGTGGTAGTATATGTTATATTCTCTCTTTCTGTATTCTTCACATATGAATGGTTATGTCCATATTCTGTAAGGTGGATGTGCCAATGCCAAGTCTCTGACATCATCTTCATTTTGGATTCATCCACTAGTGTCAGTGCACCAAATTCCAGAAAATGTTAGACTTTATTGTTGATTTTGTATCTGCTGCTGATATAGACAGTGGCAATTGTCCGAATTGTGCTGTCCTATACAGCACTAAAGTAGAAATTCAATTCCACTTGAATGAGTATCGCACAAAAGAAGATGTCAAAGAAGCAGTAAGGAATATCCCATATGTTATGAAGCACAAACACTTATGGTGGACTCAATGTTTATGCGCACACAAATGTTCACACAACAGAATGGAGATAGGCCTTCAGTAGCCAATATTGCTATTCTTCTCACGGACGGTTTTCAAATGTAAATGCTTTTGATACAATTCCTGAAGCTGAAAAGGTTAGAGCTGACAACATCCTTATCTATGGTATTGGTATTGGCCTATCTGATACTAGAGAATTGAGCCAGATTGCATCCCCACCAATCTCTGAAAACATGTTTGTGGTCAAGACCTTTGATGAGCTTTCCATTTTGAAAGAGAAAGTATTTAAACAGTTTTGTCCAGGTAGATATGAGCATGACTGATATGCATTGATGATAGAATTTCTTTTTCTCTTTATAAATGAATCATATTTTACTCACAATATTCAATAACTAACATGTCTTATATGTGTGGGTGTGTATGTGAATATGCTTGTGAAATTAAAATGTGATTATGCAATGTGCAATATGAAAGAACACTTCCTCCAAAAATATATATAAATATTTAGCATAATGAAAATGCATGACATGCTACAGATTACTTAAGAAATTCTTATAGTATTTCTGTTAATATGAATTTGTTCTATGTTACATAAATAATTATAATTTACATTTGTAAAACTGATTAGTACAAATGATATAGAAAAAGTATATATTTTCATTATTTATTACATCAACTACATTTATAAGTTAATATGAAAAAGTATCTAATTTTAATATCTCTGCACTTAGAGACATTTTAATGCTTATTATATTCATATGCTAATCTAATGAATATAGCAGATTTAGTAAATTACAGTCATTCTGTCTTTGAAACTATCTTTAATACATATTACTTGTCTTCTGGTATTTCTTTCTTTTCATTTTTCACTTCTTGAACTGTTATAATATGTTATATGTTGTCATGTTTCTGTGCGTGCATTGTACCTATATTTGCTTGTAAATATGAACAAACATGTAGATGTTTACTTTTTTTTTCCTATAAAGGAGGGCTCTCAACTACCATCACGGGCACCAGTGACTCGATCTCCAATCACTGTGGCCCCTACAAGAGGAGATCATTGCATACATAAATTGCATTTACAACACAATGAAAATACTGTCTACAACATATTTCAAACCAGAAATTACAATGTCATTGATAATGCCTTAATACTACCAAATTATAACCAAGACTATTGCACTAGTATTTAAAGTTTTGAATACATTTTAGATTTTATCATTTCAAATTAATTGTGATCAGTAGAAAAAAAAACTTGGTATTTTTACAGTAAATGTTTTTGTAATCATCATCAAGATGAAAATATTAAAATCATTATGATTTACTATTCATTAATTCATTTATTTTGCTATTTTAATTTGCAAGCAATATTCTAATTGCTATTATGATACATATATTGCTATGTATTTCTAGCAGATACTTCTATTTGCTTCTTCTACAGCTATTCAAACTACAGAAGCACCTGTAATTAAAATAGAATCTGGGGGTAAAGATTATTATTATATTTTTATATGTTAGTATCATATGACACCAAGAAACCAATTGATTATACATATTATGTTAAATTATTTTAGTCAGCATTTTGTTGTCTGATATTTTATACTGTTATATACCAACAAAGTGTCATATAATAAAGGAAATAGCAAAAGAATCTTTGATATCTATTTCCATGAAATACTACAGTGTACATGTCTGTTGTGTAGCATTTTCTTAACTATTTCATTGTCTCCTTACTCTTGCAAAAAGAACACATGATCTGGTTTAAAACAAATTGTATTTCTACTGTAATATAGTGGCTTTTGGCTTTTTGTTCATTTTTTTTACATGTTCTTTTTGTATGCTTTGAAGATAAGGTTGCAATTCTTGGTTGCCTATATATCTTGATATATACTATCAATAAACTATTAATGAAATGGATACTATTGATTTTTGTTACAATCAATTTGTTGTCAAAGATCAGCAATAGGCATGATTATAGATTTGTGGAAAAACTGAGAACCATTGACAAAAATAATCAATTCCTAGGGAACAGTTTAACCAATTTTCATAAAATATACATAATGAAAATAAAACAGAATTGAAAAGAATCTTATTTAAAAATTATTTTATTCCATTATATAGAAACTTGGTTAGTTTGTTTGAAAAATCCTGTTATGTTTATAAAAAGCATACAAAAATCAACTGTAAATTTTCAGTATCAAATAGCCATATTTTGAAAATCTACAAAAAACTAACTAATAAATAAGACTTAATTTTTGGTTTTTATTCATAAGTACTAAAATTATTCGCCAACAAAGTTTACTTGTAGAAAAATGTTAGTGGAAATATTAATTTTACTTAGGTTACATCCACCACATCCAAATTATATGAATTGTTATAGCCTGTCAATAGGATATCAATTGCAACTACAAGAGATTTACATGTTAAAAATATGAATTCCAGGAGAAGTTTAAATCATCTTTTAAAAAATGTAATCTTAAAATTGATGCACTGTCTCTGAAAATTTCAAAACTGGGCAATAAAAAAACTAAAAGTACTGATTGTGTTTTGCAAATTCGAATTGTTTTATTGTGTTTAATATAGTTGGTTCGACATCTATATTATACAAAGAATAATAAATTATGATGACATGCAATTTTTAAAAAGATTTTAAAGAATCCAATCAATTCAAAAAATATTTTAAATATATTTTCTTTTTACAGAAAATTCATTAAAGAAGCAGCACTTGAAAATGTTCTGTGTCTATGATAACAAGTTTTTATATAACTAGACGATATACTGAATCAACCAAAATAATAGTTCCAAATTGTATATAATAAAGTAATTTTATGTTGCTGTTTATTTACACAACTGTTATGTCAGTCATGCATGATAGGAAGCTCATAATCTATAAAAAATCTACCATGAATTCAGTAATCAACACAACATTTAAAACAGTTTTGGTGAAAACCGCAAATAAAAAAAAAGATATTTATAATTCTATTTTAAAAAGAATTACAAATATTTCCAGAACATTAGAAGAGTTTTACCTGCCAGCATCTTTAAGAATTAAATTTCATTTATGGAAACAATGTTTGTATTTCTTGTCTAAAGATGTTTGGACTAAACTTTAAAAAACTTCATTTATAAACAATCTGTCCAATAGGAACCATGAGACATAAAGGGGATATATTTTTAATTTTGACAATTACATGTTTTTTAGACCATATAAGCTTGATAATTATATGACTGTTAACATAGGTGTCAGTACACATCAAAGAAACAATTAATTTGTCATCTTGTTTTGGCATAATTTTTAAGTATAGATACATGCAAAGATTTTAGATGTTTCATAGTGAGTCAGAAAGGTAGATCCAGACTAACCAGACAATTAATTCAGATACCTGCTGTAAAAATCGTATTTTTTTTGAAATATGATGTAACGTAAAAAGTTTATGAAATTATTTTCTAATTCTGGTAAAAAATTCATAAAAGTGAGTATTTTTTGTAGATACAGCATCAATTTATAAATAAAACTACTACCTATTTTGTAGATTTTTAAGTAGAGATTTTAACATTTGCTATGAACCAATGTATACAGATAACAAAAGCTTCAGGGAAAAAGAACAAACCAACACTACGAAATGGAGAATAAAAAATTTGTATATCAGGGTTTTTTCTTTAATTTGTCTTAATTGCGATAAAGTTCTATGAAAATTGGTAAAACTATTTTTGTGAATTATTCTTTGTGAACTGGATATTTCATTCTATCTCAATCAAACTTAATGTTTATATGCATTAAAAGTAAGAGCCTCTTTGTGTTCTAGAACTATTTTAATCAAGTCCTTCTTCTTAGTCTCTATGTCTTGCTATCCAAAATGTCATTGTGTCGAGTTGTTTCCTCTATGTTATTGTTTTCTTAAAATATTTGTCAGTAATTAGAAATGTAATTGAGTGTTTCTAAAATAAGGCCGTAAAAAAGAACATGTTAAACTTCAATTTGTTAACATTTATAATTGCCTAATTTTTCATATATAAATTTGCTAAGTTAGTTGCAAGTCCCAGGATATCAGCGTTATAATAATTCTTTCAATCTTTGGCCTCAAATGCCATTTATTAAAGCATATATAGGGAGGATAAGATATGCAAAAAAAGAATCAAGTGTAGTATATGTTATCAGTTGGTTCGCTTTCTGGTATTCTTCAACATATGAATGGGTATGTCCAGTATTCTGTAGGTGGACTGTGCCAATGCAAGTCTGACATCATCTTCATTTTGGATCATCCACTAAGTGGTCAGTCGGCAGGCCCAAATTTCCAAGAAAATGTATAGACTTTATGTGTTGATTTTGGTATCTGCTGCTGGATTAATAGGAACAGTGGCACATGTCCGTAAATTGGTGCTGGTTCTTATACAGGCACTAAAGTAAGAAAAGTTTCAATTCCACTTGGAATGAGTATCGCACAGAGAAGATGTCAAAGAAGCAGTTAAGGAATATCCCATATGTTTATGGAAGCACAAACACTTATGGTGGATCGTCAATGTATGGCGCACACACTACAAATGTTCAACAACGAGAATGAGATAGGCCTCAGTGAGCCAATATGGGCTATCCCTCTTCCCTCTCTCACGGAACGGGTGTTGTCAAATGTAAATGCTTTTCGATAACAATTCTGAAGCTGAAAAGGTTAAGCCTGACAACTATCCTATCTATTGGTATTGGTATCTGGCCTATTCTGATACTATGAGAGAATGAGCCAGAATTGCCATCCCCACACAATCTCTGAAAATATGTTCTGTGGCAAGACCTTTGATGAGCTTGTCCGTTTGAAAGAGATAAGTATTTGAACAGTTTTGTCCCAGGTAGATAGGAGCATGACTGATATGCCTTGATGATGAGAATTTCTTTTTCTCTTTATACGAAAAAAAGAATGAATCATATTTTACTCACAATATTCAATAATCTAAACATGTCTTATATGTGTTGGGTGTGTATGTGAATATGTCTTGTGAAATAAAAATGTGATTAGTGCAATGTGTAATAATGAAAAGAACATCTTCATCCAAAATATATATACAATATCCACATATGAAAATGCATGACATGCTCAGAATTACTTAAGAAATTCGTTAACTGTTCTGTTAATGATGGAATATTTGTTCTCTTGTGACATAATTATATAATTTACATTTGTAAAACGATTAAGTACAAAGGCCTATAGAAAAGTCATATATTTTCATTATTATTACCATCACAACATTATTAAGTTAATGACTGAAGTATCTAATTCTAAGATGCTTGGCCTTTAGAGACATTTGTTATGCTTATTTATAGTTCATATGCTAATCTATCTAATATAATAGCAAAATTTAGTAAATTAACAGTCATCTCTTCTGTAAACGTATCCCTTAGTACATATTACTTGTCTTCTGTCATTTCGTTCTTTTCATTTTTCACTTCTTGAAAAGCGTTATATATGTGATATGTGTGTGCATGTGTTTGTGTGCGTGCATTGTATCCGTATATTTGCCTTGTAAATATGAAACAAACATGTAGAGTTTACTTGTTTTTTCTATAAAAGGTAGGCTCTCAACTACCTCACGGCACCAGTGACGTCGATCGTCCACCACAATCACTGTAGCCCCTACATAGGAGGTGAAATCATTGCATACATAAGTAGCATTACAACAGAATATACTCGCTTTCACAGCAAATAATCCAAAACGAAATTATAGATTATTAATGTCTTAATACTGCCTAATTTATAGAACTGTTGTTTACGTCCATTCTTTTAAAAGTTTAAAATACATTTTAAATGTGTGATCAATTTCAAATTAATTGTCAGTCAATAGAAACATGTGTATTTTTACAGTAAATATTTTGTAAATCATCAAGATGTAAAAATTGATTAAAATCATTTATGACTAACTATCATTAAGTCTTTAATCTATTTAGTAATTTCGCTATCTTTGCTATTGTAATTTGCCAAGGGGCATATTCTAGAAGCTACATAGACATTACATTAATGCTTAATGGTGTATTTCTCTAGAAGATAATTTCATTATTTGCTCTAACAGCTTATTCAAACTACAGAAGCACCTGGTAATTTTTTTTTTTTGTTAAAATAAGAACTCTGGGGGGTAACGATTTCAGTTATTTACATTTAATTCATGTTATACGTCAGAGTAATTCAAAGAAACACTTTAAAATTGATGCATTATTTTAGTGCAACAAATATCTCTGTACTTAAAATTTTATAACTCACAAAGAATGGCTTGAAGTTTCCCTCAGAATATGCTGAACGAACTATCAAAACTAAATTGTAATATAAGGAGCAGACAGTAAATAAGGAAATAATACTTCATTCTAAGGTTTTTCCTGCTAAATTCCTCTGACACTTGTGCTTGTATTGTAGCAGTATCTCTTAAAGTATATTCGAATTTCTTCTTCTCATAAAATATAACATGATATTATCTGAAAGTAAAAATTGTAGTTTTACTATTGTCTTGGTGTATTTCTTTGTTCATAATTTCCTTGTATTTGTTTTGTTGGCTATATTGCTATTCTCTTGCTCATATAAATGAAACATGCTTATTTTATTTCAGAATTGTTTCATTAGATTCGTGTTAATGTTCATAGTCAATGGTTGAAACTAAGTGTCTATGATGTCTCGTACTTTTTGTGTATGTGTCTTTTAATTATGTCCTCGTTGTCAGTCTTGTCTTTAATTCCAAAAATTGTCTTTGTGTCAGTGTGATTGTCCTCAATGTTATTTTCGTTAAAATTGTTGTCGTAGAATTAGAAATAGTGATCTTTGTTTTTCGTAGCTAAAGAGAAAAACTGAATATTGTGTTTAAATTTTCAATGTTGTTATCATTGCTAAGATTACTGTTTTCATACATTATTGTTGCATATTGACAATGGTTCAGTTATTAAATCTCCTTTTCAATCTTTTGCCACAAATCTCATTATTGAAAAGCATGGATTATGAGGGAGGCATAAGATATCAAAAAGAATCGAAGGTGGGTAGTATATGTTAATTTCTATCTTCTGTATTCTTCACTATATGAAATGTAATGGTCCATATTCTGTAGGTGGAGTGTGCCAAGCCCAAGTCCATGGACATCATCTTCATTTTGGATTCAGTCCACTAAGTTGTCAGGTGCATCCAAATTCCAAAAACAGAGAGCGCTCGTTATATTGTTGATGGTTTTGTTATCTGCTGCTGGATTACTAGACGGGCAATGCTCGAATTGGTGCTTGTTCTATACAGCACTAAAGTAGAAATTCAATTCCCACGTGAATGGAGTATCGCACAAAGAGAAGATGTCAAAGAAGCAGTAAGGGAATATTCCCATATGTTTAATGGAAGCACAAAACACTTATGGTGGACGTCACAATGTTATGCGCCCACAAATGTTCACAAACAACAGAATGGAATAGGCCTTCAGTAGCCAATAATTGCTATTCTTCTCACGAGCGGTGTTTCAAATGTAAATGCATTTTGATAACGAATTCCCCTGAAGCTGAATAAGGTTAGAGCGTGACAGTAAACATACCTTATCTATGGTAAAATTGGTATTGCTCTATCTGATACTAGAAATTGAGAGCCAGACTTGCTCCCCTCCACGACCAATCTCTGAAAAAATATGTTTTTGTGGTCAATGACTTTTGATGAGGCTTTCCATTTGAAAGAGAAAGTATTTGGAACAGTTTTTGTCCAGGTAGATATGAGCATGACTGATATGCATGATTGATAGAATTTCTTTTCTCTTTATAAATGAAGAAGCTCGATGCAAAGGGTTCTTGACCACAAACATATTTCAGAAGTTGGTAGGGATGCAATCGTGGCCCAATTCCTCTAGTTATCAGAATAGGCCACTACCAATACCATAATAAGGAGTTGTAAGTCGTAACGCTTTTCGAGCTTCAGGAATTGTATCCAAAAGCATTTACATTGAAAGCACCGTCAGTGAAAGAATAGCGAATAGTGGCTAACTGACAGGCCTATCTCCATGTCTGTTGTGTGAACATTTGTGTGCGCACTAACATTCGAAGTTCCATTCCATAAGTGTTTGTGCTTCTATAAACATATGGGAATATTCCTTACTCGCTTCTTTGACATCTTCTTTGTGCGATACAGACCCTCTCATTCAAGGTGAAATTGAATTTCTACTGTTAGTGCTGTAATAGAACAGCACCCAATTCGGACATTGCCAGAACTTGTCTATTCATGCCAACAGATACAAAATACAACAATAAATCTAAAACATTTTCTGGAAATTTTGTGCCTGACACGAGTGGATGAATCCAAAATGAAAATGAGTGTCAGAGCTTGGCAATTAGGCACTCCACCTACGAGAATAATGACATAACATCATATGTGAGAATAACAGAAAGAAGATAGAAATAACATCTACTACCGACTTGATTCTTTTGATATCTTATCCTCTATATATGGTGGCTTGTCAATAATGGATTTGTGGCAAAGATTGAAAGAGAATTTAATAACTGAACATTGTCAATATTGAGCAACAATAATGTGGAATCAAGTTAATTAGAATGAAACAACATGAAATTTAAAAACAATATTTAGTTTTTCTTTTAGGCTAGAATAAGCAAAGATCATATTTGCTAATTTACTGACAAACATTTAAGATAAATCACATGAAGGAAGTACAGCTGACACAAAAGGACTCATTTTTGGAATTAAAACAAGTACTGTACATAGAGGATATATACTGTAAAGAAGTAACAACATCACACAAAAAGGTACGGAAATATAGACCTGAGTTCAAACCATTGACTTATGAACATAAACAGAACTAACTGAAACATCTTAGAAGAATAATAAGATGTTTCATTTAATATGAGAGATCATGTATAGCCCACAAAACAAGATCACAAGGATAATCTAGTGCACACTAAAGAAATTACAACTAAGACAATAGTAAAAATACAATTTTTCTTTCAGATAATATCATGTTTTATTTAATGAAGAAGGAAGAAATGATATACTTTAAGATGATGCTACATAACAGACAAGTTTCAGTAGATCGGAAAAACTTAGATGAAGGTATTATTTTTCCTTTTTTGTCTGTTATATTACAGATTTGTTTGAGTAGGTTGTCAGCAGATATGTCTTGCAGAGGAAATTCAAGCATTCTTTGGTGAAGTATGAAAAGTGATTTAAGTAAGAATTATTGTTGACTAAAATAATTCATCAAGTTAAGTGGTTTCTTGTATATATCTGGTAAATGAATAATTAAAAACTGACACGTTATCCCCCAGATTCCCTAATTTTAATTAAAAATTAGCAGGGTGCTTCTGTAGTTTGGGGGAGATGAAATAATTATAGGCGCCTAGAGAAATAAGAATGAAATTATCTTCTAGTAGAAATACAGTTAAGATTATGTAATTGGTATAGCTATTGGAAAATATTGCTTGGCAAATTACAAATAGCAAAATAGCAATACTAAAGTAGATAAATAAATGTATAGTAGTCATAATGATTTTAATAATTTTCATCTATGAGTTACAGAATATTACTGTAAAATAACAATGGTTGTTTCTATTGATGCATATGTAATTTGAAAATGAATAAAATGTTTAAAATGTATTTAAAACTTTTTGAAAAGATGGAGTAAACAACAGTTTATAAAATTGGCAGTATGTAAGACATAATAATTATGAAGATTTCGGTTTTGATATTTGCTGTGAAGAGTATTTTTCTGTTGTAATGCGAATTATGTATGCAATGATCATCTACCTGCTTGTACAGGGGCTACAGTGATTGGAAGATCGAGTCAGCTGGTGCCCGGTGATGGTAGTGTGAGACCGCCTCTTTAGTAGAAAAACAAGTAAACAATTTAGCATGTTTGTTCATATGTTACAAGCAATATAGGTACGAAGGTGCACGCCACACAAGCACATGCAACACATGATCCATAATATATACGGTCAAGGAAAAAAATGAATAAAAGAAAGAGAATGAAGAAGCAGTAAGTATGTGATTAAACACGATAGTGTTCAAAGAAAAGTACGACTGTAATTTACTAAATTTGGTATATCATTAGATGTTAGCATATGAATATAATAGCATTAAAAATGTTGCTAAGAAGCAAGGCATTATGAATAGATAACTTTTTCATATTAACTTATAATGTAGTCTGATGTGAATAAATAATGAAAATAATATTAGCTTTTCTATATGCTTTTGTACTTAATCAGTTTTACAAATGTAAACTTATAATGAATTTATGTTACGAGAGAACAAATTCATATTAACAGATAAATGTTATACGAATTTCTTTAGTAATCTGAACAGTCATGCCATTTTCATTATGCTGGATCATTTATATATATTTTTGATGAAGTGTTCTTTCATATGACATGCATAACACATTTTTATTTCACAAGCATATTCCACATACACACCCACACATATATAAGACATGTTATTATTGGAATATTGTTGAGTATAAATATGATTCCATTTATAAAGAGAAAAGAAATTCTATGATCAGGCATATCAGTCATGCTCATAATTCTACTGGACAAAACTGTTCAAATAGTTCTATCTCTTCAAAACGGAAAGCTCATCAAGGTCTTGACCACCACAACAGTAATTTTCAGAGATTGTGGGGATTGCAAATCTGGCTCATATTCTCTAGTATCAGATAGGGCTCATACCAATACCATACGAATAAGGATGTTGTCAGCTTCTAACCTTTGTCAGCTTCAGAATTTGTATCAAAAGCATTTACATTTTGAAGACACCGTCCGTGAGCAGAAAGTAGCAATATTGGCTACTGAAGGCGCTATTCTCCATTCTGTTGTGTGAACATTATGCTGTGTGCGCATGAACATTGGAGTCGCACCTATAAGTGTTGTGCTTACGATAAACAGTATGGGGTAATCCTAGCTGCTTCTTTGACTATCTTCTCTTGTGCGATACTCATATAAGTGGAGATTGAATTCTACTTTAGTGTGTATAGAACGAGCAGCAAATTCGGACATTGCACTGTCTATACGTGCAGTCAGCAGATACCAAAATCAACAATGAAAGTCTAACATTTTCTGGATTTGTGGCACTGACCTGAGTGGATGACATCCAAAATGAAGATGATGTCAACTTGGCATGGCACATCGCACCTAACCAGAATATGGACATATACCATTCATATGTGGAACCATACAGAAAAGCGAAATAAGCAATATACTACCAACTTGATTCTTTTTGATATCTTATACCTCCTATATATGCTTCATAATAGGACCTCATTTGAGGCAAAAGATTGAAAGAGATTCTAATAACATGAAATTGTCAATATTAGCAAACAATTATATATGAAAAATAGGCAATTGATAATGTAAACAAACATGAAGTTTAAAACTGCTTTTTTACGCTTAAAAAACTCAAGTTACATTGTCTAATTTAACTGACAAATATTTTAAGAAAATAACATCGAGGACACAATTTCGACACGATCATGACATGGTTGGATAGAAGACTAGACTAAGAAGAGGACTTGATTAAAATAGTATAGACACAAAGAGGCTTTTACTGTTTAAAATGCATATAAACATAGTTTTGATTGAATAGAATGATATCCGAATTCACAAAGAACTAATTCACAAAAAAATAGTTTTACCCAATTTTGCATAGAATTTATCGCATTAAGAAATATTACAGTAGAAAAAACTGATTACATATTATCTTAATTCCACTTTCTTAGTTTGGTTTGTTTTTTCCCTGAAGCTTTGGTTCTGTATACATATGTTCATAGCAAATGTAAAATCTCTACTTAAAATCTACCAAAAATTAGAGTAGTTATTATAAATGATTGTATCAACAAAAATACCAGCTTTATGAATTTGTTTACGCAGAATTTAGAAAAGTATTCATAAACTTTTTACTATAAATATATCCAAAATACATTTTTGTAGCAGCAGGTATCTATTAATATTCTGGTTAAGGCTCTGGTACCTTCTTTGACTCCTATGAAACATTTAAAATCTTTGCATGTATCTTATGACTTGTAAAAATTATGCAAAACAATGACAAATAAAATTGTTTTTCTTTTGTGTAATGAACTTTGTTAACATCAATAATGTGACAAAGCTTATATTCTAAAAAAACATAATTGTAAAATTAGAGAAATATAATCCCTTTATGTCTCGATAGGTTCTATTGACAAATTGTTTATATAAATGGAGGTTTTTAATGATTTTTTTTTTAAAAGATTTTTCTTTTTTTTTAAAAAAAATTTTTTTTTTTTTTTTAAAAAAAAAGTCAGACACTTAGAAAGATAATACAAACATTGTTCATAATGAAATTTAATTTCTTGAAAGATGCTGGGCTTGTAAAACTCTTCTAATGTTCTGGAACATATTTGCTATATTCTTTTTAAAATAGAATTATAAATTTCGCTTGTTTTAGTTTGATTGTGCGGTTTTCAGACAAAAGCTGTTTTAAATGTTGTGTTGATCGAATTTCATTTGTAGATTTTTTTAATGAAGAATATGAGGCTTCCTTATATTCAAGACTGTCGATAACAGTTGTAATAAACAGCAATAAAATTACTTTATATGTACATTGAATCTATTATTTTTTGGTTGAATTCATATTATCTCTAGATTATTAAGAAATTGTTATCATAGAAAAAAACGTTTCAAGTGCTTCTTATGATTTTTGTAAAAAAAGGAAAATATTTTAAAAATTTTTTGAATTGATTGATTCTTTAAAATCTTTTAAAAAGTGCATGTGCATCATTTTATTCATTCTTGTATAATATAGAATCAACAATATTTATTAAACAAATAAAAAATTTGAACTTTGTTTTCAAAATCAAATCACACGTACTGTTAGTTTTATATTGCAGTTTTGAATTTCAGAGACAGCTGCATCAATTAAGATTTACAATTTTTAAAAAGATGATTTAAATCTCTCCTGTGAAATTCCATATTTTTAACATGTGAAATGCTCTTTTAAGTGTGCATATTGATATCTAGTTGACAGGGCTATAAATTCAAAAATTTGGGTGGGTTGTACCTAAGTAAAATTGATATGTTCCGACTAATTTTTTACAAAGTAAACTTTTGGCGAATCAATTTTAGTACTTATGATTAAAAAACCAAAAAGTTGAGTTTTATTTTATTAGTTTAGTTTTTTGTGATTTTCAAAAATATGCTATTTGGATACTTGAACAATTTTACAAGTTGATTTTTGTATGTCAGGTTTTTATAAACATAACCATAGTGGATTTCAAAACAAACTAATCCAAGTTTCTATATATTTATGGAATAAATATTTGTAAATAAGATTCTTTTCGAATTCTGGTTTTATTTGTTCCACTTATGTATTTTTATGCAAAAATTGGTTTAAACTGTTCCCTAGGATTGATTATTTTTGTCAAGTGGTTCGTCAGTTTTTCCACAAATCTAATAATCAATGCCTTATTTGCTGATCGTTGACGAACAAATTGATTGTAAACGAAATAATCAATATATCCATTCATTAATAGTTAATATTGATAGTATATATCAAGATTATATAGGCAACCAAGATTGCACCCGTTATCTTCAAGCCATACAAAAAGAACATGTATAAAAATGAACAAAAAGCCGAAAAGCACCTATATTGACAGCTAAGAAAATAGCAATTTGGTTTTAAACAGATCATGTGTTCTTTTTGCAAGAAGTGGAGACAAGAAATAGTTTAAGGACAAATGACTAACAGCACAGATCATGTACGGACTGTAGTATTTTATGGAAATAGATTATCAAAGCTTCTTTTTGCCTATTTCTTTATTAATATGACACTTTGTGGTAAATAACTACATTATAGAATATTCCAGACGAACAAGAATGCTGACTAAAATAACTTTAGACATAATATGTATATATCCAATCTGGTTTCTTGTGTCTATGATACTACATAGAAAATATTAATAATGAAATTCTTACACCCCGCCCAGATTTCTATGTTTAATTACAGGTGCTTCTGTAGTTTTGAATAGCTTGTGAGAAGAAGCAAAACAGAACGTATCTGCTAAAATAATAGCAAATAGTAGTAATCTATAATCCGCAATTAAGAATATTTGCCTGCAATTACAATAGCAAAATAAATGAATTAATGAATAGTATCATAAATGATTTTAATAATTGTTCATTCTTGATGAGATTACAAACAAAACATTTACTGTAAAGAAATCCAAGTTTTTTTCTTCTACTGATGACAATTAATTTGAGAATGAATAAATCTCTAAAATGGTATTCAAGAACTTTTAAATAACTAGTGCAATAGTTTGGTTATAATTGGTAGTATAAGGCATTGATCAATGACATGTACTTTCTGTTTGAAATATGGTTGTAGACTAGTATTTTTCATGTGTGTAATGCAATTATGTATGCAATGATGCTCACCTCTTGTCAGGGGCCACATATTGGAAGTCGGAGTCATCTGGTGCCCGTGGATGGTCAGTTGAGGCCGTCCTTAATAGAAAACACAAGTAAACATCTACATGTTTGTTTCATATTTACAAGCAGAATATAACGGGTACATATGCACGCACACAAACACATGCCATACATATTCACATATATAACAGTTCAGGAAAGTGAAAAATGAAAAAGAAAGAAATGCAGAAGAAAGGTAATATGTATTAAGATAGTTTCAAAGACAGGAGACTGTAAATTACTAAATTTGCATAATCATTTAATTAGCATATGAATATAATAAGCAATTAAAAGTATGTCTCTTAAGTTGCAAGATATTAAAATTAGATAACTTTTTCTCATATTAACTTATAGATGTAGTCTGATGTATATATAATGAAAATATATACTTTTCTAAGTATCATTTGTACTAACTCAATTTTACAAATTGAAATTATAAATTATTTAATGTTACGAGAAGAGACAAATTCATATTTAACAGAAAATACTATAGATTTCTTAAAGTTATCTGTAGCATGTCATGCATTTTTTTTATGCTGGATATTTATATATATTTTTGGATGAAGTGTTTCTTTCATATTGCACATTACATAATCACATTTAAATTCACAAGCATATTCAACAGTCACACCCGACACATATAAGACATGTTAGTTTATCTTGAATATGTGAGTAAATATGATTCATCTTCAAAGTAAGAAAAAGAGAATTCCTATATCAATGCATATCAGTCATGCTCATATCTTACCTGGACAAACTGTTCAAATATCTTTCTCTTCAAAACGGAAAGCTCATCAAAGGTCGCTTGACCACAACATATTTTCAAGATTGGTGGGGGGATGCAATCTGCCAATCTCTAGTATCAGATAGGCCAATATCCAATACCGATAGATGAGGATGTTGTCAGTCTAAACCTTTCAGCTTGCAGTAATTGTATCAAAAGCATTTTACATTTGAACAATCACCGTCCGTGAGAAGAATTAGCAATATTTGGCTGACTGAAGGCCTATCTCCATTCTTTGTGTGAACATTTGTGTGCGCATAACTATTGAGCGACCACCATATCAGTGTTGTGCTCGCATAAACATATGGATATTCCTTACTGCATCTTGACCATCTTCTTTTGTGTGCATACTCATGTCAGAGTGGATATTGAATTTCTAACTTAGTTGCTGTATAGGATACAGCACCAATTCGACAATTGCCCTGTCTATTATCAGCAGCAGATACAAAATCAGACAATTAAAGTCGTAACATTTTCTTTAGGAATTTGGGCATCTGACACTAGTGGATGAAATCAAAAATGAAGAATGATGTCAGACTTGGCATTGGCACATCCACCTACAAATATGACATAACCATTCATTCATGTGAAGAATACAGAAAAGAAGAGAATTATAACATAGTTATAACTACACTTGATTCTTTTTGATATTTATCTTGTAATACAAGCTTGAAATAACGGTTATAAGGCTAAAGCAACATTGAATGTATGTTTACAGACAGCATCATATATGAATAACATTGAGCAATGAAGTTTGACACAATAACTTTTTTTGACAGATTCTTGACAAGAGGACATAATTGAAAATGGAAACATATACAACAATGTACAGACAAAAAAGGGACCTGTTTCTTAAGACATTTGACATCCCGACAGACAGTAGACAGAAATTCACAGTGAAAGACCATTGACAAATATGACAAATACATGGATACATTAAAAGTGGAATACAGTTGACAACTCTAGAATTGTAAGCTGTGAACGTCAAACAATGAAAACAGTAACACATTGAATACAGAAACATAAGAAAATTAAAGTAGACACTACATGAAAGAAAAAGAAGGAAACAGAAAAAAAAAAAAAAGGACAATAAACAGGAAACAATTCTGTTTTCTATTTTGATAACATCAAGTTTTCATTTCCTGAGATGATAAGTGCATATAATCAGGAAATGTGTTCACAAAATATATTTTTATGTAAGTGTGTTTAAGATTCAAATTGAAAAATAGAACCTTTAATTCATTTTAGCCGTTTTTTAAAATAGTGTCAATGGAAGGTATCAAGAACAATATTTCTTAGAGATCATTTGATCCATTACATTAGTAACGCATATTTTTTTCATTATTAACAATGATCAAACTAGTTGCTGTGTTGTATAAGATAATCAACATAGTCCAGTGGTTTATCAATAAGTTTTTAACATTTATCTTTGTCTGTTCTATTTGATCGCGTTAGACATGTAGAATGTTTTTTAATTGAGTTTCAATTTAGATGATTTACTTATTAGTTTTTTGATACTAGTCTCACTATTTGGAAGGTCGCAATAGAAATATGAATCAACATATTACCGGAGTACTAAATCAACACATTTGTCTTTACCATTGACACCTGTAAAGTACCTTGATACAAAAGATATAGTTGTATTTTTGTGTGCTCGTATTTTCTTTATCCAATAGTTTGTCTTGTTTAAACTATAACCGATATAAAAGAAAGAAGATAATGTTTATGACATGATAGATTGTGTGTTACTTGCTGTCCTTTAAAAAAAAATGGCCATTTTAGAATTTCCTAGTCGTGCATGATATACCACGAAATTTCTTCATATCTATTATGTACAAATTAATCACCAATATGACTCTGTGGTTCACTCTCATTTAAATATATGTGGGGATTTACAAAAGATATTTCCAAGTAGCTACATGATTTGTGTACAGTAGGATTTTTTAAGCTAGAATGTTTATTTGAAATATAACTTAATAAATTAAGAGCTTAACATCTATATCCCTTGGTTGGCCATTGCTAACACTATAAATGTAAACATAGCTGATTTTTGCGTTGTTTTGGTTTTCTTGATGACTGGACAAAGAATCATAGAAAAAGAGCCATAACTAGACTTATATTAGTTAATAATTGAACAGCTCACTAAAAAGTTTAACAAGTCTTGGACATTTTCAAAAACTATTGCTAAAAATGCTGAGTTTGTGTGGCCATATGCTCCTTGCCATCTTACGTCATGTGATAACTATGACAGTCACACAAAAAAGATAGTTCATTGAATTTATGAATAAGATAACTTTGAGTTTACTGTGAAAAATCTATAAATAGGATTTGATTCTCTGCCTTATAATAGTTTATTTAGTCCAGACCCGTTCATACATGGGTTACAATGTGACATAAAGGCTTGCAGAGTATGAGGGCATCATAATTGGATGCCTGTGTTTTCTCTCTATGAAAAGTGATAGGTAAAATATTCATAAATAGTATAATGTCCTGATATCATCAATGCTTATAAGACAATCCTTTTCACTTTAGATTATTACAAAAGAAAAAATAGTGGTGTTTTCATTTTCTTACATTACCACCAGCAGAACAATGCTTTTCAGTATATGATTTTGATTCAAAAGGCAATAATCTGAATATACTTGCCAGTGGAAGATTATAAGAATCAAAACGTCTATACATAATTGCTGCAAAAAGGAAATTTTGGTGTAAAGAAAAAAAATAAGAATCAAAAAATTTTCATGTCAACATAAATGTTTGTTTTATTATGTTACCATGAAGGATACATAAAAGAGTCTATATTTTAGAAGGCAAAGTAAAAAGTATATTTTTTCTGAGATGTGCTAGTCAAAAATCTTTACTGCTATATTATTTGCCAATTTAACATTGCTGATAAAATTTCTTATTATGGGGTTGAGAGTATATGCAGAATTATGTATGCAACTCATGACCCCTGTCTAAAGAATAATCGACTGTATTAATTACAACTAGTTTATATGTGTAGTTATTCATGGTCACGCTCTTTGTTTCTATACTATTTCTTTTATTTGAAACTAGAGGTCAGTATGATATGTTATACATAATTTTGTGTGAAGTAAGATAGTACAATTTAGCATAGAAAATTTAAAATTCAATCGCCTCATCTTTACATAAATATTTAATCGTTTCAATAACTACACTTATGAATTAATTAGTAAATAGAAAAAATTTTTTCATTATATATAATCAGTAAATAATATTGGGCATATTTATGGTTAATAGTATAATTATATGAATCTAACCTTTTAGGTTGTAAATGAGCAATGATTCATATTCTAAATTTTGTTTGCTACTAAATGCTCTGAATTCTTATATATACTATAAAAAGGAAAAATCATTACTAATATTAGTAGACAGAATGACATTAAAAAGGGTGCACTATAAAGTGTGGAAATATTTGGAGAGCATTTTATTAATAAATGATTATATATGTGAAATTAAATAGAAAAGCAGTTTATATATATATAGTATATTACATCAACACATTTCAAGCACTACACACACACAAACACTGTATTGATATATGTTATATATATAGTATATATATATATATATATATATAATATATTATATTATAATCATTGTGAAAGAGTCTCAGTTCACCAAAGAAGGGAGAAAACATTTGTTCGTTTGAATTTCATATATATTTTTTTCAAAAATATTCGTGCTGATGTATACTGAAATAAAATTTTGATGAAAAAAGTGGAAACTTGACTTAACAGTTCAAACAAAAAACAAAACAGTGATAACTGATAAGGATTTAAAACTCAGTTACTATAAAAAAAAAAAAACAGATG
>CM042154.1:54655313-54676290 GCA_023376005.1 Doryteuthis pealeii
TTGAATGTATGTCTATTCATTGCATATTCTTGTTTATATCACTAATAAATTACAATAATATGGTGCACACACAGACACAGTAAACATAGACACAAATAAGAATATTGAAGTAACATTGATGAATACAAAAATACAAAAAGACCTCAGTTTAGAAAAATAATTTTAAACTGTAACATAAATAAAACATAAACATGAAACACATATAACCATCAAGTTACATTTGTTTACATTAAATAGTAACAGGCCCATTTTTAAATGGGGAAAAATAATAAGTTTAACTGAAAAAACAAAATGTGATGAAAATGTTTTTATACAAAGACAATAACATATAACATAAGAATATGAATATGTTAGGTAGATGGATGATTAAAAATGTATTGTTTTGTTCCTTAGTTTGATTTATACTCGAAAATCTAAGATTAAGAAAATAGTTCAATTTTCTTCAAATGTTATTTCCTTGGAAAATTCTCATTGGGACAGTGTTACAATTGCCTCACTGCCCTACATCAGTTTTATAAACAATAAATAAGCCTGAAATATATTACTATATATGTATGCATCACTGGTAAGATTACAATATTGAGAACTATTATTTTTAAATTCAAAGCTCACAAGAAAAACATTATATAATAAGTTTTTGCTAAATTGTTTGATATTCATCATGAATTATGATCATATGATAATACTACATGATTAGTTGATTATAAATATACCAAGAAAAAATGTCATAATGTTACACTAGTATGTATAATATCTTTTAATGATATTTGAAATAAGTGAGCAGGCTTATAATGCAGATTGTGAAAATAAAGTCCATAAAATATACCTATATTTCATATTCCTGAATTATACATTGCAATAATCTTTAGATGGAATTTATACCAATTAAATTTTGTAATCAAGTAAAAACAATCTTGGAATACCTGATGAGAGAGAGTTTACTGAAATCCATTTACTCACAACACAGCATCAAATCATATATTGATGATTACTATTGTAGTACTTCAACGCCACCTGAAAAGGAATGACAGACAGTAAGATCTCAAATAACAGTTATAATAATGAATTATCTAATTAGATTATGATATCAAATTCAAACCGGTCATCTTCTTTTCTGAATTATTATATTGTGGTAAACTGTACTGATCAAATATTTTCATGAGAAAATAATTATGGATTCAAAATCCTTGGTAACTTAATGACTTTATATGATTATTTTCATGATTTTTATACATTTAAAGACCCATCCAAAATGTTTTATTGTTATGCCAAAGTTATATCTAAATAATGAACTGTGTGGAAGTATCATTATTGTATGAATTTGTGCCAAAAAGCTTCCTGTAACTAATATTTTATTGAAGTGCAGTTATAGTTGACAAAGATAATTTTCTTGTAAATGTTTATGAAGGAAATGATTTTTTCATAAAGTGACTAAATCAAAGATATAGTCATAGATATTGATATTAACAAGAATAATACAGTTGATGATATCAACAATATCCATTATACAGCAAGGAATAGCAAGAAGGGATTGCAGCAGAACAAAACCAAATGCATTTGTATTTTCAATGTTTTAGGATTGTTGCAGTTATCAAATATCCAGTTATACTGCAAAAGGGTAGGAGTGTGGGGAATGCAGGCAGAGCATTTTGATAACAACTATCAGTAACCAGTCACATTTTCATTATGGGTGGATTGACATCTACATGGGTTATTGCAAATAACATCTACTAACATATGTGAGGATAGGAGTGTAGGGTTCAAGCATGGAATACTACACAAGGTACTAAAGCTGAGCTTGAATAAAATTTCCTATAAGATAACAGATAATTTAAGGCATAATATCTTTTGTATCTGAGAAAAATGATCTTTAAATAACATAAAATAACTTTATAAATTTCTATTATGTCTTTATATTTCCAATTACATTAAATATTTCCATTCTTCTGTATTCTATCACCTGTGCACTGGTACTGTTCAGATCTTCTCTTCATAACTCATTACTGAGTGATATTTCCTGATTTCTGCCATTCATTTGCTTGTACTTCGTTTATATAAACTAGATAAGTGCTTATTAATAATCTGTTAGTTTTTCTCAAAATAAGAGTCTACAATTTTCTGTGAATGTTTGCAAATTGTAACAAATACATTAAACTTTTGCATTTAATTCTCATTCTTACAAAAATGATTTGAATTGTAATAGGAAACCATTTTCTCCAGAAAAAATATATCATGGAGTCATTTACAATTTGTTGATTAATTTTCATGCATTGCAGTTTTAAATTTTCTACATCTTGAATTACACATTGGCTGATTCTGTTAACAGTATAAATTGCCAAAACCTCTCAGCCTACGTAAGTAGTTCTGTTTATGATTTTAAAAAATAAGTAATAGTTCTCTATGTTCTTTGGAATAAGATCTAAGCAGTAAATAAATAAACTTATACTTTTCAATACCCATAAGCCCACATTCAGGCTCAAGGATCATGTCAGATGCTACAAAATAAAATGCAATATATACATAGCAACCGTTTACAGCTTTTCTTTAACAAGATGCTGATTTCTTCACAATGGAAGGAAATTTGCATTTTGTGCTTTATTGCTTTTGCAAATTTTTAGCTCATATACAGGGAATCTAAGAATCCAGTGTTAAGGTTGTATAAAGTAATACATTATTTTGTTATTTGCATTTCATAAACTTTTCAGATGTAATAAATTGAAAGTATTACAAAGCAAAGTTTAAAATTAAAATTTTCAATGTATCAAAATCTTCCTAAGAAAGATTACTATGAGTAAAAATATTTTTCAAAATAATTTTTTCTTTCCTAAAGATTGAGCTGCTAACTATGAAACTGTTGGCTGAAGAGAATCCATTTTATCTTGTTTGTATAATGATATTTTAAGCTGAATTTAATATCAATTATTTTTTATATGTGCTATTATATCAGTTTTATGGTTCAGAAGAAATGTGTATTGAAGAAGTGAAAATGATCCAGTTAATCATTAATAGCATTATCATAATCATATGTTGCACTGTGGATATACTAGAAATCTAAGATCATAACAAAAGTCAGGTAGGTTAAATTATTTGGAGTTTTTTTATGGTATTTTCAATGTTACTGTCATTAGGCTGTGAAACAAGGTCAGAGCAAAATAAATTATTTATAACATTTAATTCAATAATATTGATAAATATCACATTTTGTAGTAATTATCCTGGTCAGAATATAATGATAAAATACTATAATTATTAATTTGTTAAACCATTAAATACAATTATATATATATATATATATATAATATATATACTACATTTTGAATATGATAATGAAAAATATGTAATATTGGTTATCTTAAATCAACTTAAGTTTTCTTTAGTGATACACTCAGCTTTGTTGCTGTCCTCATTCAGAAATACATTATTCAGGGAAAACATAAGTATATAAGCATGATATTTTTGTTTGTGTCTCAGTCAAGTTGAGAAAAAAATATTAGAAAAAATTAAAGGATATTGCTTCTCCTGAAATGTAGTAATAGTGTTAGTTTAGGAAGAGCTGCAGAATTTTAGTAATTTAGTGAGACACAATTAGTAACAGGACTAGAACTGATTGAAGCGGTAAAATCATATGACTTTTGACAGTTAAACCCAAGTGCAGGTGATGTTTGGGTAACATAACAAGTGTATACGTGAATTTGGATAGAGGTGGTGGTGGTGGTGGTTGTGCGTGAGGTAATTGGCGATGGTTGTGCATGTGAAGTCTACTGAGTGAACATATCATGTGTAGTCAATAAGATGGTTGTTATACAATAGCAGTTGAACAATACTGCATCACACAGCTAAAGGGGAGGATGAACAGTCTATCTGGTGTAACCAGGACTCCTGGGTTATAAGTGCTATCAACACGAAAAGAAAAAAGATGCACACATTTTATGGTTGGGAATATATCCTTCTATCCAACCTACTCTTTAATTACCTTCTAGATTCAGTGCTAAATGTTTTTTATAATCTCAACATCGTGTATGTTTGCACTTAATAATTACTCATTGGTTATTTTGTATATAGAATTTATCATTCCAAAACTTACATGTACTATTTCAAATTATAACCTTTTTCTAAGCTATCTATAGTTTTTAGGGTTTTTTTTGTTGAATTAATAAAGTATGATGACTGAATATAGTAAAAAGATGGTTCTCAAGTTTTAAAAACTATTTGTAGGAAATGACATTTACTTTTCAGAATAATCTTTAATTATTTTATTTTAACATATTTAAACTTCACTGATTTTGATTACTTTAGTACTTTATTTCATTTATTACTCTATAGCACACTTTTCTATGATATGTTCTAAACTGTTAGATATTCTGTTAATTATTTCAATTATAAATTCATTTTTGCATAAGAAAAAAAGTGAGTAAAGTACTAAAGAATCAAAAATCAGTGAAGTTTAAAATATGTTAAAATAAAAATAATTAAGATTATTCTGAAAAGTAATTCATTCCTCAGAATAGTTTTTAAAAATTTGAAGAACATCTTGTCTACTATATTAAACACATATACTTATATTAATATCAACAAAAAAAAACCCTAGAAAAACTATAGATAGCTTAGAAAAGGGTATATTTGAATAGTACAGTAAGTTTGAATGAATAAATTCTATATACAAAAAACCATGCAGTATTATTTAAGTGCACATACAGATGTTGAGATTATAAAAAACATTTAGCACTGAAATCTAGAAGGTATTAAAGAGTAGTTGGATAGAAGGATATTCAGACTCATAAATGTGTGCTCTTTTTCTTTTCGTGTTTGATAGACTTATACCAGGATCTGGTGTCACAGAAGACTGCAATCCTCCCCGTTACTGGTGTGATATGCAAGATTGTTCACTACTGCTATTGTATACACACTTTATTTGAACACATGATATGTTCACCAGTGAGACTTTCAACTGCCACAAACCATCTGCCATTACCTCCACCACCACCACCACCACCACCACCTCTACCAAATTCACCGTAATACACTTGTTATGTTACCCAAACACAAACCTTGCACTTGCGGTTGAACTGTCAGAAAAGTCATATGATTATACCTTCATCAGTTCTAGTCCTTTTTTTACTAATTGGTCTCACTAAATTACTAAAAATCTGCAGCTCTTCCTAAACTAAACCACTATTTACTAAACATTTTACAGGAGAAGAAATATCCTATAATTTTTTCTAAATATTTTCTCAAATTGACTGACAAACAAACAAAAATATTCATGCTTATATGACTTATGTTTCTGAATAAAATTGTATTTCTGAATGAGACATGCAACAAGCTGAGTGTATCCTAAAGAAAACTTAAGTTGAGTTAAGATAACAATATTACATATTTTCATTGATCATATTCAAATTGTATATAATAATATATATATATAATATATATAATAATTGTAATTTAATGGTTTAACAAATTAAATAATCTATAGTATTTTATCATTATATTCTGACCAGGATAATTACTACAAAAATGTGATATTATCAATATCACTTATTGAATTAAATGTTATAAATAATTTATTTTGCTCTGACCCTGTCACAGCCTAATGACAGTAACATTGAAAATACATAAAAAACTCCAAAAATTTAACCCTACTGACTTTTGTTATGATCTTAGATTTTCTAGTGATATCCACAGTGCAACATGATTATGATAATGCATATTAATGATTAAATGGATCATTTCACTTCTCAATACACATTTCTTCTGAACCAATAAAACTGATATAATAGCACATATAAAAAAATAATTGATATTAAATTCCAGCTTAAATATCATTATAAAACAAGATAAAACATGGAATTCTCTTTCAGCAACAAGTTTCATAGTTAGCAGCTCAATCTTTAGGAATGAAAAAAATTATTGAAAATATTTTTTACTCATAGTAATCTTTCTTAGGAAGATTTTGATACATTGAAAATTTTAATTTTAAACTTTGCTTTGTATACTTCAATTATTACATCTGAAAAGTTTATGAAATGCAAATAACCAAAATAATGTATTACTTTATACAAACCCTTAACACCTGGATTCTTAGATCCCTGTATATGAGCTAAAAAATGTTGCAAAAGCAATAAAGCACAAAATGCAAATTTCCTTCCATTGTGAAGAAATCCAGCATTCTGTTAAAAGAAAGCTGTAAACGGTTGCTATGTATATATTGCATTTTATTTGTAGCATCTGACATGATCTTGAGCCTGAAATGTTGGGCTTATGGTATTGAAAAGTAAAATAAGTTTATTTTATTTACTGTCTTAATCTTATTCACAAAGAACATAGAGAACCTAATTACCTTCATTTTTTAAAATCAAAACAGAACTACTTACGTAGGCTGAGAGAGTTTGGCAATTTATACTGTTAACAGAATCAGCAAGTGTAATTCAAGATGTAAGAAAATTTAAAACTGCAATGCATGAAATTAATCAACAAATTGTAAAATGACTGCCATGATATATTTTATTCTGGAGAAAATGGTTTCCTATTACAATTCAAATCATTTTTGGTAGAATGAGAATTAAAATGCAAAATGTAATGTATTTTTACAATTTGCAAACATTCACAGAAAATTGTAGACTCTTATTTGAGAAAAAACTAACAGATATTAATAAGCCACTTATCTAGTTTATATAAACGAAGTACAAGCAAAAGTGAATGGCAGAAATCAGAGAAATACACTCAGTAATGAGTTATGAAGAGAAGAATCTGAACAGTACCAGTGCACAGTATAGAATACAAAGAATGGAAAATATTTAAGTAATTTGGAAAAATATAAAACATAATAAGAAATTAAAAGTTATTTTTATGTATTTACAAGAAATCATTTTCTCAGATACAAAAAGATATTATGCCATTAAATATCTGTTATCTTAATAGGAAATTATTCAAGCTACAGCTTTAGTACCTTGTGTAGTATTCCATGCTTGCAACCCCACTCCTATCCCTCACATATGTGTAGTAGATGTTATTTGCAATAACCCATGTAGATGTCAATCCACCCATAAATGAAAATGTGACTGGTTACTGATAGTTGTTATCAAATGCTCTGCCTGCATCCCCACACTCCTACCCTTTTGCAGTATAACTGGATATTGATAACTGCAACAATCCTAAACATTGAAAAAATACCAAATGCCATTTGGTTTTGTTCTGCCTGCAATCCCTTCTTGCTATTCCTTGCTGTATAAAATGGATATTGTTGATATCATCAACTGTAAATATTCTTGTTAATATCAATATCTATGACTATATCTTGATTTAGTCACTTTTATGAAAAATCATTTCCTTCATAAAAATTACAAGAAATTATCTTTGTCAACTATAACTGCCACTTCAATAAAATATTAGTTACAGGAAGCTTTTGGGCACAAATTCATACAAATAATTGATACTTCCACACAGTTCATTATTTAGATATAACTTTGGCATAACAATAAAACATTTTGATGGGTCTTAATGTTATAAAAATCATGAAAAAATCATATAAAAGTCATTAAGTTACCAAGATTTTGAATCCATAATATTTCTCATGAAATATTTGAATCAGTACAGTTTACCACATATAAAATAATTCAGAAAAGAAAGATGACCGGTTGAATTTGAATATCATAATCTACATTAGATAATTCATTCATTATAACTGTTATTTGAGATCTTACTGTCTGTCATTTCCTTTCAGGTGGCGTTGACATACCTACAAATAGTAATCATACAATAATATGATTTTGATGCTGTGTTGTGAGTAAATGATTTCAGTAAACTCATCTTCATCAGGTATTCAGATTGTTTACTTGATACAAAATAATTGGTATAAAATTCCATCTAAAAGATTATTGCAATGTATAAATTCAGGAATTATGAAATATAAGTATATTTTATGACTTTATTTTCACAATCTGCATTATAAGCCTGCTCACTTATTTCAAATACTCATTAAAAGATATTATACATACTAGTGTAACATTATGACATTTTTCTTGGTAATTTATAATCAACTAATCATGTAGTAATTATCATTATCATAATTCATGATGAATATCAAACAATTTAGCAAAAAAACTTTATTATATAAAATGTTTTCTTAGTGAGCTTTGAATTTAAAAAATAATAGTTCTCAAATATTGTAATTCTTACCAGTGAATGCATACATATATAGTAAATATATTCAGGCTTATTTATTGTTTATAAAACTGGATGTAGGCAGTGAAGCATTGTAAACACTGTCCAATGAGAATTTCCAAGGAAATACACATTTGAAGAAAATTGAAATATTTTTCTAATCTTAGATTTTCGAGTATAAAAATCAAACTAAGAACAAAACAATACATTTTTAATCAATCATCTACCAACATATTTATCACTATTCTTATGTTTATATGTATTTGTCTTTGTATAAAAACATTTTCATCACATTTTTGTTTTTCAGTTAAAACTTATTATTTCATTATGCTTTACTATTTTATGTATAAAACAAATGTAACTTGATGGTTATATGTGTTTCATGTTTATGTTTTATTTATGTTAACAAGTCTCAAAATGTATTTCTAAACTGAGTCTTTTTGTATTTTTGTATTCATCAATGTTACTTCAAAATTCTTATTCTGTGTCTATGTTTTATGTGTCTGTGTGTGCACCATATTAATTGTAATTTATTAAGTGATATAAACAAGAATATGCAATGAATAGACATAACATTCAAGATAAACTTTAAATAAAAAAAGTATGTAAAACAAACAAACAAACAAACAAACAATAGCAAAATAAGGGGTTGCTTCTGACTCTTGAAGTCCCAAATGACATTGTACTTTAAAGTCAAAAAAAATCAACAATTATGAACAGGCACCTTGGTGACTTTAATAGCCAGAAACAACCAATTATACTTAAAAATAAAAAAAATGATTTGTAGAATTTTAAAAATACAGAATTTGCATTATTGCTCAAGCTCAAATCTATTAACAATATTATGTCAAGTTTAAACATTCAGTTTAATTTAGAGTTAATTCAGAATTATCTATCCTGCCATTAACCTTCCACATTGTAAATAATCAGAATGATAAAAATATATAATTATATTTATAAATTGCTACATTATCTATTACTATTAAGGTCCGTGTTTAAATAAAAAACATTAAATTCAAAATGATAGCAAAAATAAAACTCACCTCATATATTAAAGTATCAAAATATCTAAGTGAATTATTTTTGGATTAAATATTCTTATAACTCTCAAATAGAAAATACTATCTTATTATATGGTTTAATTCTAGATATTTCAACTAAGAGACATTCACAAATTACATCTAGCATCATTAACAATATACATAATGTTCACAGGGGCACCAATGATTTGTTAAATATAGAAAATATTTAAAAGTTTAATTTACTCTGGAATGCTATTAATATTCAGTGGGTAAACAGTGAGAAATTTTAACATCTGCAGCCATCCTAAAAACTTGGTTTCTTATCACAAGATGCTGAAAACTATCAAGGCATTTTCCAATGTATGAATAACCTAATATATAAAATTGGAAATAAATGTACCATTAACTTGTCAAAGACAGCAATTCAACAACTGCACAGCCAGAAGGTAAGTTTAGTATTCAAAGGTACCGCAGTGGTTTATATAAAGTTTCAAGAAATATTTTCTTCAGCACAATAACTACAACTTTATACAAATGACTAATAATTACTAAAATACTCATAGTAGTTCATTTCCTCAACATTAAATAATTATTTACAAACATAAAATATAAACAGTTTGTTATCATATTTTTCAATTTTTTTCAATATGATATTATTTCATGGAGTTATTTTCTGATATATCTACCTAATTCAATATACATGTATACTACCCAGGTCAAAGGTAGTGCATTATATGTAACATGGGTTTAATTTTCAATGCTCACATTGACAACAGAAAGTTGATTAGGGGTCTGAACCTTTATAAAAGTATAGGTAGTAACAACATCAGAACAGAATTTAACAAATGTATCAGAGGGTAAGCAAAAACACTGTTTAATAATAGTAAAGTTAACATAAAATTATACTAATATATTATTGAATATTGTATAAGTACAACATTAGTATCACTATTTTAAATGATAACAGTTGTATAAATTCATTATTTTTATACAAAACTATAGCTTTGATCTGTGATTATGGTGTAATATGTCTGTTAATTATTTCTATCCCTTTTGAATTAAAAGAATCTATCATCTGATGAAAATGTGCGCTCTTCAGTATCTATTCTCTTTCAATTCTTTGTCAGTTTCCATCTTTCTGTTATTCTATTGTCTCTAAATAGTTCCTTATCTATATATGGTTTTCTATCTATCATGTGTCATCTCATTGAATTTGTTATGTACTCTATAATGTGTCAATGTATGTTTGTGAATAATCTCATCTACTCCAAACTATGAGGTCTTAAAGCTACTTTCATATTCTATACTTTGATCTTAGTTTCTTGGTGTTGTGTCAGTGTTCAACTTTCAGTTTCTATTTTAAATTCTTATTGTTTTTCATGTCTATTGCATATTGATCTTTATTTCTGTTTTTGATTGCAATATTAACAAATACAAGACATATATCTATATTTGAGTATTTTGTTAATGAGTTATATATTTATTTAAACTATTGTCTTGTCGTTTAAATTCTTTCAATTGATCCTGCATTCAAATTCTTATAGTCTAGTTTCTTCAGTTTTTATTCTAAATGTTTATGCTTTTCTCTCTTTGTCTTCAATTTTTTCCATTCTTATTATCTCAAATTATTCTTCACTCAGTTTCATGAATTTTTCTTACTTTCAGAACTGATATCTTTCATGTATATTGCTTGTATATCAATGGTTTAAACCTTAATCTAAAATTACTCATCATGTGGTAATATTGTGGGCTGTTGATCTTATGTTTGCTTTTGTTTGGGAAGTCAATTTAAGCTGATATAAGATATGAAATTAATGACACTGTACTTCTAATTCTTTCAATTCCACAGTACCTTGGGTTCCTGCTGGGGTAAGAAGACTTGCATGGTTTCATATGGCACTTTGCACAATTCTTGCATTTAATATAGACACTTCAATATCAGTTTATGGCACATTCTAGATCAAATCTAATGAAAACATTTTATGTATATTAGGATTTATTAGATTTAATGTTAATAATGATATCAATAAATGTTTATATCTATATTTCTCAAATGATAATCATATTATTTATAGAATTCTTTATTTAAAAAAATTAAAACAGTATGACAAAAAATATTCAAATATTTTTTGCATGTAGGATTACTTTCTAGAAATAGAAATCTCTGCACTAAAGTAAATTCCATATTAAATCAATTGTCTTTATGCACAACTTTAGATATTATAAGCACTCTTTAAAAAAGCACCCTGATTTCATCAAGACTGTAAAATGTCATCAATATTCTTTAGGTGAATGCCATGGAGCAAAGTCAGACATCATCTTCATTCTGGATTCATCAACTAGTGTCAGTGAGCCTAACTTTAAAAAAATGCTACGATTTGTCATAGACTTTATGTCAACTGCTGACATTGATTCTGGTAGTGTACGAGTTGGTGCTCTTATCTACAGTACTGAAGTTCACATTCAGTTTTATTTGAACACATATAGAACAAAACAAGAGATTCTAGATGCTTTTGGAAAGTACCCTTCATTTATGGAAGTACAAACACTTATGGAGCTTGAACGTGATGCGGACTCAAATGTTCACCAGAGAAACTGGAGATAGACCAGATGTTCACAATATAGTCATGCTAATTACAGATGGTGTGTCCAATGTAAATCCAACCCTTACAGTTCCAGAGGCAATCAGAGCACAAGATCAGAACATTCAAATCTATGCTGTTGGCATCGTTTAGCTGATACAAGTGAATTGGCAAAAATTGCATCCAAACCAGCAACAGAAAACACATTTACTGTTCAAGATTTTGCTGAACTGGATGTACTAAAGCATACAATATTGATGCTTTTTGTCAGGGTATGTATAGAAAGATACATACATACATACATGCATATATATGTGTGTGATGCCAGCAAACCTTGTTGTATATCTTTTGTTGCTGCTCTCTATTTCTCTCAGCTGTGAATGTGTCACTACTTTGCCTCTGCTGTATACTCCTTTATTTTCACAAAACCTTTTTCAGCTAATTCATTCTTACTCTATTATATGTCCTAATGTTAAAGTCTTCTCTTCTATCTTTGAACCATTTCTTTTAATATGATTTTTATTAAAAATTAAAAGGAAACATCTAAAATAAAAACTTTCAACCTCAAATAATCGATGGGATAATAAAGTATAAAACAGATGAGAAACAATGATAAAATAATGCAACAAATTTCAGATTGTTAATTTTATGATTTGATAAAATATTGATTTTAAGAGAAATTATTATTTTCATATGAATAAAATTAGCCTTTACACGAATAAAAAAAATAGTTAAATCCATACAAATTAGATACTAAGTGAATGTAGATTAAGAAGAAATGATAATCCTATTTTAAATATATGCTTTCCAAAATTCTTTTAAAATAATTTGTTTTAGAATCCCTGTAAAAGGATAGTCAGTTAGGTGCTTCTCTAATGAAGAATATGGATAATAATTTTCACTTTCAATTTTGTAAAGGTGAAGGATAACATGCATTGAGCATGAAAAATCACAACTATATATACAGTGTAATTCAATAGGATCTATATAAACAGAGTTACTGATAACAGCTTCAAAACTAGAATATTTTGATTTTTCACTTATTCTAAAAATTGGCCATGGAAACACTGGCAAGATATTCAAATGTTGATATTGCTGAAATTATATCTTTAAATTCATTTTATAAGGAAAGCATGTAATATACTGATATTTGAAATTTAAAAGATATTTGTTTTATTTCTCAGAATTTTTTAGATGAGGCTTGATAATTAGTATTATTTGGATTATTCAGACTATTGTCCTCATCTTCATTGCTATCTGTACAACGTTTTGGCCGATTACCCTCCGACAAGAAATACCTGAAGAAGGCTAGAGAGCACATCGACAGAAAACTATGTACAGATAACAATGAAGATGAGGACAATAGTCCAAATAATCCAAATGATACTAACTGTCTTTTATATAAAAGTTTCATTTCATTATAGTAAAATGTATACTTCCATTTAATACTATATTCATCATTGCTATTATGTCAACATAATTTCAGTTAACATCTTATATGGAAAATTATGGAAAATATTAAAACAGTTATATAATGTTTTAGTTGAAATGTAAGAAAACGTTTATCATATTTTCCACCCTAAAGCTAATAACTTGATGTTAATATTCTTAAAAGTAAAATGATAAAATTTTCACAAAAAAGTGAATTATTCTTGAGTTTGCTAAATGATAATCGATAAATTAATTACTTGTAAAGTTAGGATAATTATCACTAGAATATATTAAGAGAAAAAAAAAAAGAATATGTTATTATCTTTAACATACCATCACTTTTCAGTCTATGTATTAATATTCGGTTAATAATACAAAAAAATTATCCTTCCAATAGTTACATTTTCTGTTTCTTCTTTGTTGTTCTATGATTTTCATAATCTATATTTTCTTAAAAATTTCTAATTCTTTTGCTCTTTGTTTCTTTGAAGTATTTCATTTTTCCAAGTGTCTGTAAGTTTGTGTAGTTGGTCTATTCTTTTATCATTCTCCTCCCTCAGCTCTCCCTCAATTCTAAAAGTGTTGCATCTCTTCTTTTTTCTAGTGATTTTTTACTTTGTTGGTTTTGATTTTAAATTTTTTATGTTTCAGTTTTAAAAACGAATTAATATTTTGTTGTATGATTTTCATTTTTATAATTGTTTTCATTGAACACTTAGATCTTGTTTATAATTCACTGTGTCCACTTATTTCCCCTTTGCAGTTGTTCCAGTTCAACCAACTCATCAACCAAGAACTGGTAAGATTTTGCTGCAAAGTGAGGTAAAAAAAAAAGAGGTTTATAGACTAATCTGGTAAACATATCCTAGTTACTTATGTATCTTTTGGAATATTGGTGAATTTCTAAAAAAAATGTATAAACAAAGATTATCTGTGTTGCTTTTGTCAATCATATCAGATAACATCAGTGTGTATTTGTGTATAGGGCTATTAGAGGCTATGTCATTGTATCAGAACTGGTCTTGTATTGGTTATGTTTATAACATTTTCTGAGAATATCAATTAAGAAAAATAATATGAAAAAAGAATTGTTTTTACAATTTTATCTTTTAGTGATTAACTTATCTACATGTTAGTGGCTCATCAAATAGATATGTGTTCCTGTTTTATATTTGGTTCATTTCAAGAGAGATATCTTTTTTCTGTTGATTAACTGGCGTCATATATAAAAAGACCAACATAATTATTGATGAAAATTAAATGTAATGTCATTAAGTCACAATTCTGATCTTAGTCATAGATTTCATTTGTCTTTTTTGTGATTTTATCCCTGTTTAATATATTTGATGTCCAGTATTTTTCCTTGTGTAATAGTGAATAATTCTGACAAAACTTCCAACTTAAAATAAGCTTTTATGGCTTCTAGTTACAGAAAATCTTTCAATTTTTATTGATAAAATTTGTGACAGAATATTCTGTCCAATAAGTCATTGATTAACATTGATTGTAAAACAGAATTTGATGCTTCCAAATAATACTTCCTGGTTATACTGGAAAATAATGGTATTCATTCATTCATTGATATAGAGATTTATGATAGTTTTTAGTCATTATATTCATTCTTTGTGGTTTTTAAAAATTCAATATGAGAAATATTTTATTAAAATTTACACAAGTTTTTTAAAAGTTTCAAATATTTAACTGGAAATGTCTTTTTTCTTGATGCTCTTTTTTCATATGATACAATACTTTTCTTATTTCAAAACTTTTGTGGATATGTATTATTTTCCATTAGTTCCTTTACAAGTGTTGCATTTATAATTGATTTATTGCAAGTATTACTTCTAAAAGTATGCAATGTTTTCATTTCACAGCACCAGTTCGAACTCAACTCCGCCAATTATTGGTAAGGTTTTGCCATTGTTTGTTTAATTTAGATGTATTTCTGTTCAGCAAGTACAAACAACACAGGAAAAATTTCTATGAAAGATTTTCAATGAATACAATAATCTTATATCATGGTATTATAATAAAAACAATGAACTTATTTCTCTAAAGTTGTTTTTCTTTTCAGATTAGACTTTAACTATTCCGTTTTTATTGGCTTTCAATGATAAAATAAATCCTTAAAAAATGTTAAAGGAAAATCACTTGCTTTACATTAAAAAAAAAGAAAAAAAAAAAAAAGAAATTTAACAGATTTTTCTACAAAAATATAATTTATTTCACTCTATTATAAGGTCATGCTACATGCAGAAAGAAAAATATTGAAATTTTGCTTACTTTCAAATACATTAAAAGATGAAATGTCTGAAGAAAAGATTTTGAAAAACAACATATTTTTTATACATGATTTCGAAAAGATATTTTGCTAAGTATCCAGAGTCATGATTGTTGATGTAATGAATCATAAGATAATTAATATCAAGTAAAAGAGAATTGATGCAACAATGGATCTTTTATGAAAAATATAAACGGTGGATAAATGCTATTGCAAATATTAAATGATTTCAAAATGAATAATAACATTATATATCAAAAGACAATATATTTAGCAGGAGCAGAGTTACTCTGAGTGCTGATTTAAAAAAAAAAGTATTTTGTAATAAATGTAAATATCTTACAATAGGCAGCGAAATTTGATAAACAGCTCATTTATAAATACCATTTATTGCACATTTATATTAAATCAGACAAGTTCATATGGCATAAAAAATCAGAGAACATGAAGAGAAGTAATGTTATAAAAAAGATATCAACTGAAAAAATTATAGATTTATTATTCCAATATATTGAGAAAATGATCATAAAATACATATCTGCCTACAATCAAGAGAAAGAAAATAAGGGACTACACATTGAACATTGTCAAAAATGATATCAGAATAATTTGGAAAGCCATTGTAAAATCTGTTGCATGATAAGTGTAAGTAATTCAAACATTTGCCTTTCCAAATTGAGAAAAAAACTTGTTTTTTAATTAGAATAAATTTAGATGAATAGTGTCTATTCATACTGCGTTCATAACCTAAATTTCATTATGAACAATTATCAAATAGAAAAAGAGTGCAAATGTGAGACAACATTTTGGCTAACAATAATATGCAATTAACAAAAAATAAAATGTAGAAACGATATACAAGAACGTTAATGAAAAGACAAAAAAGGACAATATCTTTATATAATAAAGAATTTGGTGTCTGTCTGGAACCGAAAACTATGTCACTGCTTATATCACAATACCCCAATGAATTGCAGAAGTTTATCAATGAGTATTTAATTATAGTCAAAATTATTAACACATGAATAAAGAACAACCCTGTATTATATGTATTAAAAATTAAGTATGCAAAAACTAAACGGTTCACATGGTTTGTTAAAACAAGTTTTAATAAATAGATACCCGGTATTATAGATTCATATGTATATAAATTTATTTTAATATATATTTAAGGTTATATAACGTATATAGTTTAAATAGAAAATTATTTACAAACGAGAGATAGTCACATGATGTTCTTTTACATTGATATTTATATTTTATTATATGGTGGAAAAATATTATGTGTAGATTATCTTCTGTTCATCAGAAAACTCTTTATAACGATTCAAACATTTCCTCTTTGTGTTGTGTTTCAATGACGTTTTGAACGTAAGCGTTTTTGTTTGTTCTGCCTCGTTATGCATTGCTATCGTCCGATTTGTTCTGATCTCTCACTGCTTTGAAAGAGAAAATACTCGATCAGTTTTGTCCAGGAAACCATATGCATGATTATAGACACTTTCAAGGGGTCATTTCGTTTCATTAACAAATACCCTCACATATCTCTCAAATATAATCCCTTCTTTATCTCTCTGTCTGTCTCTCTCTTTCTCTCTCTCTCTCTCTCTCTCTCTCTCTCTCTCTCTGTCATTCTTTCATGTTCACTCCAAGCTATGTGTCATTCTTCATAGTGTGAAGTCCCAGAACTACTCCAGTTCCTTCACTACCCAAGGGTAAGACATCTATTCTATGTTTCCGTCACTCCACTCTATGTGTTATTCTTCATAGTGTGTAATAATTACCTTTATCAATACCTTTATAACGATTCGAACGTTTCGTCTTTGTGTTGTTTTTCGATCACGTTTTGAACGTAATCGACTTTGTTTGTTCTGCCTCGTTATGCTTTGCAATCGTCCGATTTGTTCTGTTTCCAAGAAAGACGTCCAAATATCTTCTGTTGTCTGATCAACCGTCAAAAAATTAACGTATTTATACAATTTTCAAACATATATGTTCAGTAATTCTCCAAGTGTCTTCTTTATCTTCCACACCATAAAGCGTCTAGCATTATTTGATATTGTTTGTACCGTTCACCTTGTGTCTCCTGCTGTTTATAACAACGACTGGCTCGTTTGTCTCTAACGTTGTGTCAATTCTGTTTTGTAACAAATTGTTAGCTGTATATTTCAATAGATAAATAACTTCGTCAATTTTCCGAATTAAACAACGACGACATTTCTCTTTCAATCCTTTAATAATCTTCCTCTTTGTGTGTTTGTCGTCTATGTTTTGTGTCAAACATTTATCTTGAGTGAAAGGTTATGTCCGTATTCTGTAGGTGGATGTGGCCGTGCTGAGTCTGACATCATCTTCATTTTGGATTCTTCGACTAGTGTCACTGCACCAAATTTTGAGAAAATGCTAGATTTCATTGTTCATTTTGTATCCGCTGCTGATATCGACAGTGGCAACGTGCGCATTGGCGCTGTTCTATATAGCACGGACGTGGAAATTCAGTTCCAACTGAACGCGTATCGGACAAAACAAGATATCATAGATGCCATCAAGAAAATCCCCTATGTCTATGGCAGTACAAACACTTACGGTGGACTCCACGTTATGCGCACGCAAATGTTCACGCAGGAGAATGGAGATAGGCCCTCAGTTCCCAACATCGCTATTCTTCTCACTGACGGCGTCTCAATGTCAACGCTTTTGAAACGGTCCCCGAGGCTGAAAAGGGGAGACGCAATCTGGCTCAATTCCGTAGTGTCAGCTAGGTTCAATACCAACTGCGTAGATATGAAGTTGTCAGCTCTAACCTTTTCAGCCTCGGGGACCGTTTCAAGCGTTGACATTTGAGACGCCGTCAGTGAGAAGAATAGCGATGTTGGGAACTGAGGGGCCTATCTCCATTCTCCTGCGTGAACATTTGCGTGCGCATAACGTGGAGTCCACCGTAAGTGTTTGTACTGCCATAGACATAGGGATTTTCTTGATGGCATCTATGATATCTGTTTTGTCCGATACGCGTTCAGTTGGAACTGAATTTCCACGTCCGTGCTATATAGAACAGCGCCAATGCGCACGTTGCCACTGTCGATATCAGCAGCGGATACAAAAATGAACAATGAAATCTAGCATTTTCTCAAAATTTGGTGCAGTGACACTAGTCGAAGAATCCAAAATGAAGATGATGTCAGACTCAGCACGGCCACATCCACCTACAGAATACGGACATAACCTTTCACTCAAGATAAATGTTTGACACAAAACATAGACGACAAACACACAAAGAGGAAGATTATTAAAGGATTGAAAGAGAAATGTCGTCGTTGTTTAATTTCGGAAAAATTGACGAAGTTATTTATCTATTGAAATATACAGCTAACAATTTGTTACAAAACAGAATTGACACAACGTTAGAGACAAACGAGCCAGTCGTTGTTATATAAACAGCAGGAGACACAAGGTGAAACGGTTACAAACAATATCAAATAATGCTAGACGCTTTATGGTGTGGAAGATAAAGAAGACACTTGGAGAATTACTGAACATATATGTTTGAAAATGTATAAATACGTTAATTTTATGACGGTTGATCAGACAACAGAAGATATTTGGACGTCTTTCTTGGAAACAGAACAAATCGGGACGATTGCAAAGCATTAACGAGGCAGAACAAACAAAGTCGATTACGTTCAAAACGTGATCGAAAAACAACACAAAGACGAAACGTTCGAATCGTTATAAAGGTATTGATAACGGTAATTATTACACACTATGAAGAATAACACATAGAGCGGAGTGACGGAAACATAGAATAGATGTCTACCCTTGGGTAGTGAAGGAACTGGAGTAGTTCTGGGAGCTGGAGAAGAACAAAACATTAAATCCTGCTCAAGCACACAAATCAAGTTAGAGCCATCTTACTATTTTTCCAAATTGAATGTATCCTTTAAAGTTTCTTGTTGATAAATCATACAATTTACACGTTATGGACTATTGAAAAAAAAATAGCCAAGACTCTTATTCACTTTGACTGCTCGCAGTCAAAGCACTGTTGTCTAGCTAGGTTACATATATAAATAAGTATGTATACATTATTAAAGAGGAATAAAAAAAGGAAAAGACAATAGAAAGTACTTAACTACTATTTGCATTGAAAACTATATTCAGAGAGCTAGAGGCTTATTGAAACTTGTAAAGACATTAAAGGTAAATAGAAAATGACTCAAAGCCGTTGCATTTAAAAGGCCTGTAGATACTTTGCTGTGCAATGACGAGAAAAACGATAGAATTGGAAATGCACGTTTTGCATATTCTCCAGAGAGAAACGTTAGATGCTTCTCACCTCTTGTGGTAGGTGCCAAAGTTGTTGTTGGTGGTGGGGCAGTTGTCTTTCTCTTAGCTCCTTCATGGGAAAGAAAAATTAAATCAGATTGTATTTTTGAAGGTATCAAACAATTGCAGCAGGCTTATTAGAATCTCTTGTTTAAATCAAAATGCGTATTTTACAGGGGAATATTGCATTGAGAAGACTTTCATGTTTATCTTCTTTCAGCAAATAGTTTTTGTTAGTTGATGATGTAATTGCTTGTTTTTACTCTTTGGCTATGTGACGATCGGCCTTGTTGGGAGATGAACGTGGTATATTATGTTGAAAATATAGTCAACATATATTAGCTATCTTACGTTTTCAACAAGCAATTACATGGAAGAAATTTCAAGATGTTAAAGACTAAAATTAGTTAATGGGTTTAGTGTTAAACCAGTTGCACCAGCAGCAAGTGGTTTCTCTGCTTGCAAATACATTAATCAATAGATGATATTATTAGCGTAGAAAAGAACTACTGCTGGGTTCGGCTTCTAAAGATCCAGAAAGGACAAGAATTCAAGATGATAAAGCAATTTACTAAGTTTAGTGAGAAAATAACGAGGTGGGCCAGGGCAATAGCTTGCGTGTGTTTGAACACACAGATATATGTAAGGGCTATAAAAAAGACAATTCTAACAACTAAGAGGAAATGAAAGAGAGACAGAGGGAAAGAGACAGAATGACAGAGATAGAAAAATAGAGAAAAATTGAAAGAAGGGGTTATATTTGTGAGATATGTGAGGATATTGGTTAATGAAACGAAAGGACGACTTGAAAGTATCTATAATCATGCGTATAGCTACCTGGACAAAACTGATCGAGTATTTTCTCTTTCAAAGCAGTGAGAGCTTGGAAGTCATCAACCACAAACATATTCTCAGCGATTGGGGGAGATGCAATCTGGCTCAAATTCCGTAGTGTCAGCTAGGCCAATACCAACTGCGTAGATATGAATGTTGTCAGCTCTAACCTTTTCAGCCTCGGGGACCGTTTCAAAAGCGTTGACATTGAGACGCCGTCAGTGAGAAGAATAGCGATGTTGGGAACTGAGGGCCTATCTCCATTCTCCTGCGTGAACATTTGCGTGGGCATAACGTGGAGTCCACCGTAAGTGTTTGTACTGCCATAGACATAGGGGATT
>CM042154.1:54676390-54835284 GCA_023376005.1 Doryteuthis pealeii
ATCTATATCCTTAGGTGGCCCATTGCTCACACCTATAAAACGTTCAAACATACTTTTGTTCGTTTGTTTTTGGTTCTGATGACTGGAAAAGAATTCATAGAAAAAGACCATAACTAGACTTATATGTGTAAAATGAACAGCTCACTAAAAAGTTTAAAAGTTTGAAATTTTCAAAAACTTATTTTGGCTAAAAAATGCTGATTTGGTGGCCATAGCTCTTGCCATTCTTTAGTCATGTGATAATAGACAGTCACACAAAAAAGATAGTTCATGAATTATAATAAGATACTTTATTTACTTGAAAATCTATAAATAGATTTATTCTCTCCTTATATTAGTTATTTATCCAACCCGTTCATCATGGGTTACAATGTGAATAAAGGCTGCAAGTATGAGGCATCCATAATGGGATGCTGTGTTTTCTCGCTATGAATGATAGGTAAAATATTCATAAAAATATAATGTCTATATCATCAATCCTTATAAGACAATCCTTTTCACTTTAGATTATTACAAAAGAAAAAATAGTGCGGTTTTCATTTTCTTACATACCACCCAAACATATGCTTTTCAGTAATATTGATTTTTGATAAAAGCAAATAATCTGATATATGCCAGTGGAAATTATAAGATCAGAAACTCTTAATACATAATGCCTGCAAAAAGGAAAATTTGGTTAAAAAAAAAAAAAAAGAATCAAAAAAATTTCATGTCACATAAATGTTTGTTTATTATGTATCCATGAAGGATACATAAAAAGTCTAATTTTAGAAGCAAAGAAAATAAATTTTTTTCTGAGATGTGCTAGTTAAAATTTTACTTGCTATATATTTGCAATTAACATTGCTGAAAATCTATCTATTTTTAAGAGTATAATATTATGTATCAAACTCATGACCACTGCTAAAGAAAAATCACTGTATTAATTACAACTAGGTTATATGTAGTATTCATTCACCCTTGTTTCTATATATATTTTCTTTTATGAAAACTAAGGTCATATGATATGTTACATATTTTGTGAAAAAAATACAATTTACATTAAAAATTTAAAATATCATCGCTCCTCTCTTTACATAAGATTGAATCTTTCAAAACTAATTATGAAATTATTTAGTAATAGAAAAATTTTTTAAATATATCAGTAAAATATTGGCATATTTATGTTATAGTATATATAAATCTAACCTTTTAGGTTTGTAATGAGAATATGTCATATTTCTAAAATTTTGTTTGATACTAAACATGATTCTATATATATAATAAAAAAGGAAAAATCATTACTAATATAGTAGACAGAAGACCATTAAAAAGTGCACTATAAATGTGGAAATATATTTGGGAAGCTTTTATATAATAAAGATATATATTGAAATAAAAGAAAAGCAGTTTATATATATATATATTATACCAATCACACATCAAGCACATACACACACACAAACACTGTATATATATATATATATATATATATATATATATATATATATATATATATATATATATATCATTGAAAAGGTTCTCAGTTCAACCAAAAAGAAAAACATTTTCTTTGAATTCATATATATTTTTCAAATATTCTGCTGATATTACTGAAATAAAATCTGAAAATAAGTGGAAACTTGAGCTAACCTGTTCAAACAAAAAACAAAAAACAGTATAACTGATAGATTAAAAAACTACATTACTAACAATGATCAAAAGGATAGAAGACAAAATTTGAGATGTATATATAGTTGACATGCATTGAAAAAGGTACTAAAATGGAAAAAAAATTGTTGAATAAAACAAACCAACAAAAAAAAGATGTAACATGAGTAGAAATTGTGATAGAGGCACCTTCAAAAATATTACACAATATGGATACAGATGATAAAGAACACAATATGTATGGAAAAATCAGATTATTTGAAGGAGAAGGATATATGATATAAAATATGTTCATATATTAAAATACCAGAAGAAGTTAAAAATAATTAGTAACATATAACAATTATAAACGGAATGTAAAAATGAGAATAAAAACAGATATTTAATATTAAGATCCATAGAACAAAATCATGTATATAGCTACCTGAACAAAATTGATCGAGTATTTTCTCTTTCAAAGCAGTGAGAGCTTGGAAGTCATCAACCACAAACATATTCTCAGCGATTGGGGGAGACGCAATCTGGCTCAATTCCGTAGTGTCAGCTAGGCCAATACCAACTGCGTAGATATGAATGTTGTCAGCTCTAACCTTTTCAGCCTCGGGGACCGTTTCAAAAGCGTTGACATTTGAGACGCCGTCAGTGAGAAGAATAGCGATGTTGGGAACTGAGGGCCTATCTCCATTCTCCTGCGTGAACATTTGCGTGCGCATAACGTGGAGTCCACCGTAAGTGTTTGTACTGCCATAGACATAGGGATTTTCTTGATGGCATCTATGATATCTTGTTTTGTCCGATACGCGTTCAGTTGGAACTGAATTTCCACGTCCGTGCTATATAGAACAGCGCCAATGCGCACGTTGCCACTGTCGATATCAGCAGCGGATACAAAATGAACAATGAAATCTAGCATTTTCTCAAAATTTGGTGCAGTGACACTAGTCGAAGAATCCAAAATGAAGATGATGATGTCAGACTCAGCACGGCCACATCCACCTACAGAATACGGACATAACCTTTCACTCAAGATAAATGTTTGACACAAAACATAGACGACAAACACACAAAGAGGAAGATTATTAAAGGAATGAAAGAGAAATGTCATCGTTGTTCAATTCGGAAAATTGCGAAGTTATTTATCTATTGAATTATACAGCTAACACTTTGTTACAAAACAGAATTGACACAACGTTAGAGACAAACGAGCCAGTCGTTGTTATAAACAGCAGGAGACACAAGGTGAACGGTACAAACAATATCAAATAATGCTAGACGCTTTATGGTGTGGAAGATAAAGAAGACACTTGAGAATTACTGAACATATATGTTTGAAAATTGTATAAATACGTTAATTTTATGACGGTTGATCAGACAACAGAAGATATTTGGACGTCTTTCTTGGAAACAGAACAAATCGGACGATTGCAAAGCATAACGAGGCAGAACAAACAAAGTCGATTACGTTCAAAACGTGATCGAAACACAACACAAAGACGAAACGTTCGAATCGTTATAAAGGGTATTGATAAGGTAATTATAACACACTATGAAGAATAACACATAGAGCGGAGTGACGGAAACATAGAATAGATGTCTTACCCTTGGGTAGTGAAGGAACTGGAGTAGTTCTGGGAGCTGGAGAAGAAACAAAACATTAAAATCCCGCTCAAGCACAAAATCAAGTTTAGAGCCATCTTACTATTTTTCCAAATTGAATGTATCCTTTAAAGTTTCTTGTTGATAAATCATTCAATTTACACGTTATGGATTATTGACAAAAAAAAATAGCCAAGACTATTGTTCACTTTGACTGCTCGCAGTCAAAGCACCGTTGTCTAGCTAGGTTACGTATATAAATAAGCATGTATACATTATTAAAGAGGAATAAAAAAGGAAAAGACAATAGAAAGTACTTAACTACTATTTGCATTGAAAACTATATTCAGAGAGCTAGAGGCTTATTGAAACTTGTAAAGACATTAAAGGTAAATAGAAAATGACTCAAAGCCGTTGCATTTAAAAGGCCTGTAGATACTTTGCTGTGTAATGACGAGAAAAACGATAGAATTGGAAATGCACGTTTTGCATATTCTCCAGAGAGAAACGTTAGATGCTTCTCACCTCTTGTGGTAGGTGCCAAAGTTGTTGTTGGTGGTGGGGCAGTTGTCTTTCTCTTAGCTCCTTCATGGGAAAAGAAAATTAAATCAGATTGTATTTTTGAAGGTATCAAACAATTGCAGCAGGCTTATTAGAATCTCTTGTTTAAATCAAAATGCGTTATTTTACAGGGACATATTGCATTGAGAAGACTTTCATGTTTATCTTCTTTCAGCAAATAGTTTTTGTTAGTTGATGATGTAATTGCTTGTTTTTACTCTTTGGCTATGTGATGATCGGCCTTGTTGGGAGATGAACGTGGTATATTATGTTGAAAATATAGTCAACATATATTAGCTATCTTACGTTTCAACAAGCAATTACATGGAAGAAATTTCAAGATGTTAAAGACTAAATTAGTTAATGGGTTTAGTGTTAAACCAGTTGCACCCAGCAGCAAGTGGTTTCTCTGCTTGCAAATACATTAATCAATAGATGATATTATTAGCGTAGAAAAGAACTACTGCTGGGTTCGGCTTCTAAAGATCCAGAAAGGACAAGAATTCAAGATGATAAAGCAATTTACTAAGTTTAGTGAGAAAATAACGAGGTGGGCCAGGGCAATAGCTTGCGTGTGTTTGAACACACAGATATATGTAAGGGTTATAAAAAAGACAATTCTAACAACTAAGAGAAAATGAAAGAGAGACAGAGAGAGAGAATGACAGAGATAGAAAAATAGAGAAAAATAGAAAGAAGGGGTTATATTCTTGAGATATATGATGATATTGGTTAATGAAACGAAAGGACGACTTGAAAGTATCTATAATCATGCGTATAGCTACCTGGACAAAACTGATCGAGTATTTTCTCTTTCAAAGCAGTGAGAGCTTGGAAATCATCAACCACAAACATATTCTCAGCGATTGGGGGAGACGCAATCTGGCTCAATTCCGTAGTGTCAGCTAGGCCAATACCAACTGCGTAGATATGAATGTTGTCAGCTCTAACCTTTTCAGCCTCGGGGACCGTTTCAAAAGCGTTGACATTTGAGACGCCGTCAGTGAGAAGAATAGCGATGTTGGGAACTGAGGGCCTATCTCCATTCTCCTGCGTGAACATTTGCGTGCGCATAACGTGGAGTCCACCGTAAGTGTTTGTACTGCCATAGACATAGGGGATTTTCTTGATGGCATCTATGATATCTTGTTTTGTCCGATACGCGTTCAGTTGGAACTGAATTTCCACGTCCGTGCTATATAGAACAGCGCCAATGCGCACGTTGCCACTGTCGATATCAGCAGCGGATACAAAATGAACAATGAAATCTAGCATTTTCTCAAAATTTGGTGCAGTGACACTAGTCGAAGAATCCAAAATGAAGATGATGTCAGACTCAGCACGGCCACATCCACCTACAGAATACGGACATAACCTTTCACTCAAGATAAATGTTTGACACAAAACATAGACGACAAACACACAAAGAGGAAGATTATTAAAGGAATGAAAGAGAAATGTCATCGTTGTTCAATTCGGAAAATTGCCGAAGTTATTTATCTATTGAATTATACAGCTAACACTTTGTTACAAAACAGAATTGACACAACGTTAGAGACAAACGAGCCAGTTGTTGTTATAAACAGCAGGAGACACAAGGTGAACGGTACAAACAATATCAAATAATGCTAGACGCTTTATGGTGTGGAAGATAAAGAAGACACTTGGAGAATTACTGAACATATATGTTTGAAAATTGTATAAATACGTTAATTTTATGACGGTTGATCAGACAACAGAAGATATTTGGACGTCTTTCTTGGAAACAGAACAAATCGGACGATTGCAAAGCATAACGAGACAGAACAAACAAAGTCGATTACGTTAAAAACGTGATCGAAACACAACACAAAGACGAAACGTTCGAATCGTTATAAAGAGTATTGATAAGGTAATTATTACACACTATGAAGAATAACACATAGAGTGGAGTGACGGAAACATAGAATAGATGTCTTACCCTTGGGTAGTGAAGGAACTGGAGTAGTTCTGGGAGCTGGAGAAAAAACAAAACATTAAAATCCTGCTGAAGCACAAAATTAAGTTTAGAGCCATCTTACTATTTCTCCAAATTGAATGTATACTTTAAAGTTTCTTGTTGATAAATCATTCAATTTACACGTTACGAATTATTGGAAAAAAATAGCCAAGACTATTGTTCACTTTGACTGCTCGCAGTTAAAGCACCGTTGTCTAGCTAGGTTACGTATATAAATAATCATGTATGCATTATTAGAGACGAATAAGAAAAGGAGAAGACAACGTTTCAACAAGCAATTACATGGAAGAAATTTGAAAATGTCAAAGACCAAATTAGTTAATAAGATTATTAAGAGTCTAGTGTTAAAACTAGTTGCACCCAGCAGCAAGTGGTTTCTCAGCTTGCAGATACATTAATCAATAGATGATATTATTAGCGTAGAAAAGAACTACTGCTGGGTTCGGTTTCTAAGATCCAGAAAGGACAAGAATTCAAGATGATGAAGCAATTTAATGAGTTTAGTGAGAAGATAACGAGGTGGGCTTGTGTGTGTTTGAACACACAGATATATGTAAGGGGGATTAAAAAATTCTAACAACTATGAGAAAATGAAAGACAGACAGAGACACAGAGACAGAGAAATAGAGAAAAATAGAAAGAAGGGATTATATTTGTGAGATATGTGAGGATATTGGTTAATGAAACGAAAGGACGACTTGAAAGTATCTATAATCATGCGTATAGCTACCTGGACAAAACTGATCGAGTATTTTCTCTTTCAAAGCAGTGAGAGCTTGGAAGTCATCAACCACAAACATATTCTCAGCGATTGGGGGAGACGCAATCTGGCTCAATTCCGTAGTGTCAGCTAGGCCAATACCAACTGCGTAGATATGAATGTTGTCAGCTCTAACCTTTTCAGCCTCGGGGACCGTTTCAAAAGCGTTGACATTTGAGACGCCGTCAGTGAGAAGAATAGCGATGTTGGGAACTGAGGGCCTATCTCCATTCTCCTGCGTGAACATTTGCGTGCGCATAACGTGGAGTCCACCGTAAGTGTTTGTACTGCCATAGACATAGGGGATTTTCTTGATGGCATCTATGATATCTTGTTTTGTCCGATACGCGTTCAGTTGGAACTGAATTTCCACGTCCGTGCTATATAGAACAGCGCCAATGCGCACGTTGCCACTGTCGATATCAGCAGCGGATACAAAATGAACAATGAAATCTAGCATTTTCTCAAAATTTGGTGCAGTGACACTAGTCGAAGAATCCAAAATGAAGATGATGTCAGACTCAGCACGGCCACATCCACCTACAGAATACGGACATAACCTTTCACTCAAGATAAATGTTTGACACAAAACATAGACGACAAACACACAAAGAGGAAGATTATTAAAGGAATGAAAGAGAAATGTCATCGTTGTTCAATTCGGAAAATTGCCGAAGTTATTTATCTATTGAATTATACAGCTAACACTTTGTTACAAAACAGAATTGACACAACGTTAGAGACAAACGAGCCAGTCGTTGTTATAAACAGCAGGAGACACAAGGTGAACGGTACAAACAATATCAAATAATGCTAGACGCTTTATTGTGTGGAAGATAAAGAAGACACTTGAAGAATTACTGAACATATATGTTTGAAAATTGTATAAATACGTTAATTTTATGACGGTTGATCAGACAACAGAAGATATTGGACGTCTTTCTTGGAAACAGAACAAATCGGACGATTGCAAAGCATAACGAGGCAGAACAAAGGCGATTACGTTCAAAACGTGATCGAAACACAACACAAAGACGAAACGTTCGAATCGTTATAAAGGGTATTGATAAGGTAATTATAACACACTATGAAGAATAACACATAGAGCGGAGTGACGGAAACATAGAATAGATGTCTTACCCTTGGGTAGTGAAGGAACTGGAGTAGTTCTGGGAGCTGGAGAAGAAACAAAACATTAAAATCCCGCTCAAGCACAAAATCAAGTTTAGAGCCATCTGACTATTTTTCCAAATTGAATGTATCCTTTAAAGTTTCTTGTTGATAAATCATTCAATTTACACGTTATGGATTATTGACAAAAAAAAAAATAGCCAAGACTATTGTTCACTTTGACTGCTCGCAGTCAAAGCACCGTTGTCTAGCTAGGTTACGTATATAAATAAGTATGTATACATTATTAAAGAGGAATAAAAAAGGAAAAGACAATAGAAAGTACTTAACTACTATTTGCATTGAAAACTATATTCAGAGAGCTAGAGGCTTATTGAAACTTGTAAAGACATTAAAGGTAAATAGAAAATGACTCAAAGCCGTTGCATTTAAAAGGCCTGTAGATACTTTGCTGTGTAATGACGAGAAAAACGATAGAATTGGAAATGCACGTTTTGCATATTCTCCAGAGAGAAACGTTAGATGCTTCTCACCTCTTGTGGTAGGTGCCAAAGTTGTTGTTGGTGGTGGGGCAGTTGTCTTTCTCTTAGCTCCTTCATGGGAAAAGAAAATTAAATCAGATTGTATTTTTGAAGGTATCAAACAATTGCAGCAGGCTTATTAGAATCTCTTGTTTAAATCAAAATGCGTTATTTTACAGGGACATATTGCATTGAGAAGACTTTCATGTTTATCTTCTTTCAGCAAATAGTTTTTGTTAGTTGATGATGTAATTGCTTGTTTTTACTCTTTGGCTATGTGATGATCGGCCTTGTTGGGAGATGAACGTGGTATATTATGTTGAAAATATAGTCAACATATATTAGCTATCTTACGTTTCAACAAGCAATTACATGGAAGAAATTTCAAGATGTTAAAGACTAAATTAGTTAATGGGTTTAGTGTTAAACCAGTTGCACCCAGCAGCAAGTGGTTTCTCTGCTTGCAAATACATTAATCAATAGATGATATTATTAGCGTAGAAAAGAACTACTGCTGGGTTCGGCTTCTAAAGATCCCGAAAGGACAAGAATTCAAGATGATAAAGCAATTTACTAAGTTTAGTGAGACAATAACGAGGTGGGCCAGGGCAATAGCTTGCGTGTGTTTGAACACACAGATATATGTAAGGGTTATAAAAAAGACAATTCTAACAACTAAGAGAAAATGAAAGACAGACAGAGGGAGAGAGACAGAATGACAGAGATAGAAAAATAGAGAAAAAAGAAAGAAGGGGTTATATTCTTGAGATATGTGAGGATATTGGTTAATGAAACGAAAGGACGACTTGAAAGTATCTATAATCATGCGTATAGCTACCTGGACAAAACTGATCGAGTATTTTCTCTTTCAAAGCAGTGAGAGCTTGGAAGTCATCAACCACAAACATATTCTCAGCGATTGGGGGAGACGCAATCTGGCTCAATTCCGTAGTGTCAGCTAGGCCAATACCAACTGCGTAGATATGAATGTTGTCAGCTCTAACCTTTTCAGCCTCGGGGACCGTTTCAAAAGCGTTGACATTTGAGACGCCGTCAGTGAGAAGAATAGCGATGTTGGGAACTGAGGGCCTATCTCCATTCTCCTGCGTGAACATTTGCGTGCGCATAACGTGGAGTCCACCGTAAGTGTTTGTACTGCCATAGACATAGGGGATTTTCTTGATGGCATCTATGATATCTTGTTTTGTCCGATACGCGTTCAGTTGGAACTGAATTTCCACGTCCGTGCTATATAGAACAGCGCCAATGCGCACGTTGCCACTGTCGATATCAGCAGCGGATACAAAATGAACAATGAAATCTAGCATTTTCTCAAAATTTGGTGCAGTGACACTAGTCGAAGAATCCAAAATGAAGATGATGTCAGACTCAGCACGGCCACATCCACCTACAGAATACGGACATAACCTTTCACTCAAGATAAATGTTTGACACAAAACATAGACGACAAACACACAAAGAGGAAGATTATTAAAGGAATGAAAGAGAAATGTCATCGTTGTTCAATTCGGAAAATTGCCGAAGTTATTTATCTATTGAATTATACAGCTAACACTTTGTTACAAAACAGAATTGACACAACGTTAGAGACAAACGAGCCAGTTGTTGTTATAAACAGCAGGAGACACAAGGTGAACGGTACAAACAATATCAAATAATGCTAGACGCTTTATGGTGTGGAAGATAAAGAAGACACTTGGAGAATTACTGAACATATATGTTTGAAAATTGTATAAATACGTTAATTTTATGACGGTTGATCAGACAACAGAAGATATTTGGACGTCTTTCTTGGAAACAGAACAAATCGGACGATTGCAAAGCATAACGAGGCAGAACAAACAAAGTCGATTACGTTAAAAACGTGATCGAAACACAACACAAAGACGAAACGTTCGAATCGTTATAAAGAGTAATTGATAAGGTAATTATTACACACTATGAAGAATAACACATAGAGCGGAGTGACGGAAACATAGAATAGATGTCTTACCCTTGGGTAGTGAAGGAACTGGAGTAGTTCTGGGAGCTGGAGAAAAAACAAAACATTAAAATCCTGCTGAAGCACAAAATCAAGTTTAGAGCCATCTTACTATTTCTCCAAATTGAATGTATACTTTAAAGTTTCTTGTTGATAAATCATTCAATTTACACGTTACGAATTATTGGAAAAAAAATAGTCAAGACTATTGTTCACTTTGACTGCTCGCAGTTAAAGCACCGTTGTCTAGCTAGGTTACGTATATAAATAATCATGTATGCATTATTAGAGACGAATAAGAAAAGGAGAAGACAAAGTTTCAACAAGCAATTACATGGAAGAAATTTGAAAATGTCAAAGACCAAATTAGTTAATAAGATTATTAAGAGTCTAGTGTTAAAACTAGTTGCACCCAGCAGCAAGTGGTTTCTCAGCTTGCAGATACATTAATCAATAGATGATATTATTAGCGTAGAAAAGAACTACTGCTGGGTTCGGCTTCTACAGATCCAGAAAAGACAAGAATTCAAGATGATGAAGCAATTTAATAAGTTTAGTGAGAAGATAACGAGGTGGGCTTGTGTGTGTTTGAACACACAGATATATGTAAGGGGGATTAAAAAATTCTAACAACTATGAGAAAATGAAAGAGAGACAGAGACATAGAGACAGAGAAATAGAGAAAAATAGAAAGAAGGGATTATATTTGTGAGATATGTGAGGATATTGGTTAATGAAACGAAAGGACGACTTGAAAGTATCTATAATCATGCGTATAGCTACCTGGACAAAACTGATCGAGTATTTTCTCTTTCAAAGCAGTGAGAGCTTGGAAGTCATCAACCACAAACATATTCTCAGCGATTGGGGGAGACGCAATCTGGCTCAATTCCGTAGTGTCAGCTAGGCCAATACCAACTGCGTAGATATGAATGTTGTCAGCTCTAACCTTTTCAGCCTCGGGGACCGTTTCAAAAGCGTTGACATTTGAGACGCCGTCAGTGAGAAGAATAGCGATGTTGGGAACTGAGGGCCTATCTCCATTCTCCTGCGTGAACATTTGCGTGCGCATAACGTGGAGTCCACCGTAAGTGTTTGTACTGCCATAGACATAGGGGATTTTCTTGATGGCATCTATGATATCTTGTTTTGTCCGATACGCGTTCAGTTGGAACTGAATTTCCACGTCCGTGCTATATAGAACAGCGCCAATGCGCACGTTGCCACTGTCGATATCAGCAGCGGATACAAAATGAACAATGAAATCTAGCATTTTCTCAAAATTTGGTGCAGTGACACTAGTCGAAGAATCCAAAATGAAGATGATGTCAGACTCAGCACGGCCACATCCACCTACAGAATACGGACATAACCTTTCACTCAAGATAAATGTTTGACACAAAACATAGACGACAAACACACAAAGAGGAAGATTATTAAAGGAATGAAAGAGAAATGTCGTTGTTGTTCAATTCGGAAAATTGCCGAAGTTATTTATCTATTGAATTATACAGCTAACACTTTGTTACAAAACAGAATTGACACAACGTTAGAGACAAACGAGCCAGTCGTTGTTATAAACAGCAGGAGACACAAGGTGAACGGTACAAACAATATCAAATAATGCTAGACGCTTTATTGTGTGGAAGATAAAGAAGACACTTGAAGAATTACTGAACATATATGTTTGAAAATTGTATAAATACGTTAATTTTATGACGGTTGATCAGACAACAGAAGATATTTGGACGTCTTTCTTGGAAACAGAACAAATCGGACGATTGCAAAGCATAACGAGGCAGAACAAAGGCGATTACGTTCAAAACGTGATCGAAACACAACACAAAGACGAAACGTTCGAATCGTTATAAAGGGTATTGATAAGGTAATTATAACACACTATGAAGAATAACACATAGAGCGGAGTGACGGAAACATAGAATAGATGTCTTACCCTTGGGTAGTGAAGGAACTGGAGTAGTTCTGGGAGCTGGAGAAGAAACAAAACATTAAAATCCCGCTCAAGCACAAAATCAAGTTTAGAGCCATCTTACTATTTTTCCAAATTGAATGTATCCTTTAAAGTTTCTTGTTGATAAATCATTCAATTTACACGTTATGGATTATTGACAAAAAAAAAAAATAGCCAAGACTATTGTTCACTTTGACTGCTCGCAGTCAAAGCACCGTTGTCTAGCTAGGTTACGTATATAAATAAGTATGTATACATTATTAAAGAGGAATAAAAAAGGAAAAGACAATAGAAAGTACTTAACTACTATTTGCATTGAAAACTATATTCAGAGAGCTAGAGGCTTATTGAAACTTGTAAAGACATTAAAGGTAAATAGAAAATGACTCAAAGCCGTTGCATTTAAAAGGCCTGTAGATACTTTGCTGTGTAATGACGAGAAAAACGATAGAATTGGAAATGCACGTTTTGCATATTCTCCAGAGAGAAACGTTAGATGCTTCTCACCTCTTGTGGTAGGTGCCAAAGTTGTTGTTGGTGGTGGGGCAGTTGTCTTTCTCTTAGCTCCTTCATGGGAAAAGAAAATTAAATCAGATTGTATTTTTGAAGGTATCAAACAATTGCAGCAGGCTTATTAGAATCTCTTGTTTAAATCAAAATGCGTTATTTTACAGGGACATATTGCATTGAGAAGACTTTCATGTTTATCTTCTTTCAGCAAATAGTTTTTGTTAGTTGATGATGTAATTGCTTGTTTTTACTCTTTGGCTATGTGATGATCGGCCTTGTTGGGAGATGAACGTGGTATATTATGTTGAAAATATAGTCAACATATATTAGCTATCTTACGTTTCAACAAGCAATTACATGGAAGAAATTTCAAGATGTTAAAGACTAAATTAGTTAATGGGTTTAGTGTTAAACCAGTTGCACCCAGCAGCAAGTGGTTTCTCTGCTTGCAAATACATTAATCAATAGATGATATTATTAGAGTAGAAAAGAACTACTGCTGGGTTCGGCTTCTAAAGATCCAGAAAAGACAAGAATTCAAGATGATAAAGCAATTTACTAAGTTTAGTGAGAAATAACGAGGTGGGCCAGGGCAATAGCTTGCGTGTGTTTGAACACACAGATATATGTAAGGGTTATAAAAAAGACAATTCTAACAACTAAGAGAAAATGAAAGACAGACAGAGGGAGAGAGACAGAATGACAGAGATAGAAAAATAGAGAAAAAAAAAGAAGGGGTTATATTTTGAGATATGTGAGGATATTGGTTAATGAAACGAAAGGACGACTTGAAAGTATCTATAATCATGCGTATAGCTACCTGGACAAAACTGATCGAGTATTTTCTCTTTCAAAGCAGTGAGAGCTTGGAAGTCATCAACCACAAACATATTCTCAGCGATTGGGGGAGACGCAATCTGGCTCAATTCCGTAGTGTCAGCTAGGCCAATACCAACTGCGTAGATATGAATGTTGTCAGCTCTAACCTTTTCAGCCTCGGGGACCGTTTCAAAAGCGTTGACATTTGAGACGCCGTCAGTGAGAAGAATAGCGATGTTGGGAACTGAGGGCCTATCTCCATTCTCCTGCGTGAACATTTGCGTGCGCATAACGTGGAGTCCACCGTAAGTGTTTGTACTGCCATAGACATAGGGGATTTTCTTGATGGCATCTATGATATCTTGTTTTGTCCGATACGCGTTCAGTTGGAACTGAATTTCCACGTCCGTGCTATATAGAACAGCGCCAATGCGCACGTTGCCACTGTCGATATCAGCAGCGGATACAAAATGAACAATGAAATCTAGCATTTTCTCAAAATTTGGTGCAGTGACACTAGTCGAAGAATCCAAAATGAAGATGATGTCAGACTCAGCACGGCCACATCCACCTACAGAATACGGACATAACCTTTCACTCAAGATAAATGTTTGACACAAAACATAGACGACAAACACACAAAGAGGAAGATTATTAAAGGAATGAAAGAGAAATGTCATCGTTGTTCAATTCGGAAAATTGCCGAAGTTATTTATCTATTGAATTATACAGCTAACACTTTGTTACAAAACAGAATTGACACAACGTTAGAGACAAACGAGCCAGTTGTTGTTATAAACAGCAGGAGACACAAGGTGAACGGTACAAACAATATCAAATAATGCTAGACGCTTTATGGTGTGGAAGATAAAGAAGACACTTGGAGAATTACTGAACATATATGTTTGAAAATTGTATAAATACGTTAATTTTATGACGGTTGATCAGACAACAGAAGATATTTGGACGTCTTTCTTGGAAACAGAACAAATCGGACGATTGCAAAGCATAACGAGGCAGAACAAACAAAGTCGATTACGTTAAAACGTGATCGAAACACAACACAAAGACGAAACGTTCGAATCGTTATAAAGAGTATGATAAGGTAATTATTACACACTATGAAGAATAACACATAGAGCGGAGTGACGGAAACATAGAATAGATGTCTTACCCTTGGGTAGTGAAGGAACTGGAGTAGTTCTGGGAGCTGGAGAAAAAACAAAACATTAAAATCCTGCTGAAGCACAAAATCAAGTTTAGAGCCATCTTACTATTTCTCCAAATTGAATGTATACTTTAAAGTTTATTGTTGATAAATCATTCAATTTACACGTTATGGATTATTGAAAAAAAATAGCCAAGACTATTGTTCACTTTGACTGCTTGCAGTTAAAGCACCGTTGTCTAGCTAGGTTACGTATATAAATAATCATGTATGCATTATTAGAGACGAATAAGAAAAGGAGAAGACAAAGTTTCAACAAGCAATTACATGGAAGAAATTTGAAAATGTCAAAGACCAAATTAGTTAATAAGATTATTAAGAGTCTAGTGTTAAAACTAGTTGCACCAGCAGCAAGTGGTTTCTCAGCTTGCAGATACATTAATCAATAGATGATATTATTAGCGTAGAAAAGAACTACTGCTGGGTTCGGCTTCTAAGATCCAGAAAGACAAGAATTCAAGATGATGAAGCAATTTAATAAGTTTAGTGAGAAGATAACGAGGTGGGCTTGTGTGTGTTTGAACACACAGATATATGTAAGGGGGATTAAAAAATTCTAACAACTATGAGAAAATGAAAGAGAGACAGAGACAGAGACAGAAAAATAGAGAAAAATAGAAAGAAGGGATTATATTTGTGAGATATGTGAGGATATTGGTTAATGAAACGAAAGGACGACTTGAAAGTATCTATAATCATGCGTATAGCTACCTGGACAAAACTGATCGAGTATTTTCTCTTTCAAAGCAGTGAGAGCTTGGAAGTCATCAACCACAAACATATTCTCAGCGATTGGGGGAGACGCAATCTGGCTCAATTCCGTAGTGTCAGCTAGGCCAATACCAACTGCGTAGATATGAATGTTGTCAGCTCTAACCTTTTCAGCCTCGGGGACCGTTTCAAAAGCGTTGACATTTGAGACGCCGTCAGTGAGAAGAATAGCGATGTTGGGAACTGAGGGCCTATCTCCATTCTCCTGCGTGAACATTTGCGTGCGCATAACGTGGAGTCCACCGTAAGTGTTTGTACTGCCATAGACATAGGGGATTTTCTTGATGGCATCTATGATATCTTGTTTTGTCCGATACGCGTTCAGTTGGAACTGAATTTCCACGTCCGTGCTATATAGAACAGCGCCAATGCGCACGTTGCCACTGTCGATATCAGCAGCGGATACAAAATGAACAATGAAATCTAGCATTTTCTCAAAATTTGGTGCAGTGACACTAGTCGAAGAATCCAAAATGAAGATGATGTCAGACTCAGCACGGCCACATCCACCTACAGAATACGGACATAACCTTTCACTCAAGATAAATGTTTGACACAAAACATAGACGACAAACACACAAAGAGGAAGATTATTAAAGGAATGAAAGAGAAATGTCGTCGTTGTTCAATTCGGAAAATTGCCGAAGTTATTTATCTATTGAATTATACAGCTAACACTTTGTTACAAAACAGAATTGACACAACGTTAGAGACAAACGAGCCAGTCGTTGTTATAAACAGCAGGAGACACAAGGTGAACGGTACAAACAATATCAAATAATGCTAGACGCTTTATGTGTGGAAGATAAAGAAGACACTTGAAGAATTACTGAACATATATGTTTGAAAATTGTATAAATACGTTAATTTTTGACGGTTGATCAGACAACAGAAGATATTTGGACGTCTTTCTTGGAAACAGAACAAATCGGACGATTGCAAAGCATAACGAGGCAGAACAAACAAAGTCGATTACGTTCAAAACGTGATCGAAACACAACACAAAGACGAAACGTTCGAATCGTTATGCTTTGCAATCGTCGATTTGTTCTATTTCCAAGAAAACGTCAAATATCTTCTGTTGTCTGATCAACCGTCATAAAATTAACGTATTTATACAATTTTCAAACATATATGTTCAGTAATTCTCAAGTGTCTTCTTTATCTTCCACACAATAAAGCGTCTAGCATTATTTGATATTGTTTGTACCGTTCACCTTGTGTCTCCTGCTGTTTATAACAACGACTGGCTCGTTTGTCTCTAACGTTGTGTCAATTCTGTTTTGTAACAAATTGTTAGCTGTATATTTCAATAGATAAATAACTTCGTCAATTTTCCGAATTAAACAACGACGACATTTCTCTTTCAATCCTTTAATAATCTTCCTCTTTGTGTGTTTGTCGTCTATGTTTTGTGTCAAACATTTATCTTGAGTGAAAGGTTATGTCCGTATTCTGTAGGTGGATGTGGCCGTGCTGAGTCTGACATCATCTTCATTTTGGATTCTTCGACTAGTGTGACTGCACCAAATTTTGAGAAAATGCTAGATTTCATTGTTCATTTTGTATCCGCTGCTGATATCGACAGTGGCAACGTGCGCATTGGCGCTGTTCTATATAGCACGGACGTGGAAATTCAGTTCCAACTGAACGCGTATCGGACAAAACAAGATATCATAGATGCATCAAGAAAATCCCCCTATGTCTATGGCAGTACAAACACTTACGGTGGACTCCACGTTATGCGCACGCAAATGTTCACGCAGGAGAATGGAGATAGGCCCTCAGTTCCCAACATCGCTATTCTTCTCACTGACGGCGTCTCAAATGTCAACGCTTTTGAAACGGTCCCCGAGGCTGAAAAGGTTAGAGCTGACAACATTCATATCTACGCAGTTGGTATTGGCCTAGCTGACACTACGGAATTGAGCCAGATTGCGTCTCCCCAATCGCTGAGAATATGTTTGTGGTTGATGACTTCCAAGCTCTCACTGCTTTGAAAGAGAAAATACTCGATCAGTTTTGTCCAGGTAGCTATACGCATGATTATAGATACTTTCAAGTCGTCCTTTCGTTTCATTAACCAATATCCTCACATATCTCACAAATAAACCCCTTCTTTCTATTTTTCTCTATTTTTCTATCTGTCATCTGTCTCTGTCTCTCTTTCATTTCCTCTTAGTTGTTAGAATTTTTTTTTATCCCCTTACATATATCTGTGTGTTCAAACACACGCAAGCCCACCTCGTTATTTTCTCACTAAACTTAGTAAATTGCTTTATCATCTTGAATTCTTGTCCTTTCTGGATCTGTAGAAGCCGAACCCAGCAGTAGTTCTTTTCTACGCTAATAATATCATCTATTGATTAATGTATCTGCAAGCTGAGAAACCACTTGCTGCTGGGTGCAACTGATTTTAACACTAGACTCTTAATAATCTTATTAACTAATTTGGTCTTTGACATTTTGAAATTTCTTCCATGTAATTGCTTGTTGAAACGTTTGTCTTCTCCTTTTCTTATTCGTCTCTAATAATGCATACATGATTATTTATATACGTAACCTAGCTAGACAACGGTGCTTTGACTGCGAGCAGTCAAAGTGAACAATAGTCTTGGCTATTTTTTTTCCAATAATCCATAACGTGTAAATTGAATGATTTATCAACAAGAAACTTTAAAGTATACATTCAATTTGGAAAAATAGTAAGATGGCTCTAAACTTGATTTTGTGCTTGAGCAGGATTTTAATGTTTTGTTTTTTCTCCAGCTCCCAGAATACTCCAGTTCCTTCACTACCCAAGGGTAAGACATCTATTCTATGTTTCCGTCACTCCACTCTATGTGTTTTTCTTCATAGTGTGTAATAATTACCTTATCAATACTCTTTATAACGATTCGAACGTTTCGTCTTTGTCTTGTGTTTCGATCACGTTTTGAACGTAATCGACTTTGTTTGTTCTGCCTCGTTATGCTTTGCAATCGTCCGATTTGTTCTGTTTCCAAGAAAGACGTCCAAATATCTTCTGTTGTCTGATCAACCGTCATAAAATTAACGTATTTATACAATTTTCAAACATATATGTTCAGTAATTCTCCAAGTGTCTTCTTTATCTTCCACACCATAAAGCGTTAGCATTATTTGATATTGTTTGTACCGTTCACCTTGTGTCTCCTGCTGTTTATAACAACAACTGGCTCGTTTGTCTCTAACGTTGTGTCAATTCTGTTTTGTAACAAAGTGTTAGCTGTATATTTCAATAGATAAATAACTTCGGCAATTTTCCGAATTCAACAACGATGACATTTCTCTTTCATTCCTTTAATAATCTTCCTCTTTGTGTGTTTGTCGTCTATGTTTTTGTGTCAAACATTTATCTTGAGTGAAAGGTTATGTCCGTATTCTGTAGGTGGATGTGGCCGTGCTGAGTCTGACATCATCTTCATTTTGGATTCTTCGACTAGTGTGACTGCACCAAATTTTGAGAAAATGCTAGATTTCATTGTTCATTTTGTATCCGCTGCTGATATCGACAGTGGCAACGTGCGCATTGGCGCTGTTCTATATAGCACGGACGTGGAAATTCAGTTCCAACTGAACGCGTATCGGACAAAACAAGATATCATAGATGCCATCAAGAAAATCCCCTATGTCTATGGCAGTACAAACACTTACGGTGGACTCCACGTTATGCGCACGCAAATGTTCACGCAGGAGAATGGAGATAGGCCCTCAGTTCCCAACATCGCTATTCTTCTCACTGACGGCGTCTCAAATGTCAACGCTTTTGAAACGGTCCCCGAGGCTGAAAAGGTTAGAGCTGACAACATTCATATCTACGCAGTTGGTATTGGCCTAGCTGACACTACGGAATTGAGCCAGATTGCGTCTCCCCCAATCGCTGAGAATATGTTTGTGGTTGATGACTTCCAAGCTCTCACTGCTTTGAAAGAGAAAATACTCGATCAGTTTTGTCCAGGTAGCTATACGCATGATTATAGATACTTTCAAGTCGTCCTTTCGTTTCATTAACCAATATCCTCACATATCTCAAGAATATAACCCCTTCTTTCTTTTTTCTCTATTTTTCTATCTCTGTCATTCTGTCTCTCTCCCTCTGTCTGTCTTTCATTTCTCTTAGTTGTTAGAATTGTCTTTTTTATAGCCCTTACATATATCTGTGTGTTCAAACACACGCAAGCTATTGCCCTGGCCCACCTCGTTATTTCTCACTAAACTTAGTAAATTGCTTTATCATCTTGAATTCTTGTCCTTTCTGGATCTTTAGAAGCCGAACCCAGCAGTAGTTCTTTTCTACGCTAATAATATCATCTATTGATTAATGTATTTGCAAGCAGAGAAACGCACTTGCTGCTGGGTGCAACTGGTTTAACACTAAAACCCATTAACTAATTTAGTCTTTTAACATCTTGAAATTTCTTCCATGTAATTGCTTGTTGAAACGTAAGATAGCTAATATATGTTGACTATATTTCAACAATAATATACCACGTTCATCTCCCAACAAGGCCGATCATCACATAGCCAAGAGTAAAAACAAGCAATTACATCATCAACTAACAAAAACTATTTGCTGAAAGAAGATAAACATGAAAGTCTTCTCAATGCAATATGTCCTGTAAAAATAACGCATTTTGATTTAAACAAGAGATTCTAATAAGCCTGCTGCAATTGTTTGATACCTTCAAAAATACAATCTGATTTAATTTTCTTTTCCCATGAAGGAGCTAAGAGAAAGACAACTGCCCCACCACCAACAACAACTTTGGCACCTACCACAAGAGTGAGAAGCATCTAACGTTTCTCTCTGGAGAAATATGCAAACGTGCATTTCCAATTCTATCGTTTTTCTCGTCATTACACAGCAAAGTATCTACAGGCCTTTTAAATGCAAACGGCTTTGAGTCATTTTCTATTTACCTTTAATGTCTTTACAAGTTTCAATAAGCCTCTAGCTCTCTGAATATAGTTTTCAATGCAAATAGTAGTTAAGTACTTTCTATTGTCTTTTCCTTTTTTATTCCTCTTTAATAATGTATACATACTTATTTATATACGTAACCTAGCTAGACAACGGTGCTTTGACTGCGAGCAGTCAAAGTGAAACAATAGTCTTGGCTATTTTTTTTTTTTTGTAAATAATCCATAACGTGTAAATTGATGATTTTATCAACAAGAAACTTTAAAGGATACATTCAATTTGGAAAAATAGTAAGATGGCTCTAAACTTGATTTTGTGCTTGAGCGGGATTTTAATGTTTTGTTTCTTCTCCAGCTCCCAGAAACTACTCCAGTTCCTTCACTACCCAAGGGTAAGACATCTATTCTATGTTTTCCGTCACTCCGCTCTATGTGTTATTCTTCATAGTGTGTTATAATTACCTTATCAATACCCTTTTATAACGATTCGAAACGTTTCGTCTTTGTGTTGTGTTTCGATCACGTTTTGAACGTAATCGCCTTTGTTCTGCCTCGTTATGCTTTGCAATCGTCCGATTTGTTCTGTTTCCAAGAAAGACGTCCACATATCTTCTGTGTCTGATCAACCGTCATAAAATTAACGTATTTTATACAATTTTCAAACATATATGTTCAGTAATTCTTCAAGTGTCTTCTTTATCTTCCACACAATAAAGCGTCTAGCATTATTTGATATTGTTTGTACCGTTCACCTTGTGTCTCCTGCTGTTTATAACAACGACTGGCTCGTTTGTCTCTAACGTTGTGTCAATTCTGTTTTGTAACAAAGTGTTAGCTGTATAATTCAATAGATAAATAACTTCGGCAATTTTCCGAATTGAACAACGATGAACATTTCTCTTCATTCCTTTAATAATCTTCCTCTTTGTGTGTTGTCGTCTATGTTTGTTGTCAAACATTTACTTGAGTGAAAGGTTATGTCCGTATTCTTGTAGGTGGATGTGGCCGTGCTGGTCTGACATCATCTTCATTTTTGGATTCTTCGACTGTGTCACTGCCCCAAATTTTGAGAAAATGCTAGATTTCATTGTTCATTTTGTATCCGCTGCTGATATCGACAGTGGCAACGTGCGCATTGGCGCTTGTTCTATATATCACGGACGTGGAAATTCAGTTCCACTGAACGCGTATCGGACAAACAAGATATCATAGATGCCATCAAGAAAATCCCCTATGTCTATGGCAAGTACAAACACTTACGGTGGACTCCACGTTATGCGCACGCAAATGTTCCACGCAGGAGAATGGAGATAGGCCCTCAGTTCCGCAACATCGCTAATTCTTCTCACTGACGGCGTCTCAAAATGTCAACGCTTTTGAAAGCGGTCCCCGAGGCTGAAAAGGTTAGAGCTGACAACATTCATATCTACGCAGTTGGTATTGGCCTAGCTGACACTACGGAATTGAGCCAGATTTTGCGTCTCCCCCAAATCGCTGAGAATATGTTTGTGGTTGATGACTTCCAAGCTCTCACTGCTTTGAAAGAGAAAATACTCGATCAGTTTTGTCGCAGGTAGCTATACGCATGATTATAGATTACTTTCAAGTCGTCCTTTCGTTTCATTAACCAATATCCTCACATATCCACAAATATAATCCCTTCTTTTCTATTTTTTCTCTATTTCTCTGTCTTCTGTGTCTCTGTCTGTCTTTTCATTTTCTCCATAGTTGTTAGAATTTTTAATCCCCCTTACATATATCTGTGTGTTCAAACACACACGCCCACCTCGTTATCTTCTCACCCTAAACTCATTAAATTGCTTCATCATCTTGATTCTTGTCCTTTCTGGACCTTTAGAAACCGAACCCAGCAGTAGTTCCTTTTCTACGCTAATAATATCTCTATTTGATTAATGTTTGCAAGCTGAGAAACCACTTGCTGCTGGGGTCAACTAGTTTAAACTAGACTCTTTAATAATCTATTACTAATTTGTCCTTTGGACATTTTCCAAATTTCTTCCATGTAATCTGGCTTGTTGAAACGTTGTCTTCTCCTTTTCTTAATTCGTCTCTAATAAATGCATACATGATATTATATTCGTAACCTAGCTAGACAACGGTCTTTAACTGCGAGCAGTCAAATTGAAGNATATCCCTATGTCTATTGGCCAGTACAAACACTTACGGTGGACTCACGTTATGCGCACGCAAATGTTCACGCAGGAGATGGAGAAGGCCCTCAGTTCCCAACATCGCTATTCTTCTCACTGACGCGTCTCAAATGTCACGCTTTGGAAACGGTCCCCGAGGCTGAAAAGGTTAGAGCTGACAACATTTCATATCTACGCATTGTGTATGGCTCAGCTGACACTACGGAATTGAGCAGATGCATCTCCCCAATCGCTGAGTATGTTTGGTTGATGACTTCCCAGCTCTCACTGCTTTGAAGAGAAAATACTCGATCATTTTGTCGCGAGTAGCTATGTCGCATGATATTAAGATACTTTCAAGTCGTCCTTTCGTTTCATTAACCAAATTCTCTCACATATCTCACAAATATAACCTCTTTCAATTTTCTCTATTTTCTATTCTGTCATTCTGTCTCTTCCTCTGTCTCTCTTTCATTTCCTCTTAGTTGTTAGAATTGTCTTTTTATAGCCCTTACATATATCGTGTGTGCAAACACACGCAAGCTATTGCCTGTCCACCTCGTTATTTTCTCACTAACTTAGTAAATTGCTTTATCTGATATCTTGTCCTTTCTGGATCTTTAAGAGCCGACCAGCAGTAGAGTTCTTTTCTACGCTAATAATACATCTATTGATTAATGTATTTGCAAGCAGAGAACCACTTGCTGCTGGGTGCAACTGGTTTAACCACTAAACCCATTAACTTATTTTAGTCTTTAACATCTTGAAATTTCTTCCATGTAATGCTGTTGAAACGTAAATTTAATTATAAATATATTGTGACTATATTTTCAACATAATATCACGTTCATTCTCCCAACAAGCGCCGATCGTCACATAGCAAAGAGTAAAAACAAGCAATTACATCATCAATCAACAAAAACTATTTGCTGAAAAGAAGATAAACATGAAAAGTCTTCTCAACAATATTTCCTCTGTAAAATAACAGCATGATTTAAAACAAGATTCTAATAAGCCTGCTGCAATTTGTTTGATACTCTCAAAAATACAATCTGATTTAATTTTCTTTTCCCATGAAGGAGCTAAGAGAAAGACACATGCCCCCCACCACCACAACAACTTTGGCACTCATACCACAAGAGGTGAGAAGCATTCTAACTGTTCCTCTGAGGAATATGCAAGGCATGCAATTTACCTCTGTATTTTTCTCGTCATCACAGCAAAGTATCCTAAAGGCCTTTTAATTGCAACGGCTTTGATATTTTCATATTTACCTTTAATGTTTACTTTACAAGTTCAATAAGCCTCTAGCTCTCTGATATAGTTTTCAATGCAAATAGTAGTTAAGTACTTTCTATTGTCTTTTCCTTTTTTTATTCCTCTTTAATAATGTATACATACTTATTATATATGTAACTAGCTAGACAACAGTGCTTTGATGCGAGCAGTCAAAGTGAATAAGAGTTTGTGCTATTTTTTTTCAATAGTCCATAACGTGTAAATTGTATGATTTATCAACAAGAAACTTATAAGAGTAACATTCATTTGAAAAAATGTAAGATGGCTCTAACTTGATTTTTGTGCTTGAGCAGATTTTAATGTTTGTTTCTTCTCCAGCTCCCAGAACTACTCCTATTCTCTTCACTACCCAAGGGTAAGACATCTATTCTATGTTTCCGTCACTCCGCTCTATGTGTTATTCTTCATAGTGTGTAATAATTATTATCAATACCTTTATAACGATTCGAACGTTTCGTCTTGTGTTGTTTTCGATCACGTTTTGAACGTAATCGACTTTGTTTGTTCTGCCTCGTTATGCTTGTGCAATCCCGATTTGTTCTGTTTCCAAGAAAGACGTCCAAATATCTTCTGTTGTCTGATCAACCGTCATAAAATTAACGTATTTATACAATTTTCAACAATATATGTTCAGTAATTCTCCAAGTGTCTTCTTTATCTTCCACACATAAAGCGTCTAGCATTATTTGATATTGTTTGTACCGTTCACCTTGTGTCTCCTGCTTTTTATAACAACGACTGGCTCGTTTGTCTCTAACGTTGTGTCAATTCTGTTTTGTAAAAATTGTTAGCTGTATATTTCAATAGATAAATAACTTCGTCAATTTTCCGAATTAACAACGACGACATTTCTTTTCAATCCTTTAATAATCTTCCTCTTTGTGTGTTTGTCGTCTATGTTTTTGTCAAACATTTATCTTGAGTGAAAGGTTATGTCCGTATTCTGTAGGTGGATGTGGCCGTGCTGAGTCTGACATCATCTTCATTTGGATTCTTCGACTAGTGTCACTGCACCAAATTTTGAGAAAATGCTAGATTTCATTGTTCATTTTGTATCCGCTGCTGATATCGACAGTGGCAACGTGCGCATTGGCGCTGTTCTATATAGCACGGACGTGGAAATTCAGTTCCAACTGAACGCGTATCGGACAAAACAAGATATCATAGATGCCATCAAGAAAATCCCCTATGTCTATGGCAGTACAAACACTTACGGTGGACTCCACGTTATGCGCACGCAAATGTTCACGCAGGAAATGGAGATAGGCCCTCAGTTCCAACATCGCTATTCTTCTCACTGACGGCGTCTCAATGTCAACGCTTTGTGAACGGTCCCCGAGGCTGAAAAGGTTAGAGCTGACAACATTCATATCTACGCAGTTGGTATTGACCTAGCTGACACTACGGAATTGAGCCAGATTGCGTCTCCCTTTCAGCCTCGGGACCGTTTCAAAGCTTGACATTTGAGACGCCGTCAGTGAGAAGAAATAGCGATGTTGGGAACTGAGGCCTATCCTCCATTCTCCTGCGTGAACATTGCGTGCGCATAACGTGGAGTCCACCGTAAGTGTTTGTACTGCCATAGACATAGGGGATTTTCTTGATGGCACTATGAATCTTGTTTTGTCCGATACGCGTTCAGTTGGAACTGAATTTCCACGTCCGTGCTATATAGAACAGCGCCAATGCGCACGTTGCCACTGTCGATATCAGCAGCGGATACAAATGAAACATGAAATCTAGCATTTTCTCAAAATTTGGTGCAGTGACACTAGTCGAAGAATCCAAAATGAAGATGATGTCAGACTCAGCACGGCCACATCCACCTACAGAATACGGACATAACCTTTCACTCAAGAAAAATGTTTGACACAAAACATAGACGACAACACACAAAGAGGAAGATTATTAAAGGATTGAAAGAGAAATGTCGTCGTTGTTTAATTCGGAAAATTGACGAAGTTATTTATTATTGAAATATACAGCTAACAATTGTTACAAAACAGAATTGACACAACGTTAGAGACAAACGAGCCAGTCGTTGTTATAAACAGCAGGAGACACAAGGTGAACGGTCAAAACAATATCAAATAAGAGAGAGATTCAACATAATGCTAGACCGCTTTATGGTGTGGGAAGATAAAGAAGACACTTGGAGAATTACTGACATAAAATTTTGAAAAATTGTATAAATACGTTAATTTTATGACGGTTGATCAGACAACAGAAGATATTTGGACGTCTTTCTTGGAAACAGAACAAATCGGACGATTGCAAAGCATAACGAGGCAGAACAACAAAGTCGATTACGTTCAAAACGGGATCGAAACACACACAAAGACGAAACGTTCGAATCGTTATAAAGGGTATTTGATAAGGTAATTATAACACACTATGAAGAATAACACATAGAGCGGAGTGACGGAAACATAGAATAGATGTCTTACCCTTGGGTAGTGAAGGAACTGGAGTAGTTTCTGGGAGCTGGAGAGAAACAAAACATTAAAATCCTGCTCAAGCACAAATCAAGTTTAGAGCCATCTTACTATTTTTCCAAATTGAATGTATCCTTTAAAGTTTCTTGTTGATAAATCATACAATTTACACGTTATGGACTATTGAAAAAAAAATAGCCAAGACTCTTATTCACTTTGACTGCTCGCAGTTAAAGCACCGTTGTCTAGCTAGGTTACGTATATAAATAAGCATGTATACATTATTAAAGAGGAATAAAAAAAGGAAAAGACAAAAGAAAGTACTTAACTACTATTTGCATTGAAAACTATATTCAGAGAGCTAGAGGCTTATTGAAACTTGTAAAGACATTAAAGGTAAATAGAAAATGACTCAAAGCCGTTGCATTTAAAAGGCCTGTAGATACTTTGCTGTGCAATGACGAGAAAAACGATAGAATTGGAAATGCACGTTTTGCATATTCTCCAGAGAGAAACGTTAGATGCTTCTCACCTCTTGTGGTAGGTGCCAAAGTTGTTGTTGGTGGTGGGGCAGTTGTCTTTCTCTTAGCTCCTTCATGGGAAAAGAAAATTAAATCAGATTGTATTTTTGAAGGTATCAAACAATTGCAGCAGGCTTATTAGAATCTCTTGTTTAAATCAAAATGCGTTATTTTACAGGGACATATTGCATTGAGAAGACTTTCATGTTTATCTTCTTCAGCAAATAGTTTTTGTTAGTTGATGATGTAATTGCTTGTTTTTTACTCTTTGGCTATGTGACGATCGGCCTTGTTGGGAGATGAACGTGGTATATTATGTTGAAAATATAGTCAACATATATTAGCTATCTTACGTTTCAACAAGCAATTACATGGAAGAAATTTCAAGATGTTAAAGACTAAATTAGTTAATGGGTTTAGTGTTAAACCAGTTGCACCCAGCAGCAAGTGGTTTCTCTGCTTGCAAATACATTAATCAATAGATGATATTATTAGCGTAGAAAAGAACTACTGCTGGGTTCGGCTTCTAAAGATCCAGAAAGGACAAGAATTCAAGATGATAAAGCAATTTACTAAGTTTAGTGAGAAATAACGAGGTGGGCCAGGGCAATAGCTTGCGTGTGTTTGAACACACAGATATATGTAAGGGCTATAAAAAAATTCTAACAACTAAGAGGAAATGAAAGAGAGACAGAGGGAAGAGACAGAATGACAGAGATAGAAAAATAGAGAAAAATAGAAGAAGGGGTTATATTTGTGAGATATGTGAGGATATTGGTTAATGAAACGAAAGGACGACTTGAAAGTATCTATAATCATGCGTATAGCTACCTGGACAAAACTGATCGAGTATTTTCTCTTTCAAAGCAGTGAGAGCTTGGAAGTCATCAACCACAAACATATTCTCAGCGATTGGGGGAGACGCAATCTGGCTCAATTCCGTAGTGTCAGCTAGGCCAATACCAACTGCGTAGATATGAATGTTGTCAGCTCTAACCTTTTCAGCCTCGGGACCGTTTCAAAAGCGTTGACATTTGAGACGCCGTCAGTGAGAAGAATAGCGATGTTGGGAACTGAGGGCCTATCTCCATTCTCCTGCGTGAACATTTGCGTGCGCATAACGTGGAGTCCACCGTAAGTGTTTGTACTGCCATAGACATAGGGGATTTTCTTGATGGCATCTATGATATCTTGTTTTGTCCGATACGCGTTCAGTTGGAACTGAATTTCCACGTCCGTGCTATATAGAACAGCGCCAATGCGCACGTTGCCACTGTCGATATCAGCAGCGGATACAAAATGAACAATGAAATCTAGCATTTTCTCAAAATTTGGTGCAGTGACACTAGTCGAAGAATCCAAAATGAAGATGATGTCAGACTCAGCACGGCCACATCCACCTACAGAATACGGACATAACCTTTCACTCAAGATAAATGTTTGACACAAAACATAGACGACAAACACACAAAGAGGAAGATTATTAAAGGATTGAAAGAGAAATGTCGTCGTTGTTCAATTCGGAAAATTGACGAAGTTATTTATCTATTGAATTATACAGCTAACACTTTGTTACAAAACAGAATTGACACAACGTTAGAGACAAACGAGCCAGTCGTTGTTATAAACAGCGGGAGACACAAGGTGAACGGTACAAACAATATCAAATGATGCTAGTCGCTTTATGGTGTGGAAGATAAAGAAGACACTTGAAGAATTACTGAACATATATGTTTGAAAATTGTATAATACGTAAATTTTGTGACGGTTGATCAGACAACAGAAGATATTTGGACGTCTTTCTTGGAAACAGAACAAATCGGACGATTGCAAAGCATAACGAGGCAGAACAAACAAAGTCGATTACGTTCAAACGTGATCGAAACACAAGACAAAGAGGAGACGTTCGAATCGTTATAAAGAGTATTGATAAGGTAATTATTACACACTATGAAGAAAAACATATAGAGTGGAGTGACGGAAACATAGAATAGATGTCTTACCCTTGGGTAGTGAAGGAACTGGAGTAATTCTGGGAGCTGGAGAAAAAACAAAACATTAAAATCCTGCTCAAGCACAAAATCAAGTTTAGAGCCATCTTACTATTTTTCCAAATTGAATGTATACTTTAAAGTTTCTTGTTGATAAATCATTCAATTTACACGTTATGGATTATTGAAAAAAAAATAGCCAAAACTATTGTTCACCGTTGTCTAGCTAGGTTACGTATATAAATAATCATGTATGCATTATTAGAGACGAATAAGAAAAGGAGAAGACAACGTTTCAACAAGCAATTACATGGAAGAAATTTCAAAATGTCAAAGACCAAATTAGTTAATAAGATTACTAAGAGTCTAGTGTTAAAATCAGTTGCACCCAGCAGCAAGTGGTTTCTCAGCTTGCAGATACATTAATCAATAGATGATATTATTAGCGTAGAAAAGAACTACTGCTGGGTTCGGCTTCTAAAGGTCCAGAAAGGACAAGAATTCAAGATGATGAAGCAATTTAATGAGTTTAGTGAGAAGATAACGAGGTGGGCTTTGTGTGTTTGAACACACAGATATATGTAAGGGGGATTAAAAAATTCTAACAACTATGAGAAAATGAAAGAGAGACAGAGAAATAGAGAAAAATAGAAAGAAGGGATTATATTTGTGAGATATGTGAGGATATTGGTTAATGAAACGAAAGGACGACTTGAAAGTATCTATAATCATGCGTATAGCTACCTGGACAAAACTGATCGAGTATTTTCTCTTTCAAAGCAGTGAGAGCTTGGAAGTCATCAACCACAAACATATTCTCAGCGATTGGGGGAGACGCAATCTGGCTCAATTCCGTAGTGTCAGCTAGGCCAATACCAACTGCGTAGATATGAATGTTGTCAGCTCTAACCTTTTCAGCCTCGGGGACCGTTTCAAAAGCGTTGACATTTGAGACGCCGTCAGTGAGAAGAATAGCGATGTTGGGAACTGAGGGCCTATCTCCATTCTCCTGCGTGAACATTTGCGTGCGCATAACGTGGAGTCCACCGTAAGTGTTTGTACTGCCATAGACATAGGGGATTTTCTTGATGGCATCTATGATATCTTGTTTTGTCCGATACGCGTTCAGTTGGAACTGAATTTCCACGTCCGTGCTATATAGAACAGCGCCAATGCGCACGTTGCCACTGTCGATATCAGCAGCGGATACAAAATGAACAATGAAATCTAGCATTTTCTCAAAATTTGGTGCAGTGACACTAGTCGAAGAATCCAAAATGAAGATGATGTCAGACTCAGCACGGCCACATCCACCTACAGAATACGGACATAACCTTTCACTCAAGATAAATGTTTGACACAAAACATAGACGACAAACACACAAAGAGGAAGATTATTAAATGATTGAAAGAGAAATGTCGTCGTTGTTTAATTCGGAAAATTGACGAAGTTATTTATCTATTGAAATATACAGCTAACACTTTGTTACAAAACAGAATTGACACAACGTTAGAGACAAACGAGCCAGTCGTTGTTATAAACAGCAGGAGACACAAGGTGAACGGTACAAACAATATCAAATAATGCTAGTCGCTTTATGGTGTGGAAGATAAAGAAGTCACTTGAAGAATTACTGAACATATATGTTTGAAAATTGTATAGATACGTAAATTTTGTGACGGTTGATCAGACAACAGAAGATATTTGGACGTCTTTCTTGGAAACAGAACAAATCGGACGATTGCAAAGCATAACGAGGCAGAACAAACAAAGTCGATTACGTTCAAAACGTGATCGAAACACAACACAAAGACGAAACGTTCGAATCGTTATAAAGGGTATTGATAAGGTAATTATAACACACTATGAAGAATAACACATAGAGCGGAGTGACGGAAACATAGAATAGATGTCTTACCCTTGGGTAGTGAAGGAACTGGAGTAGTTCTGGGAGCTGGAGAAGAAACAAAACATTAAAATCCTGCTCAAGCACAAAATCAAGTTTAGAGCCATCTTACTATTTTTCCAAATTGAATGTATCCTTTAAAGTTTCTTGTTGATAAATCATTCAATTTACACGTTATGGACTATTGAAAAAAAATAGCCAAGACTCTTATTCACTTTGACTGCTCGCAGTCAAAGCACCGTTGTCTAGCTAGGTTACGTGTATAAATAAGCATGTATACATTATTAAAGAGGAATAAAAAAAGGAAAAGACAATAGAAAGTACTTAACTACTATTTGCATTGAAAACTATATTCAGAGAGCTAGAGGCTTATTGAAACTTGTAAAGACATTAAAGGTAAATAGAAAATGACTCAAAGCCGTTGCATTTAAAAGGCCTGTAGATACTTTGCTGTGCAATGACGAGAAAACGATAGAATTGGAAATGCACGTTTTGCATATTCTCCAGAGAGAAACGTTAGATGCTTCTCACCTCTTGTGGTAGGTGCCAAAGTTGTTGTTGGTGGTGGGGCAGTTGTCTTTCTCTTAGCTCCTTCATGGAAAAGAAAATTAAATCAGATTGTATTTTTGAAGGTATCAAACAATTGCAGCAGGCTTATTAGAATCTCTTGTTTAAATCAAAATGCGTTATTTTACAGGACATATTGCATTGAGAAGACTTTCATGTTTATCTTCTTTCAGCAAATAGTTTTTGTTAGTTGATGATGTAATTGCTTGTTTTTACTCTTTGGCTATGTGACGATCGGCCTTGTTGGAGATGAACGTGGTATATTATGTTGAAATATAGTCAACATATATTAGCTATCTTACGTTTCAACAAGCAATTACATGGAAGAAATTTCAAGATGTTAAAGACTAAATTAGTTAATGGGTTTAGTGTTAAACCAGTTGCACCCAGCAGCAAGTGGTTTCTCTGCTTGCAAATACATTAATCAATAGATGATATTATTAGCGTAGAAAAGAACTACTGCTGGGTTCGGCTTCTAAAGATCCAGAAAGGACAAGAATTCAAGATGATAAAGCAATTTACTAAGTTTAGTGAGAAAATAACGAGGTGGGCCAGGGCAATAGCTTGCGTGTGTTTGAACACACAGATATATGTAAGGGCTATAAAAAAGACAATTCTAACAACTAAGAGGAAATGAAGAGAGACAGAGGGAGAGACAGAATGACAGAGATAGAAAAATAGAGAAAAATAGAAAGAAGGGGTTATATTTGTGAGATATGTGAGGATATTGGTTAATGAAACGAAAGGACGACTTGAAAGTATCTATAATCATGCGTATAGCTACCTGGACAAAACTGATCGAGTATTTTCTCTTTCAAAGCAGTGAGAGCTTGGAAGTCATCAACCACAAACATATTCTCAGCGATTGGGGGAGACGCAATCTGGCTCAATTCCGTAGTGTCAGCTAGGCCAATACCAACTGCGTAGATATGAATGTTGTCAGCTCTAACCTTTTCAGCCTCGGGGACCGTTTCAAAAGCGTTGACATTTGAGACGCCGTCAGTGAGAAGAATAGCGATGTTGGGAACTGAGGGCCTATCTCCATTCTCCTGCGTGAACATTTGCGTGCGCATAACGTGGAGTCCACCGTAAGTGTTTGTACTGCCATAGACATAGGGGATTTTCTTGATGGCATCTATGATATCTTGTTTTGTCCGATACGCGTTCAGTTGGAACTGAATTTCCACGTCCGTGCTATATAGAACAGCGCCAATGCGCACGTTGCCACTGTCGATATCAGCAGCGGATACAAAATGAACAATGAAATCTAGCATTTTCTCAAAATTTGGTGCAGTGACACTAGTCGAAGAATCCAAAATGAAGATGATGTCAGACTCAGCACGGCCACATCCACCTACAGAATACGGACATAACCTTTCACTCAAGATAAATGTTTGACACAAAACATAGACGACAAACACACAAAGCGGAAGATTATTAAAGGAATGAAAGAGAAATGTCGTCGTTGTTCAATTCGGAAAATTGACGAAGTTATTTATCTATTGAATTATACAGCTAACACTTTGTTACAAAACAGAATTGACACAACGTTAGAGACAAACGAGCCAGTCGTTGTTATAAACAGCGGGAGACACAAGGTGAACGGTACAAACAATATCAAATAATGCTAGACGCTTTATGGTGTGGAAGATAAAGAAGACACTTGAAGAATTACTGAACATATATGTTTGAAAATTGTATAAATACGTTAATTTTTTGACGATTGGTCAAACAAAAGAAGATATGTGGACGTCTTTCTTGGAAACAGAACAAATCGGACGATTACAAAGCATAACGAGGCAGAACAAACAAAGTCGATTACGTTAAAAACGTGATCGAAACACAAGACAAAGAGGAGACGTTCGAATAGTTATAAAGAGTATTGATAAGGTAATTATAACACACTATGAAGAATAACACATAGAGCGGAGTGACGGAAACATAGAATAGATGTCTTACCCTTGGGTAGTGAAGGAACTGGAGTAGTTCTGGGACTTCACACTATGAAGAATAACACATAGATTGGAGTGAACATGAAAGAATGACAGAGAGAGAGAGAAAGAGAGAGAGAGACAGACAGAGAGATAAAGAAACAGACAGATAAAGAAGGGATTATATTTGAGAGATATGTGAGGGTATTTGTTAATGAAACGAAATGACCCCTTGAAAGTGTTCATAATCATGCATATGGCTACCTGGACAAAACTGATCGAGTATTTTCTCTTTCCAAGCAGTGAGAGATCAGAACAAATCGGACGATAGCAAAGCATAACGAGGCAGAACAAACAAAAACGCTTACGTTCAAAACGTCATCGAAGCACAACACAATGAGGAAATGTTTGAATCGTTATAATGAGTTTTCTGATGAACATAAGATAATCTACACATAATTTTTTCCCACCATATAATAAAATATAAATATCAATGTAAAAGAACATTATGTGACTATCTCTCGTTTGTAAATAATTTTCTATTTAAACTATATTTACGTTATATAACCTTAAATATATATTAAAATAAATTTATATACATATGAATCTATAATACCGGGTATCTATTTATTAAAACTTGTTTTAACAAACAATGTGATCCGTTTAGTTTTGCATACTTAATTTTTTAATACATATAATACAGGGTTGTTCTTTATTCTATGTGTTAATAATTTTGACTATAAATTAAATACTCATTGATAAACTTCTGCAATTCATTGGGGTATTGTGATGTATGCAGTGACATAGTTTCGGTTCCAGACAGACACCAAATTCTTTATTATATAAAGATATTGTCCTTTTTTGTCTTTTCATTAACGTTCTTTTATATCGTTTCTACATTTTATTTTTTGTTAATTGCATATTATTGTTAGCCAAAATGTTGTCTCACATTTGCACTCTTTTTCTATTTGATAATTGTTACATAATGACAATTTAGGTTATGAACGCAGTATGAATAGACACTATTCATCTAAATTTCTTCTAATTAAAAACAAGTTTTTTTCTCAATTTGGAAAGGCAAATGTTTGAATTACTTACAACTTATCATGCAACAGATTTTACAATGGCTTTCCAAATTATTCTGATATCATTTTTGACAATGTTCAATGTGTAGTACCTTATTTTCTTTCTCTTGATTGTAGGCAGATATGTATTTTATGATCATTTTCTCAATATATTGGAATAATAAATCTATAATTTTTTCAGTTGATATCTTTTTATAACATTACTTCTCCTTCATGTTCTCTGATTTTTATGCCATATGAACTTGTCTGATTTAATATAAATGTGCAATCAATGGTATTTATAAATGAGCTGTTTATCAAATTTCGCTGCCTATTGTAAGATATTTACATTTATTGCAAAATAACTTTTTTTAAATCAGCACGCAGAGTAACTCTGCTCCTGCTAAATATATTGTCTTTTGATATATAATGTTATTATTCATTTTGAAATCATTTAATATTTGCAATAGCATTTATCCACAGTTTATATTTTTCATAAAAGATCCATTGTTGCATCAATTCTCTTTTACTTGATATTAATTATCTTATGATTCATTACATCAACAATCATGACTCTGGATACTTAGCAAAATATCTTTTCGAAATCATGTATAAAAAATATGTTGTTTTTCAAAAATCTTTTCTTCAGACATTTCATCTTTTAATGTATTTGAAAGTAAGCAAAATTTCAATATTTTCTTTCTGCATGTAGCATGACCTTATAATAGAGTGAAATAAATTATATTTTTGTAGAAAAATCTGTTAAATTTCTTTTTTTTTTTTCTTTTTTTTTAATGTAAAGCAAGTGATTTTCCTTTAACATTTTTTAAGGATTTATTTTATCATTGAAAGCCAATAAAAAACGGAAATAGTTAAAGTCTAATTAAAAGAAAACAACTTTAGAGAAATAAGTTCATTGTTTTTATTATAATACCATGATATAAGATTATTTGTATTCATTGAAAATCTTTCATAGAAATTTTTCCTGTGTTGTTTGTACTTGCTGAACAAGAAATACATCTAAATTAAACAAACAATGGCAAAACCTTACCAATAATTGGCGGAGGTTGAGTTCGAACTGGTGCTGTGAAATGAAAACATTGCATACTTTTAGAAGTAATACTTGCAATAAATCAATTATAATGCAACACTTGTAAAGGAACTAATGGAAAATAATACATATCCACAAAAGTTTTGAAATAAGAAAAGTATTGTAATCATATGAAATGAAGAGCATCAAGAAAAAAGACATTTCCAGTTAAATATTTGAAACTTTTAAAAACTTGTGTAAATTTTAATAAAATATTTTCTCATATTGAATTTTAAAAACCACAAAGAAATGAATATAATGACTAAAAACCTCATTAAATCTCTATATCAATGAATGAATGAATACCATTATTTTCCAGTATAACCAGGAAGTATTATTTGGAAGCATCAAATTCTGTTTTACAATCAATGTTAATCAATGACTTATTGGACAGAATATTCTGTCACAAATTTTATCAATAAAAATTGAAAGATTTTCTGTAACTAGAAGCCATAAAAGCTTATTTTAAGTTGGAAGTTTTGTCAGAATTATTCACTATTACACAAGGAAAAAATACTGGACATCAAATATATTAAACAGGGATAAAATCACAAAAAGACAAATGAAATCTATGACTAAGATCAGAAATTGTGACTTAATGACATTACATTTAATTTTCATCAATAATTATGTTGGTCATTTTTATATATGACGCCAGTTAATCAACAGAAAAAAGATATCTCTCTTGAAATGAACCAAATATAAAACAGGAACACATATCTATTTGATGAGCCACTAACATGTAGATAAAGTTAATCACTAAAAGATAAAATTGTAAAAACAATTCTTTTTTCATATTATTTTCTTAATTGATATTCTCAGAAAATGTTAATAAACATAACCAATACAAGACAGTTCTGATACAATGACATAGCCTCTAATAGCCCTATACACAAATACACACTGATGTTATCTGATATGATTGACCAAAAGCAACACAGATAATCTTTGTTTATACATTTTTTTTAGAAATTCACCAATATTCCAAAAGATACATAAGTAACTAGGATATGTTTACCAGATTAGTCTATAAACCTCTTTTTTTTTACCTCACTTTGCAAGCAAAATCTTACCAGTTCTTGGTTGATGAGTTGGTTGAACTGGAACAACTGCAAAGGGGAAAATAAGTGGACACAGTGAATTATAAAACAAGATCTAAGTGTTCAATGAAAACAATTATAAAAAATAGAAAATCATACAACAAAAATATTAATTCGTTTTTAAAACTGAAACATAAAAAATTTAAAAAATCCAAAACCAACAAAGTAAAAAATCACTAGAAAAAAGAAGAGATGCAACACTTTTAGAATTGAGGGAGAGCTGAGGGAGGAGAATGATAAAAGAATAGACCAACTACACAAACTTACAGACACTTGGAAAAATGAAATCACTTCAAAGAAAACAAAGAGCAAAAGAATTAGAAATTTTTAAGAAAATATAGATTATGAAAATCATAGAACAACAAAGAAGAAACAGAAAAATGTAACTATTGGAAGGATAATTTTTTGTATTATTAACCGAATATTAATACCATAGACTGAAAAGTGATGGTATGTTAAAGATAATAACATATTCTTTTTTTTTTCTCTTAATATATTCTAGTGATAATTATCCTAACTTTACAAGTAATTAATTTATCGATTAATCATTTAGCAAACTCAAGAATAATTCACTTTTTTGTGAAAATTTTATCATTTTACTTTTAAGAATATTAACATCAAGTTATTAGCTTTAGGGCTGGAAAATATGATAAACGTTTTTCTTACATTTCAACTAAAACATTATATAACTGTTTTAATATTTTCCATAATTTTCCATATAAGATGTTAACTGAAATTATGTTGACATAATAGCAATGATGAATATAGTATTAAATGGAAGTATACATTTTACTATAATGAAATGAAACTTTTATATAAAAGACAGTTAGTATCATTTGGATTATTTGGACTATTGTCCTCATCTTCATTGTTATCTGTACATAGTTTCTGTCGATGTGCTCTCTAGCCTTCTTCAGGTATTTCTTGTCGGAGGGTACATTGGCCAAAACGTTGTACAGATAGCAATGAAGATGAGGACAATAGTCTGAATAATCCAAATAATACTAATTATCAAGCCTCATCTAAAAAAATTCTGAGAAATAAAAGACAAATATCTTTTAAATTTCAAATATCAGTATATACATGCTTTCCTTATAAAATGAATTTAAAGATATAATTTCAGCAATATCAACATTTGAATATCTTGCCAGTGTTTCCATGGCCAATCTTTAGAAATAAGTGAAAAATCAAAATATTCTAGTTTTGAAGCTGTTATCAGTAACTCTGTCTTATATAGATCCTATTGAATTACACTGTATATATAGTTGTGATTTTTCATGCTCAATGCATGTTATCCTTCACCTTTACAAAATTGAAAGTGAAAATTATTATCCATATTCTTCATTAGAGAAGCACCCTAACTGACTATCCTTTTACAGGGATTCTAAAACAAATTATTTTAAAAGAATTTTGGAAAGCATATATTTAAAATAGGATTATCATTTCTTCTTTAATCTACATTCACTTAGTATCTAATTTGTATGGATTTTAACTATTTTTTTTATTCGTGTAAAGGCCTAATTTTATTCATATGAAAATAAATAATTTCTCTTAAAATCAATATTTTATCAAATCATAAAATTAACAATCTGAAATTTGTTGCATTATTTTATCATTGTTTCTCATCTGTTTTATAATTTATTATCCCATCGATTATTTGAGGTTGAAAGTTTTTATTTTAGATGTTTCCTTTTAATTTTTAATAAAAATCATATTTAAAAAGAAATGGTTCAAAGATAGAAGAGAAGACTTTAACATTAGGACATATAATAGAGTAAGAATGAATTTAGCTGAAAAGGTTTTGTGAAAATAAAGGAGTATACAGCAGAGGCAAAGTAGTGACACATTCACAGCTGAGAGAAATAGAGAGCAGCAACAAAAGATATACAACAAGGTTTGCTGCATCACACACATATATATGCATGTATGTATGTATGTATCTTTCTTATACATACCCTGACAAAAAGCATCAAATATTGTATGCTTTAGTACATCCAGTTCAGCAAAATCTTGAACAGTAAATGTGTTTTCTGTTGCTGGTTTGGATGCAATTTTTGCCAATTCACTTGTATCAGCTAAACCGATGCCAACAGCATAGATTTGAATGTTCTGATCTTGTGCTCTGATTGCCTCTGGAACTGTAAGGGTTGGATTTACATTGGACACACCATCTGTAATTAGCATGACTATATTGTGAACATCTGGTCTATCTCCAGTTTCTCTGGTGAACATTTGAGTCCGCATCACGTTCAAAGCTCCATAAGTGTTTGTACTTCCATAAATGAAGGGTACTTTCCCAAAAGCATCTAGAATCTCTTGTTTTGTTCTATATGTGTTCAAATAAAACTGAATGTGAACTTCAGTACTGTAGATAAGAGCACCAACTCGTACACTACCAGAATCAATGTCAGCAGTTGACATAAAGTCTATGACAAATCGTAGCATTTTTTTAAAGTTAGGCTCACTGACACTAGTTGATGAATCCAGAATGAAGATGATGTCTGACTTTGCTCCATGGCATTCACCTAAAGAATATTGATGACATTTTACAAGTCTTGATGAAATCAGGGTGCTTTTTAAAGAGTGCTTATAATATCTAAAGTTGTGCATAAAGACAATTGATTTAATATGGAATTTACTTTAGTGCAGAGATTTCTATTTCTAGAAAGTAATCCTACATGCAAAAAATATTTGAATATTTTTGTCATACTGTTTTAATTTTTTTAATAAAGAATTCTATAAATAATATGATTATCATTTGAGAAAATATAGATATAAACATTTATTGATATCATTATTAACAATTAAATCTAATAAAATCCTAATATACATAAAAATGTTTTCATTAGATTTGATCTAGAATGTGCCATAAACTGATATTGAAGTGTCTATATTAAATGCAAGAATTGTGCAAAGTGCCATATGAAACCATGCAAGTCTTCTTACCCCCAGCAGGAACCCAAGGTACTGTGGAATTGAAAGAATTAGAAGTACAGTGTCATTAATTTCATATCTTATATCAGCTTAAATTGACTTCCCAAACAAAAGCAAACATAAGATCAACAGCCACAATATTACCAACATGATGAGTAATTTTAGATTAAGGTTTAAACCATTGATATACAAGCAATATACATGAAAGATATCAGTTCTGAAAGTAAGAAAAATTCATGAAACTGAGTGAAGAATAATTTGAGATAATAAGAATGGAAAAAAAGATTGAAGACAAAGAGAGAAAAGCATAAACATTTAGAATAAAAACTGAAGAAACTAGACTATAAGAATTTGAATGCAGGATCAATTGAAGAATTTAAACGACAAGACAATAAGTTTAAATAAATATATAACTCATTAACAAAATACTCAAATATAGATATATGTCTTGTATTTGTTAATATTGCAATCAAAAACAGAAATAAAGATCAATATGCAATAGACATGAAAACAATATAAGAATTTAAAATAGAAACTGAAAGTTGAACACTGACACAACACCAAGAAACTAAGATCAAAGTATAGAATATGAAAGTAGCTTTAAGACCTCATAGTTTGGAGTAGATGAGATTATTCACAAACATACATTGACACATTATAGAGTACATAACAAAATTCAATGAGATGACACATGATAGATAGAAAACCATATATAGATAAGGAAACTATTTAGAGACAATAGAATAAACCAGAAAGATGGAAACTGACAAAGAATTGAAAGAGAATAGATACTGAAGAGCCACATTTTCATCAGATGATAGATTCTTTTAATTCAAAAGGGATAGAAATAATTAACAGACATATTACACCATAATCACAGATCAAAGCTATAGTTTTGTATAAAAATAATGAATTTATACAACTGTTATCATTTAAATAGTGAATACTAACTGTTGTACTTATACCAATATTCAATAATATATTAGTATAATTTTATGTTAACTTTACTATTATTAAACAAGTGTTTTTGCTTACCCTCTGATACATTTGTTAAATTCTGTTCCTGATGTTGTTACTACCTATACTTTTATACAAGGTTCAGACCCCTAATCAACTTTCTGTTGTCAATGTGAGCATTGAAAATTAAACCCATGTTACATATAATGCACTACCTTTGACCTGGGTAGTATACATGTATATTGAATTAGGTAGATATATCAGAAAATAACTCCATGAAATAATATCATATTGAAAAAAAATTGAAAAATATGATAACAAACTGTTTATATTTTATGTTTGTAAATAATTATTTAATGTTGAGGAAATGAACTACTATGAGTATTTTAGTAATTATTAGTCATTTGTATAAAGTTGTAGTTATTGTGCTGAAGAAAATATTTCTTGAAAAACTTTATATAACCACCACTGCGGTACCTTTGAATACTAAACTTACCTTCTGGCTGTGCAGTTGTTGAAATTGCTGTCTTTGACAAGTTAATGGTACATTTATTTCCAATTATGTTATATATTAGGTATTCATACATTGGAAATGCCTTGATAGTTTTCAGCATCTTGTGATAAGAAACCAAGTTTTAGGATGGCTGCAGATGTTAAAATTTCTCACTGTTACCCACTGAAATATTAATAGCATTCCAGAGTAAATTAAACTTTTAAATATTTTCTATATTTAACAAATCATTGGTGCCCCTGTGAACATTATGTATATTGTTAATGATGCTAGATGTAATTTGTGAATGTCTCTTAGTTGAAATAATCTAGAATTAAACCATATAATAAGATAGTATTTTCTATTTTGAGAGTTATAAGAATATTTAATCCAAAATAATTCACTTAGATATTTTGATACTTCTAATATATGAGGTGAGTTTTATTCTTTGCTATCATTTTGAATTTAATGTTTTTTTATTTAAAACACGGACCTTAATAGTAATAGATAAATGTAGCAATTTATAAAATATAATTATATATTTTTAATCATTCTGATTATTTACAATGTGGAAGGTTAATGGCAGGATAGATAATTCTGAATTAACTCTAAATTAAACTGAATGTTTAAACTTGACATAATATTGTTAATAGATTTGAGCTTGAGCAATAATGCAAATTCTGTATTTTAAAATTCTACAAATCATTTTTTTTATTTTTAAGTATAATTGGTTGTTTCTGGCTATTAAAGTCACCAAGGTGCCTGTTCATAATTGTTGATTTTTCTTTGACTTTAAAGTACAATGTCATTTGGGACTTCAAGAGTCAGAAGCAACCCCCTTATTTTTGCTATTGTTTGTTTGTTTGTTTGTTTGTTTTACATACTTTTTTTATTTAAAGTTTATCTTGAATGTTATGTCTATTCATTGCATATTCTTGTTTATATCACTTAATAAATTACAATTAATATGGTGCACACACAGACACATAAAACATAGACACAGAATAAGAATTTTGAAGTAACATTGATGAATACAAAAATACAAAAAGACTCAGTTTAGAAAAATACATTTTGAGACTTGTTAACATAAATAAAACATAAAACATGAAACACATATAACCATCAAGTTACATTTGTTTATACATAAAATAGTAACAGCATAATGAAATAATAAGTTTTAACTGAAAAACAAAAATGTGATGAAAATGTTTTTATACAAAGACAAATACATATAAACATAAGAATAGTGATAAATATGTTGGTAGATGATTGATTAAAAATGTATTGTTTTGTTCCTTAGTTTGATTTTTATACTCGAAAAATCTAAGATTAGAAAAATATTTCAATTTTCTTCAAATGTGTATTTCCTTGGAAATTCTCATTGGACAGTGTTTACAATGCTTCACTGCCTACATCAGTTTTATAAACAATAAATAAGCCTGAATATATTTACTATATATGTATGCATTCACTGGTAAGAATTACAATATTTGAGAACTATTATTTTTAAATTCAAAGCTCACTAAGAAAAACATTTTATATAATAAAGTTTTTTGCTAAATTGTTTGATATTCATCATGAATTATGATCATATGATAATTACTACATGATTAGTTGATTATAAATATACCAAGAAAAAAATGTCATAATGTTACACTAGTATGTATAATATCTTTTAATGAGTATTTGAAATAAGTGAGCAGGCTTATAATGCAGATTGTGAAAATAAAGTCCATAAAATATACTTATATTTCATAATTCCTGAATTTATACATTGCAATAATCTTTTAGATGGAATTTATACCAATTAATTTTGGTAATCAAGTAAACAATCTTGGAATACCTGATGAAGATGAGTTTACTGAAATCATTTACTCACAACACAGCATCAAAATCATATTTATTGTATGACTTACTATTTGTAGGTACTTCAACGCCACCTGAAAAGGAAATGACAGACAGTAAGATCTCAAATAACAGTTATAATGAATGAATTATCTAATGTAGATTATGATATTCAAATTCAAACCGGTCATCTTTCTTTTCTGAATTATTTTATATGTGGTAAACTGTACTGATTCAAATATTTCATGAGAAAATAATTATGGATTCAAAATCCTTGGTAACTTAATGACTTTTATATGATTTATTTTCATGATTTTTATAACATTAAAGACCCATCCAAAATGTTTTATTGTTATGCCAAAGTTATATCTAAATAATGAACTGTGTGGAAGTATCAATTATTTGTATGAATTTGTGCCCAAAAAGCTTCCTGTAAACTAATATTTTATTGAAGTGCAGTTATAGTTGACAAAGATAATTTTCTTGTAATTTTTATGAAGGAAATGATTTTTCATAAAAGTGACTAAATCAAGATATAGTCATAGATATTGATATTAACAAGAATAATTTACAGTTGATGATATCAACAATATCCATTTATACAGCAAGGAATAGCAAGAAGGGATTGCAGGCAGAACAAAACCAAATGGCATTTGGTATTTTTCAATGTTTAGGATTGTTGCAGTTATCAAATATCCAGTTATACTGCAAAAGGGTAGGAGTGTGGGGAATGCAGGCAGAGCATTTTGATAACAACTATCAGTAACCAGTCACATTTTCATTTATGGGTGGATTGACATCTACATGGGTTATTGCAAATAACATCTACTACACATATGTGAGGGATAGGAGTGTAGGGTTGCAAGCATGGAATACTACACAAGGTACTAAAGCTGTAGCTTGAATAAATTTCCTATTAAGATAACAGATAATTTAATGGCATAATATCTTTTTGTATCTGAGAAAATGATTTCTTGTAAATAACATAAAATAACTTTATAAATTTCTTATTATGTCTTTATATTTTTCCAATTACATTAAATATTTTCCATTCTTTGTATTCTATCACCTGTGCACTGGTACTGTTCAGATTCTTCTCTTCATAACTCATTACTGAGTGTATTTTCTCTGATTTCTGCCATTCACTTTTGCTTGTACTTCGTTTATATAAACTAGATAAGTGGCTTATTAATAATCTGTTAGTTTTTTCTCAAAATAAGAGTCTACAATTTTCTGTGAATGTTTGCAAATTGTAACAAATACATTAAACATTTTGCATTTTAATTCTCATTCTACCAAAAATGATTTGAATTGTAATAGGAAACCATTTTCTCCAGAATAAAATATATCATGGCAGTCATTTTACAATTTGTTGATTAATTTCATGCATTGCAGTTTTAAATTTTCTTACATCTTGAATTACACATTGCTGATTCTGTTAACAGTATAAATTGCCAAAACTCTCTCAGCCTACGTAAGTAGTTCTGTTTATGATTTTAAAAAATGAAGGTAATTAGGTTCTCTATGTTCTTTGTGAATAAGATCTAAGACAGTAAATAAAATAAACTTATTTTACTTTTCAATACCCATAAGCCCAACATTTCAGGCTCAAGATCATGTCAGATGCTACAAATAAAATGCAATATATACATAGCAACCGTTTACAGCTTTTCTTTTAACAGAATGCTGGATTTCTTCACAATCGAAGGAAATTTGCATTTTGTGCTTTATTGCTTTTGCAACATTTTTTAGCTCATATACAGGGAATCTAAGAATCCAGGTGTTAAGGGTTTGTATAAAGTAATACATTATTTTGGTTATTTGCATTTCATAAACTTTTCAGATGTAATAAATTGAAGTATACAAAGCAAAGTTTAAAATTAAAATTTTCAATGTATCAAAATCTTCCTAAGAAAGATTACTATGAGTAAAAATATTTTCAAATAATTTTTTCATTCCTAAAGATTGAGCTGCTAACTATGAAACTTGTTGGCTGAAAGAGAATTCCATGTTTTATCTTGTTTTATAATGATATTTAAGCTGGAATTTAATATCAATTATTTTTTTATATGTGCTATTATATCAGTTTTATTGGTTCAGAAGAAATGTGTATTGAAGAAGTGAAAATGATCCAGTTAATCATTAATATGCATTATCATAATCAATGTTGCACTGTGGATATCACTAGAAAATCTAAGATCATAACAAAAGTCAGTAGGGTTAAATTATTTGGAGTTTTTTTATGGTATTTTCAATGTTACTGTCATTAGGCTGTGAAACAGGGTCAGAGCAAAATAAATTATTTATAACATTTTAATTCAATAAGTGATATTGATAAATATCACATTTTTTGTAGTAATTATCCTGGTCAGAATATAATGATAAAATACTATAGATTATTTAATTTGTTAAACCATTAAATTACATATATATATATATATATATATATATATATATATATACTACATTTGAATATGATAATGAAAATATGTAATATTGGTTATCTTAAATCAACTTAAGTTTTCTTTAGGATACACTCAGCTTTGTTGCATGTCCTCATTCAGAAATACATTTATTCAGAAAACATAAGTATATAAGCATGATATTTTTGTTTGTTTGTCAGTCAATTTGAGAAAAATATTAGAAAAAATTATAGGATATTTCTTCTCCTGTAAAATGTTTAGTAATAGTGTTAGTTTAGGAAGAGCTGCAGATTTTAGTAATTTAGTGAGACACAATTAGTAACAAGGACTAGAACTGATGAAGGTAATAATCATATGACTTTTGACAGTTAAACCCAAGTGCAGGTTGATGTTTGGGTAACATAACAAGTGTATACGGTGAATTTGGTAGAGGTGGTGGTGGTGGTGGTGGTGGTGGAGGTAATGGCGATGGTTGTGCATGTGAAGTCTACTGGTGAACATATCATGTGTTCAATAAAGTGTGTATACAATAGCAGTGTGAACAATCTTGCATCACACAGCTAAAAGGGGAGGATGCAGTCTATCTGTGTAACCAGACTCCTGGGTATAAGTGCTATCAACACGAAAAGAAAAAGAGCACACATTTATGGTCTGAATATCCTTCTATCCAACCTACTCTTTAATACCTTCTAGATTCAGTGCTAAATTGTTTTTTATAATCTCAACATCTGTATTGTGCACTTAATAATTACTCATGGTTATTTTGTATATAGAATTTATCATTCAAAACTTACTGTACTATTCAAATATAACCTTTTCTAAGCTATCTATAGTTTTTAGGGTTTTTTTTGTTTGAATTAATATAAGTATATGACTGAATATAGTAAAAAGATGTTCTTCAAAGTTTTAAAAACTATTTGTAGGAAATGACATTTACTTTTCAGAATAATCTTAATTATTTTATTTTAACATATTTAAACTTCACTGATTTTGATTCTTTAGTACTTTATTTCATTTATTTACTTATAGCAACTACTTTCTATTGATATTTTCTAAACTGTTAGATATTCTGTTAATTTATTTCATTATAAATTCATTTTTTGCATAAGAAAAAAGTGAGTAAAGTTAAAGTCAATATTGATCTAGTCTTACAATTTTAAAATTCAATGGATTTACTAAATTCCTTTTCTAATCAAATGAATATAGTTTCCAAATGATTGGATTGGATTTTTTACAGAGAATTATTTTCTTTTCTATTTTATCTATCAAGTATACTTATATAAATATACATGTGATATTACTACATTTCCCATTTTTATAGAGAAATTTGAATTTTCCAGTTACATTCTGTTTATTAATATGAAACAGGATAAAAGACCAGAATTGTTATCGCTCTTTTGATTTTGTTGATAGCATATATACCAACATCACTCACCTTCACAGAACTTGTAGAAAATGTTTTCTCTTATGTCTTGTAGGCCATCAAAGTCATCAGTTGTAAATACATTCTCCTGTGCTGGCTGTGATGCAATGTTTTCCAACTCAACTGTACTTTTCAATTTAATACCAATGGCATAGATATGAATGTTTTCAGCACGTGCTGCTTCAGCTTCGGGAATAGTGCGGACTTTGTTAATTGTCGACACACCATCAGTTATTAGAAAAGCTATGTTTGGTATATCTGGACGGTCACCATTTTCTTCACTAAACATCTGTGTTCGCATAATATTAAGAGCACTAGCTGTATTTGTACCACCATACAAGTATTTTATCTTACGCAGTCCTTCAGTCACACCTCGTGCAGAATTATATTTGTTCAGATGGAACTGTATGTGAACATCATCACTAAAACTCAGAATGCCAACTCTGGTAGAACCAGAGTCAATGTTAGCACCTGAAAGAAAGTCTTCAACAAACTGAATGATTTTTGGAAAGTTTATAATGCGAACACTTGTTGAAAAGTCCAACAGGAACACTACGTCAGCTTTGGAGTTACATCTCAAGCCTGGAGAACAGCGCATAAAATATTGATAGAGCTTTAGCAAATAGAAAAAATAAATAAGACCAAAGCAGAGCATTAACCATCAAGAACTGCCAGAAAAAATGATTTCTCTTAAAAGAATTAAATTCATTATAACATTTTATAATCAATTAAATCTTTAAAAAGACAATTATAAAACAATGAAGTATTACATTTATAAGACAGATTATTGCAGTTCTTGCTGATTTGATATTAGTAAAAGCAGTTGCAAAGCATATCAAAGAAAAAAAAAAGCACTTTGCCCAGAATTTTAAAGAATTAAAATTAAAACTTTTGAATTTATCAGTTTTCATTTTGATAATTTATAATGTAAAAAAATATTAATGAAATAGCATCTGACATGCATAAAATGAATAGTAATCTCAAGATTTACATTTAATATGATCTTTTTTAAATAGAAAATTCATTCTACCAATATCATATACATTTCAGAAAGAATGTAAGTTTATTAGAAAATGTTCACCTTTCTTATCTTAGCTTTTAATTACTTTCATTATTTGTGACAAATTATGTGCTACTGTTGAAATGACTACTTACTTGCAAATAATTTCAAATGTGTAACTTCTAAGAACAGATGAATTATATCATAATATCTTTTTCATCAAAATTATTTTGTAGAGAATTTTATATAAAAAATCTGATTCTAAGAAAATGTATACATAAATTGCATGAATTATGATTGTATCTCTATTAATTACTTCTGTTCATAACTTCAATTAATTTCATATCCAATTTTTAATGAAACCAATTTGCTTACTCTATTTTTGTAAGAATTGTTTTATTTATAAAAAGGTGAATATATAACTAATTCTTAAGACAAAGTGAAAGTGAAGAAAAATCAAGAATGATTTTATTTAACAAAGATAACTTTAACTTACAAGAGTTATTTGTATTTTAGATTAGATTTTATATTTTATACAGTCAATAGAGAATTTTAATGGTTAGGTTTAGTATATGAAAAGTTTTAAAGAGTAGAAATCAAAGAATTTACTTTTACTAGAAAAAAATTAATATCAATTAAGAAATGAAGAATGAAGAATGAAGAAATTAGCAAGATTAAATTAGGCAAACATTGCAAAGAACTGGAAAGCAAGCTGCGCAGTTTTTTGTGAAGAGCTGAGAGTACAGAAAGATGCATCATTTTTTTTTGTTTCTTTTTTAATGTATCGCAGCGCAAATAAATGTCACTTTATGACAATAGTTGATTTTCTATCAGTGAGGCTTACAAAACTACTGAAGAGTCATCAAAGAAGAGTGATTGTAATCTGTTGAATATTATCTTTACTCAAATCTCTGTAGGTAGATTCTGCTTTATTGATTTCTGGAAGTTTGTAAAATATTGTATGACAACAATAAATACTGAAAAAAATGACATATCAAGTCATAAAAATACTAAATAAAGCAAAAAATTGTCCACTATTCATTGAGTTAGGATTGAAAAATGATTTTATAGCAACAAACTTTCATCAACTAAAGTGAAAAATAGGAATAAGAATTGTATTAAAAGAGTTCATATGTCAGTTTTTGTCTTAAAGAATTTTATAAATAGTTTTATCTTTTTAATGTGTTTTGTTTGTTTAGATTTAAGAAGTCTATAACTACACAGATGAAATTTATATTTCACAATACTTTCTTGCAATCAAATGTATGCGATATCAAATCTATGGATAATTTTTTTTGTGTGTGTGCGTATGTGTATGTATGTATGTATGTGTGTGTGTGTATGTGTTCATATGTTGTATTAAACAGAAAATTTACATATTTTACCTTTTGAATTTTTTACCAAGAAACTGGACAAAAAATATATTTTATATACAACAAACAGAAGCACAATTTATTTTTTCTTAATAATATATTATGATAAAACCTTTTCAGTAATTCAATTTGTGTCAGTTTATTATATAAAATAAACCAGTTACAATTAATTCACTTACCAGCTGGTGTGGTCTGTAGAGCTAAAAAAGAATTAAAATAAAATGTATTCAGTAACTGTGAAAATTGAATTGGAATAAAAAAATATATCTTAAAAGGAGTATAATAACTTATATGTAATACATTAATGAATACTTAATACTCAGCATAATGCATTATTCAGTGCATATGCATAATAGAAGGATTTATTCACATTGAATTTAGATTTAAACTCATGTAAATTATTTTGCATCTCAATAAACTGTTTTCAGAGTTGAATAATTTAGTATTTCTAGATTAGATTTTGATTTTAAATTTTCGCATAAAATTAATTAAATATAAGATTGATCTTCAGAAATAAAATGACACTTACCTTCGGGGGCAGCTGTAAAATAGAAATGAAAAAATTATAACAAATGTATATATTATTCTTCATGTATATATATATATATATATATATATATATATATATATATATATACACAATATTAAAAACAGTAGAAATCTAATCTTACTATTTGATATTACTAATACTAATACATGATTAAATTTCATAAAAAGAAAGAAATAATACATACAATCATTTCAGATTTCACATGACATAATTCTAGCTATAATTTTAGGAACAAAAACTGTTGGATATGATTTTACTCTTGTAATAGATAAAAGTAAATGTAAAATTTTCAATCATACTATTTCAATTAAGTATTGATTATTAAAGTCATGGTTGTTAAATACTTTCCATGTTAATCAACAAGAGGTAGCACTGAAAAATGTGCCTTGACAATTTTTTTTTTTAAATCTTCAATAGGTATGACTCAATTTCTATTTTATTTCTGAAACTTATATTTTTTAATTTTTTTAAAATTTCATGTCCCTTTTTAAAATTAATTCAGAATTTGTAAATAAAAATAATAAAATTTCTTTATTATATATATATATATATATATATATATATATATATATATATATATATATATATATATATATATATGAGAGTAAATATGGAAATTAAATCCGACAATATAAAGAAAATTTGAAAAAACAATTTCGGAATACTTGTTTTTTCAAATTTTCTTTATATATATATATATAATTTAGAATGAAATTTTATACAAAAAGAGAAATATACTTGTGGTTTTAATTATCCTATAGTCTATTATCTATAATTCTTAGATTATAATATCATTCAAAATATGCATATCAATTAATGAAAACTTGGCATCACTAAAAAAAATCAGTTTTGTTTTTCTTCTAGTATTCTCCAGTCTTCATCTGATATTCTATTATATGAAATAGAACATCTAGTATAGTTCAGAGTACACTGGGCTGAAAAACTGTGACAAAAGTAGTGGAAAAGCGTATAACAGTTTGAAGCAATTAAATACAATTTAATAAAAGAAAAACAATAAATGATTATGAACTTTAATCTCATATTTATGTTTTAATATATTATTATTATAATGGCAAAGTTTTATTTTTTTTATCACTATGTAATTATACCATCAAAATGTACTTATTTTCTGAAGGGTAAAACAACAGAATGTATGGAGCATGTTCCAAATGAAAATTGCAAGACAAAATAATTTGGGTTAATGAAGAATTTAAGAAAAAATTTGTAGATAACTTTTGTACATGAATTCTGCCATTTTGGAATAATCAATAACTTTTATTTGTCATGCATCTGTGCTTATGAATATGCATCAACAAATATAAATCTGAAGATGATTCCATTTTTGATATCAACAAATTTACTTTGAATTTTTTCTAATTGTATCATGAAATTATTTTCAATGAAGTTGATAAAATTTGATATGAATGTTTTGTTCTTCTATTCTTTTCATAACTGAGATGAACAGTTGTTTTTAATGGCATAATTTCAGGTTCAAGAAGTTTAAAATATTTTAATATGAAACCAGTACATATAGCTCGTTCAAATACAAACTGGATAAATAAGGTGATAAGATACCAACAGTAAAAAGTGTAAAATTGCAGAAAACAAAAACTAAATTGATAAGACTTTCAAAAACTTTTAAATCTTTTTGTTCTTTTCTTTTTCATATCGTTATTAAAAAATTATATTATGTATAATTTAATCATTTGTCCATATAAGGGTCTTTTACTTTACCAGAGTAAATTATATGTCTGAATTTTTTACATAAAGGCTTGATAATTTGTACAATTTAGATTCTTTGGATTGTTGTCTGCATCTTTATTGTTATATACACAACATTTTGGCTGATAGGCACTCCTGCCTTCTTCTAGTGATTCTTGCCGATTATGGCATGAAGGCTCCTGCGTTCAATAAGAAGGTTCCTGAGTTTGACAACAAACACCTGTAGAAGGCCAGAGGACCTATCAGCCAAAACATTGTCTATATAAAAATAAAGATGAGAAAAACATTCTGAAAAATCTAAATTATACAAACCAGAGTAAATGCTTGATTGAGTAAAGCTTTATGTATAAAAGTAATTCACAACCAAATATAATTATTTTAATTCTTTCATTTTTGGAGACAGACACCTGTTATAGGTGTAACTTGCTTTTACTTAAAATGTGTTTTAGTTTCAGTTTTTATTCTCTGCTTGTAGATGTAGGAAAAAGAAAATAGTAGTTAATCGGTAAAACATTAGACCAGAGACTTTGTGAGCTGCTGTAAAAGAAAGAAAGTGAACATGCTTATAGACATGGTTTACAAAGGATCAAGGCAACTTGTAGTAGGTATTTTATATCAGGAGGGCTGAGAGCATAGAGGAATGTTAATAGCACACATACACAAACACAAATACACATATACATACACACATATGTGTGTATGTATATGTGTGAGTGTGAATGTGTGAATGTGTGTGCATGTGTGTGTTGAAGGTTGACAATTAGTGAAAGGGGAACCAGGATATTAATCACAGTGATAATTGAATAAAAAGATAAAGATGCTGGAAATAGAAAGCAAAAAGCATAACAAAAATGGACATTTGGAAGAAGTTAAACATTATTTCTTCAGTATTAAAACTTTTTAGAGATTTTACTATTCATTCAGGATTCTGAATTCAACATTTTTATAGACCTCATCAACAAGTTATAACGATCTATGTACCCAGTATAATTTGAAATCTGAATAATATTTCATATAGTTTATTTCTAAAAAAAAGAATTTGATAAAATTTTCAAAGATTATTAATGAATATTTTTTTGTTATTAACCTTCTTCCAAATGTAGATACAAATAGAATACTGTTATTAGTTGATAGGGAAATGATGAGACACAAAGAAATTCTGATGTGGTAAATACTCAAAACCAATCACGGCAGCATTATTTCTTTGTTGCTGGGTCTCAACTGATAGTTTTTGAATGCCAAAATAAAAATAAAGGAGTGAAACACAATAACAATGTCTTTAATTATTACTGCTTTACAACCAAAGTGATTTTTCTGTCCTTTTTTCTGGGATGTAATAGTCCAGGTCAATTTCTGCAACAGGATACAGAATCAACAGAGTTATTAACATCAACAAAATATTAAAGCTCTTCGCTTTATTGGGAAAAAAAGAAATTTATTATACAATGTAACTATAAATATAAGAACTAATTCAAGAGTCAATACAAAGTCAACATCTTTTTTATAAGTGAACAAAACTCATATAAGAAATAGCATAACTTTGGAAAAATCTAAATAAGAACAAATAGAAAAGAGTAATATAAAATAGACTAAAAATTATTTAAAATATAATAGAAATTTTTTAAATTCATTATATTTAATATAGTGTGAACATTATTGTATTTAATTGGATGCTATAACTTACTATGGAATTTTGTATGTTTAAGCATACTTAAAAAAAAGAATGAGGCAGTATTTCTCTGGAATAAAACCATATATACTTATATTCAGATATAGATTCATCAATTAAATAATTTGAAGTGTTTATTCAGACTGAGAGTATGAGGCATGATATTTAGGTTTTCTGTATCAAAATTTCTTGGATATATTTGTGTTTTATTTTTGCTCCCTTAATATAAATGAGAGTTTAACTTTAATAAATGTCATACATAAAATATGCAAAACATTTAATGGCATTATATATTTTAGTACCATAGGCATTTCTTTGAAACATCATTAGATTGCATAAAAGAAAAAAGCGTCACTAAAAATGGCAACAAGTAGGCCATAACCCCTCAAAGACTATCATGGATGCGGACTATGCAGATGATCTGGCACTTCTTGCAAATACACCTACACAAGCCAAATCCCTGCTACATAGACTAAAGGCAGCATGGAACATCATCCTCTATGTGAACTCCAATATAACTGAGTTCATGTGTTTTAAAAAGGAAGGAGGCATCTCTACACTTGATGGTAAGCCCTTAAAGCCAGTGGATCAATTCACGCACCTAGGTAGTAATATCTCATCCACAGAAAGCGATGTTAATGCATACATAGGGAAGGCATGGTCTGCTATAAACAGATTATCAGTCATATGGAAATCCAATCTCACTGACAGGTTACAGCAACAATTCTTCCAAGCTGTAGTTGTATCAGTGCTAGTGTATAAGCTGCACCACTCGGACCCTAATGTAGTGCCTAGAGAATAAGCTAGATGGGAGCTGTGCAAGAATGCTGCATGTGATCTTAAACAAATCATGGAAACAACACCAACACAAGGAAGCAGCTGTATGGCCACATGTTCCCATCCCCAAGGGCAATGAATGATAGGGACATTTGGTGAGAGATTGCCATGGATATCCATGCTACTAGCACAACATGATCAGGATGATTATCTAAATTATTTGAGAGAATGTATATTTCAAAATGTGAAAATGTTGGCTCAAAATAGTATCATAAAATTTTGATCAGAAGGGAATTTTTATTCCTTTCAGTTATTAGTAATCTAAAAGATTTTCTCTGATTGATGAAAACATTCTTATAATTTTCATCTTTTTTAGAACAGAAATTATGCAGTTATAAAAATGTTGAACACTTTTGTTTATTTTATTTTCTAGAATGCATTCATGACTTTATCTTCAGGTTTTCTTATATATTCAAAATTTGGTGCACTATTTATGTTCTAAAATAAGGTCACTTTTGACATATACTAAATAAATGAATTTAAAAAATATTCTACAAAAAATTATTGTTTTTGCTATAACTGAATATAAAGTACTTATCATTTATATGAACCTATCAGGAATATTTTAATTTTGAAACTTTTTATGTTAGAATAGATTTTATGCATATATTTTTTAATTAAAATAATTCTTAAAAAAGATGAATATCTTAAATAAACTCATCTGCTCAGAGGCATGAAATATTACAATTTGGCTACTTTTAGAGAATATAGTTTCAGAGAACAATATTTTCTTTGTAAGACTTGAGACTTTTGCATGGAAACAATAAAGTATGAATGAAAAAGAAAATGTAACTCACCTGAGCAAATGGCCTGGGCTGCAGGTGTCAGTAGAGTTGCCAGAGTATTGAAATCTTTTTGAGTAAAGCTGAGACCATCACTTGCAATTTGGTTGAGTTCTTGTACATCAGGGAAACCAATGCCCACTGCAATGATCTTGAAAAATTTGTCACGTGCTCTTTTGGCTTGCACAAGTGTTTTCTTGGAATTAAGGCTAGTTCTTGCATCCGTCAATAATAGGGCAATATTTGTCACATCAGGACGATCTCCTTTCTTTGGTGCAAACATCATCCTTGGTATCTTAAGAGCATCTGCAGTGTTTGTAGAACCTTGTACATATGGAATCAGATCTATTGCTTGTATAATATCAGCTTTGTTTTGATATCTCCTTAAGTGGAAATGAATTTTGACTTTTTTGCTGCTTGTTAAGAATCCAATTCTCACATTTCCAGAGTCAATGTCAATATAATTCAAAAGTTGTTTACTGAATTGCAACATACTTTGGAAATTTGCTTCGGTTACTCTGGCTGATGTATCCAAAATAAATACTAGATCTGCTTGAGTATTATCACATCCTGGAACAAAAAGCTAAAACATGAAAATACATTTCTTTTTATGTGGGACCTCTACTTTATCTGATACCATTTTGCCATTTTACTTTGAGATTTAGTTTTAGTTTTTCTTGATAACAACTCAAGAATTTTTTTACCAAAGAATAATACTTTTTATATTCTAAATTTTACTTATTTCATTCTAAATTAGAATACAAAAAAAAATGCACAACAAATTTGTGAAGTTCATTTTCTAAAAAGAAATCGTTTTTTTTTTTTTATTTAGATATAATGCAATAAAGTCAATTTTCATTTGATCTCAAACTTAAAACCTATGGTTAATTAAAAAAACAAACTATATCTGGCTTGCCAGTATCAGATTTTTCTTTGTGTTTTTTTTTTTTATAAATCTGTGAAACAATAATCTTACAAGAACACAAGCAATTGTTAATGATTAAGGTGAAGAATTCATAAGTGATTAATATCAGAGAGAAGATATTCATAAGAAAATGACTCATGATGAAACTTTGGAAGTGCAAACATAGAACATGCATGAATAAATGCACTTCTTAAAGTCAAAAACAAAGTGAAAGGTGAAACATATTTCCATTTACTCTCTTTTGTTTTATTTGCTGGTTGTAACTAATAACTGTATCTCTTTTATAACTTTTCCAGAAAATGTGTATAAGTATACAAAAAAAAAATCTCTAATTTATTTGAATTTCAATTTAAAAAAATAGAGATACTTATCCATGATAACTTACCTTACTTGACTGCTTTATGAATGACATAGCCAAAAGAACATCACAAATAATAGTACAATTGAAGGACGAATGACCAACATAACAAATGTGTAGATGACATGGAAATCTTTAATCACTTTCAGATTTAAAGATTCAGATGGCAGTTTTATATTTTAATTTTATATTAAGGAAAATTATTTGGTCATTTATTGCAAAGTTGATATTTTATACATTTAAACTTGTAAACCATAGAAATATAAAATAATGAATGAAAACTCTAAATGCATGTGTATTTCTGTCACTATATATATATATATATATATATATATATATATATATATATATATATATATAATCCCAAAATCCGGAGAAGAAATCTTCCTTATGACTATAGGAGTTTTTTTTAAAAACGTGTTGCAGTTTGCAGAACTCAATGTGTACTCTTATTGTTAGAGTCACCGAGCAAATTTATAAGTAAAAATATAACAAAAGACTTAAAATTTTTGCATTATAGTCTATTTCAGGAAGCTTAGACAAGGCGTCTAACTCTCCCATCTGATGATTTGGGAGAGTTAGACACCTTGTCTAAGCTTCCTGAAATAGACTATAATGCAAAAATTCTAAGTCTTTTGTTATATTTTTACTAATATATATATATTATTCTTATGAATAATAATTATGAGGCATAGTGTATAATCTTATATTCCATTAAAAAATGTAATTATTAATAAGAAATTGTGTCAGTTTATGAATATCAGGTTAGCAAAACAAGCATATCACTTAATCTTATATGCTCTTATGAAAATCAATTTCAGTAGATCATTAATTATTCCTTTTTCTGTTACCTTTTTATTTTTGCCTAAAATAATCTCTCTATATATAGTTATTTTTTATGGTACCACATCAATTATTTAGTTTGTGGCTGCCATTCTGAAATAGATTTTAAAAATTAATTGAAATTCTTTTTCAATTAATTCAGATAATATTTCTTTTTTAATTTAAATCAATCTAAATTGCTTTTGCATCATAAAAATTATTTCTTAAAGTTTATTCTTTCTGTGTGTATGTCTGTATTGAATGAGTGTGTTGTTGTATATACATGTCTGCTTGTTTGTATAGTGGAGAGAATGTATATGATGTAGCAAGTTTTCTTCCCATGTTCCTTACTGGCTGATGCAACAACATCATGGCATATATTATACTATTTCTTACAAAACAATACATGCAGAAAAATAACATGCAAATCATGCATAATCTGCTAAACATTTTCAATGATGCTTAATTTATATTAAGTAATACACACTTTTTAGATATTTAACAGTTTTAAGTTTTTGTAATAGTTAAAAATCATGTTTTGATAAAAATGAACATTTGGGTTACACTATCATAAGCATTATTATTCAAAACTTTAATTTAAACTTTTCATTGAATTTTATTTTCAAAATATAGTATTCTATTGCATATATTCTAGAAAACAATATGTACATCTATTTTCAAATGGCAACAATTGTTTTAGAACAATTAATCAATGTAATCTTTTAATGATATCTAATTCTGAATTATTATTCAAGTATTATTGTAACAATAATCTATATTCTTAATAATGTTTACATATCTAGATAATATTGATATTTAAACAAAATATGTTGTGATGATAATTTACAATAATTAGTCAGTCAATTTGTACTAAGAAGTATTGTATATCTTTGTAAAACCTGAAAAATATATAAAATGGGTGTTAATCATTACTATGTGCACAAGCCAAATAAACTTTGTTTTCACCAGTCTTATTGCTGCATATATATATATATATATATATATATATATATATATATATATATATATATAGTTAGTTAGATAGATAGATAGATAGATAGATATTTCAGTACAATAGAATATTGTATATAGGCCTGTTTGCCACTTGCAAAATAGTCTTAAAAATTATAAAAATAGTTATTGTTAGATTTGTTAGACAGATATATAAAAAAGGAAAAAAAAGAGATTAGGAATATAAAAGTTACTTTAATTAAAAGAACATTTCCCAAGAGAAACATAAAATTAATGCATTATAGAAGCACTCTTTAGACAAAAATGATAAACATTATGAAAAAAAGAACTTGAAATATCCTTGTCAAATACATAGATATAGATCTATGCATACTTTCTTTAGATCATGATAAATTTTTTTAATTAAAACTACTTTCAAAAGACCAACTAATAATAAATTTATGAAAAATACAGAATTAATAAATTGGTTATGTTTTTTAAAAAGCAAGATCTATATTTAGTATTAGCTAAAAATCATTTTTAATAAGCAGACTATAATGAAAAAAAGTTATTCAAAGCATATTTATGGCTGAATAGATTGAAATAATTTTAAGCAAAATAAAGAAACCAAACAAACTTTTGGTGCAGGTTAAATACAAATGATATGACAAAAGAATTTTATTTTATTTTGCTACAAAAGAAGATAAAAGAACTATAAATATTTAGAATATAGAACTGAATTAAAATTGATTATAAACATTAAACAAACCAAAATTCAATTACATAAAATAACATAAGTAAGAATAAACTTATGAAAAGTAATTTTATAAAAACTGAACTGATTAGTCGTTCTTTTCTAAAATTTACTACATAATTATTTCTTAGAACACCTTGGATTTTGAATTATATCTGCTTTTGATAAAAACATAATCTTAATGGATCAATATGATATAAAATTGGTTAATAATTAAATCATAAAGTATGACTAGAAAACATAAGTACACAGATACTAAGAACAGGAAGGAGGAAACTTGCTATTTTAAATGATCTAATGGAAATTAATCATAACAAAGAATTAATCATTCTATATTGAAATCAAAATTACGTAAACCTTATAATATCTATGTTTTAAAGAGATAATAAAAAAACTGTACCAAATAGTTTCTCAATAATAAATAAAGCAACAAAAACCCAACTCCATGTAAGAAATTCATGACAAAATAAAATGAAAGTACCAGAGACAAAATTGTTATACTAATATGAAATATTGTCAGAAGATATAAACAGACTATAAATCAAATTTTAAAACCATCATACATTCTGAGTTTAAGAAAACAAAGATTTATTGATCATGTGCATAAATAAACACAAACATTTATTTTGCAAAAAATTTTAGTATCTGGTAGAAGCAGAGTTATTAGATATCAGTAAAATTAGTAGCTAAAATTAAGATTTGAAGGGATACTTCCATTCTCTGAAGCATTAAAAAATGTTCTGTATAATTTCCTTTAGAAATCTATTGGAAAGCTTTTAATTAGAAACAAACAATATAAACAGACAGCAGAGTAAAAATGTTGGTAATCATGTCAAATTTAAATATAATTTAATTTGAAATGTTTCTCTCTTTGTACTGAAAGCTTCCTTTCCTCTTTCATTTTTTCCTTTCCTTTTTCATCTTCTTCCTTTATTTTCTTTGTCTTCTTTCTGTTTTCTTCTTTCTCTTTCTTTTTGCAGATTTCAGGCATTTTTTTTCATTTGATCAACCTTAATTATTTTTCATTATCTGCTCAAAACTATTTTTCTCATTTTTTGGAAAACTTTTTTTGTAAATGTGATTTCTCAATTATGAATATTTAAGACTAGTCTTATTAATCAGGAAAAGATTGGTAGAATATATAGACAATGTTATACTACAACACTTATCATTTCTATTGATTAAATTTCAGCCAAACTTTTAAAATGGTTTAAACATTTTTGTTGGTATTAACTGAATGCTACCAGAAATGTATTTGTTTATCAAATAAGAAATATGCTGGAAAATATTGGTAAAAGCTCAAATAAAAAAAAATTAAAAAAACATTCTAAATAATTAGTAAGGACCAGGCATTTTTTACTGGCTGACAGATTCCTGATCTAATGATTGGTTTAATAGGGAAGAAGTATTGAAGCTATCCAAGTAAAATCAGGCAGAATTTAAGGATTTTTCTTCATTTCATTTTTGCATAGTTTTAGTCAGTTTCTTATAATGTTAATATTTATTTCTTTATCTTCATGCCTTTATTTTGACACACTTCACTTTCAAGATATCAGTTTTAGACTATCATTAAAAGAAATGCTTAAAGAATGCATAAATTCTAAAAAAAATATTAATTTCAGTAAATTCTTTAAAAAATATTAATTTCAGTAAATTCTAAATGGTATAATTCCAGTGGATAATTTTCTTCAAATCACTGGTTTCTAACTTTGCCATGTGAGTATAAAATTGATTTTTAGATAGAAGCTAATGAAATTTGTTTAAATTTTTTATAATTTAGAACTAGAAGCAGAAAATAAAAAGGCTTATGTTATATATTTTTTTTATATATACATATATAATATATATTAGTAATTACTTACCTGTAGGTGCAACTGCAGTTGTGACAGGTGCATCAGCACGAACTGTGAGTAAGACACCAAGGGAAGTTAGGGCCAATCATTTAAGAATAGATTATTGTACTTATTTTGATATGATACTTTTTAAAAAAAATAATATGTTGATAGTTTTGTTATGGTTTATGTAAAACAATTTGCTATTGATGTAAATGTTTTTAAAATATATATGATTATGGAATGTGTGTGAATAGGATTATAATTGATCATTTTTTCTAAAGCTGCACTAAATGATAAAACTAAGTAAAAATTATTACTTATTTATATATACAATCTTTGAAGTTAATGTTAAAGTATTCTGTATTAAACTTTACAAGAGTAAGATGAACCCTAAGACTTTCACTTTTGTATATATTTACCTATATTAATGTTTTCTTTGTTCTAGCCTTAAAGGATTATTCTTTAGTTTTTTTTAAATTAGTTATATAGGTTTATTTATTTGTAAGTTGATTTTATTTGATTATTTAATTTACTTTAAGATATGTTTTATATGTTTTATAATTTTGTAATAATAAAGTATTCAAATTATTTATATAAATTTTCTGAATTTCATAAGAATAAACAAGAATAAATATCAAGTTGTTAATATTATTGTAACTATTTGATCTGAAAAACTAATGCAAAAGTAAAAGTATCAATGAGACAAAAATAATAGCTGAATTAATTTTAAGTATGGAAATAATATATAAAACTTAACAACAATTAAATTACTCTTTATGTAAATATTTCGTAATAATCTGATATTTTTGTGTCTTTGAAAAGTTATAAGTTTATCTTATAAACAGAAACATACTTAAGGGTAGTAATTGCTATAATTCTATGTATAATAAATATTGGATTTATGTAACAAGGAATAAATGTAACCGTTATTGTATTATCACATTTAAATCATGTGTTTATTTGTTTTGTTGGTCTTCTTCTTTTTTTTTAATCCATCTTAATATAATTTTGTTTTGAGTGAATATGTGTGCATGCCACTAAAATATCAGTCAAATAAATTTAAGTGCTGGATGCATATATTTGTATTCATACTGGAAAATGACATAAGTGTAAACATTTGATAATTAGTAACAAAATCTACTAGATATTCAAGATTCATAAATTACAAGTTTCAAATCTTAATTTTTATATAATTAACTGGCAAAAGTATGCCAATTTTAGAAGCTATTTTGAAATTTATTAATTTCCTCATAAAAGAATCAAGGCTTAGTAATGTATAAACTTACTAATCAGAATTAGAAGAGTAAAAATATCTGCTCTTTAATGTTTTTAACTTTTGTAAATACTAATATCATTTTAACAATCAAATATGAATCTCATTTAACACAGATTTAAAATTATAATAAAATAGAATATTTTACTGGTCTATTTCTGTATGAAACAATTAAAAAATTCAGAATATATAAGTACTTATTAAATTTTGGGTAGATTAGAAATCATCATTTTAATTAAATCATCTAAAATTTTTAAAATGAGGCTATGATTAATAAATAACTCATATCATGGTTATCATTATATGTCTTCTTTGCTTGGGTAGATTGTACTCACGAGCATATAGCTGGCTGAGAATTTCTCCTTTTGTCAATGGTAGCTCATTATAGGAGATCACTGCAAAAACATTTTTGTCCGTTGGTTTGCTTGAAATTGTTTCCAATTCTGCCTTGTCATCAAGCTGGATGCCAACTGTGAAGATTCGGTTTCCTTGATTTTGGGTTTTCTCTGCCTGAGACGATATGCTATCAAGCTGCATGTTAGAATTCTTGTCTGTTATGATTAGTAAAGCATTTGGCACATTTTCTCGGTCAGATGATGGATCCCCAAAAACATCGGTGCGAACTGTTTCCAAAAGGCTGGCTACACTAGCCGAATCAGACTTATAATTGCTAAGTTGACTGGCTAATAATTCAGTTATAAGTGACACATTACTAAATTCCCTCAGCTTAAACAAAATAGATCCTACATCCGTGTAGGCAACTGCCCCAACCCTGACCTTACCAGGGACAATATTTGCCCTCTCAAGGAGGGTTCTGATGTAGACCATAAGTTCTTGTATTTCTACATCAGTTACTTTCTCTGATAGGTGAATGGCAAACACAAGATCCAGTTCATCAGAAGCTGAAAAAGTGGAAGAAATGGGACTTTATACTTTATACTAATTAGCATGCATATTAGCTTATTATTATTACCATTAATATTATGATTATTATTGTCATTGTTATTATATTGTGCATAGCATTCGTTTTGTGATGCAAGGTGCATTTTCATTGTGCTCATAGAAAATAAAGATATGAGTGAAGGTTGAGATGAAAGTAGTGTTAATGTAAAGGCTGCATTCTATATGAAAAGTGTGGAAATAATGTGTGATTTGATTGCAATAAAAACATTATTGGTGCATTGTTACTTAATGAAAACAGAAGTGAAAAGATTTTGAAGGAGAGTGGTATAATGAAATCAGGCTGCATTCTACTTTACTCGTATGTGTTATATGCTCCTAGCAAAAAAAAAAAAAAAAAAGGGGTGAGTGCAATCGTTTTTAAGTGGTGCTCATGTTATTGATGACCAGCCATGAGGTGGAAGATAGCACTGGTTTGTGTAGTAATCATTTTGTTGTCTGTAAATCAAGTTGCTGTTGAGAGTGTAGAATACTTTCTGTGCTGCATTGTCTCTGTAGATATCTCTCTTGTTGGTGATTTGCTGTGGAATCTGCTATATTGAAATAAGATGTTCAGCAATATAGATGTAAATGTAGGCAAAAATAAATGTTCCTTGTGTTCCTTTGATGTAAATAAGATCATTACAAAAATGCATTTAGTCTTTATGGAGAAGATGATGTTATTTTAATTGCTTGTAAGAATATTGGAATATATACTAGATTATATCTCTAAAGTATAAGAATGTGTTATGAAAATTAACAAAGAGAATAAGCAATAGTTTTAAATGATATATAAAGCGTTGTTTATGGTTTTGACTGTTATGTTGTCTCAGAATAATATAAAAGAAATGCTTGTGAAAATGTTTGTAGCCATTTACAGATATATAAAATATAGAAAGGTACACAACATTCTACATTTTTTTTTTGTAAAATTGTACAAATTTAGGTTATTTTGTAATGTGGATTTATTAATTGAAGAAGAGAATGTATATTTGGATAAATTGAAGCAATGTAAGAAGATTGAATATCATAAATTGAATTTTTTAAAATAAATTAAAAAATGTTTATAGATTTGTTCTTGGAATAAAAGTAGATACTGGAAATGATAGAGAAAAATAGGAAGAAATAGTAAAAACATTGTTTGTATTGCTGAAATTATTACTTAATAAAATAATTAAAACTGTAGCATTTTCCTATTTTGAAAATTTACAATAAGTAAAATCTGACAGAGGTAATTTAATCGAACCATAGAAAAAGTTGGGATTATTCATTTATAAGAATATTGATAAAAGAAAGTTTTTAAAAAAATTAATTTTCTATTATTAGAAATATAACAAATTTAATATTTATGATGTTTACAAAAGAATTATTTTATCTAAATATATTTCTTTGTATACTCAGGAGAACCAAAAGTTCAATTCAAATAAATAAATAAATAAATAATAACAAGCTGGACTGAAAGTTCCACTGGTATTGACAATTAAGAATATCTATTATCTCATATTTGAGTTTTTCTTTCACCTTTTGCTTATATCTAATCATTCTTTCCTTTATTAATTCTATTTATTACCCATCCATATATTTATCAAAATGTTACTCTATAGATTAATTTCATATGTGAAAAAGGAATGGAAAAAATATTTTCTATTGCATCCTTTCTTTTATTTTTCTCTTCCTCCTCATAAAGAATTTAAATGTATAGTAATTTTTATTCCTTTTCACTCCTACCTGCTTTTGTCTCTTGATATCCAACCAGCAAATTTATCCCTCCATATCTTTCTTTTTGTATTGTTGTACCTATCTATATCTTTGTATATGTATATGTTTTTATTTGCTCCTTTCTCCTGAATTTCATTTTGCTTTACTCTAACTTTCTTATCTTCTACCTTTTCTCCTACCCCCCCCCCACTTCCTCTTTTCTCACTTGCTTTTTCTTATTCCTATTATCATATGTTTCTCAGTCAGAAAGTTTAACTCATTCCAGTTGAGCAGGATCAAACACAGATACTACCTTCTGATCATAAGTAGAAATGAGTGACATTCATACATATAAACAATCTGAATAATTCTATAGATAATATATTGGGAAAAGTGCTGGAGATTTGGGGAGGTATACTGCCACTTAATCTCTAGTAATAACCATCAGATAGCTGATGTAAACCCTGTAATTATATGAAATATGTTCGAATGGCAAATACCTGAGTTATTTCAATGTCCCTGCCTTGCATAATTTACTACAATCTCCACAACATTAACCCTATGGTAATGAAATATCAATTTAGCATCTAGCAAGGGATAACTAGGATTCCCAGGGAAGAGGGTTTTTAGCCTTGGTTGGCAACCCTCCTAGAGATGGTATCTTAATAAAAAATACTGGTGGTTGTGTCACCTTAGAAAACTATCCTCATAATGAAGAAAAATGTTAAATGATAATATATGAAATAATTACATGACTGAGACTGGACTTTATGTAATGGTCTTCCCACTCCCACACACATGTACAGCAAGATGGGCATTGTTTTTATAATACTGCAAGATAGAGTGGCATGAACTTAATTCAACTGTTATTGAATGTTACATTCATATAGGAAGTGAGAAATTAGTGTATATGGATAGAGTGAGGCTGATATGGCTTACAAAGGAAATCTTTGATGTCACTCATCATCAATTAAAAGACAAAGTATGAAAGATAAAGAAACAAATTGTTGATTGAATGATATACATATTAAAGAAGTAAATAGCAAAATAAACAAGACTAAAAATAACATATATCAGAAAGAGCTAAATAGAAAAAATGAACAATTTGATCTTGCCAATGAGATTGAAGAGGAGATGTTAGCAGATACCAAGCTCTCAATACCAAAAGATTTCTAATTTTCTGGTGGGATCAATTGAGATTGCTAGAAGGATCTATTCTGCTGTTGAGTAAAAGAGATGAATAAACAAAAAGATTATATTACTATATATATTGGCAATCAAGTTTTTGACAAGATTAGAAATACTGACATCACCAAGATCAAGGATCAGGTAAATGCCTCTGCAGAGATAGTTTCAGAAAGAATTGGTGTCATGAGTTGACAAAAAGAACAAAAGAAAAACATAATGGAAAAGATGGTTGGAGGGATATATCTGCTGAGAGTATATGGTGCAAGATTAGAAATTCTGAGAAACAGAGAAAATTTTTTTTTAAAGTACCCCAGAAAAAGTAATAGTTAAAACAAAAAGGATATATATATATATTTACAAACCACTCTGAATGAGTAGAATGTGACACATGGTCAATTTCTTGAGCAGAGTTTGATAGTTTTGAATTCAGAATATTCCTTCTCCTAGACTGGTTATCATACTATTAAAGAGCCCAGTTTGCCTAACTATTCACCTATAGCTGGAGGGAGAAGAGTTGGATGCTTCAATCAAAATTAAATGAAGGAAATAATATTTTGTAATAAACACCTGTGCAGAATCATTATTAAGATATTCTTCTAGATTTCTTTACTGGAAAAGAGAACAACATTATCAGTTGGAAATTCAAGAAAACTAAAATCTGTCAGAGTACTGGTGAGGGTGAAGGAGTATTAAGAATACTTGCTCTAACCTGTTCTCGATTGAAAACCACTCGGTGCTTTTGGTGTGAAAACTCAAAAAGACAAATAATAATTCTCTTGTTGGATAGTTGTTATTTACTAAACTTTACTAGTCTAAGACACTGACCTTGGGTTGCTTATAGTACCTGCTGTTGCTAAGTGGTCACCTATTTAAGTATTGAACAGGGTGGTTAATATTCATAAAACTGATGCAGAAGTATCAACAATTAAAAAAAATTGGTCTCCTACTACTAAAAAGTCTAATTCTAAAGATCAGTTTCTGCTAAAAAAATATTTAGTCATTTTTATATCTGATACAGATCCTTTTTATGCAGTTTATTCAATGCTATTCAAAGAGGAATTATTCAGGTATACAATGAACTGTTGCTATAAATATTTACAAAAATACCTTAATAAACTACTACAAACCTAAAAAATAAAAATGAATTGTCACTTTTGGTTCTCCCTACTTAACAAAGAAGTAGTTTGTCAAGTCTAGTATTTCCTAAACAATGTTATTTAATATTCTTGGAACAAATTGAAAGGCAATAAACATTTCTAGATACTATCAAATTCATGAAACATTATGAAAAATAGACACAAACTTGAAATTACATTCAAGCTTTTATATTCTTGGAAAGTAAGAATAATAAACTTACTTTTAAATTTAGAGAGAAATTTTGCCTGATAATTTTACCAAATTTACTGAATGAATAGAATTGGATTGCTATGATGTAGATTAATTAAGTTAGCACAATAAACTTGAAAACATCATAGCAGATGGTAAAATTATTTTTATTTGATAAAAAACTTTTTATTAGGTTATTTTATTAAAACCAGACTATTTTTCCAATAACACAATTAACTGTTAATTAATTTATCTTTATTATTAACAATAATTAAAGAAACCTAACCTAATAAACATAGTAGGCTAATATAGATTATATCTAATAGAGAAGCAAAGACATTATAAGAACTTATAGGTAAGAATAAGATAACTGCTTTTAATATTTTTATGAAATAAAACATGACATTTACATTGTATTTGTTATGTGGTCATAATTAAAATTATGAAAAATGTTATGTATTGTTCACCCATTTTCATGTATGCTTATATGTACACAGTCAAAAGTACACAATCACAAACACATACATCTGCATACATTCATGTGTCTTAATTTTTACTGAATATGCTTACTCTCGTGTAATATTCATTTCATACTCAAACACATATATACTCACTTGTGTAAACCCTAGGATCTGCTGGTTTTGCTGAAAGGTAAAAATAAATATTTTTGTAAATTCATATGTCTGTCAAAAAAGTATTGAAATATTCAGTGGAAAATCTGTGTAAACTAATAATGCATTATAGATAAAAGCAAAATTAAAATTATGCTGTAGTTCCCAGACCAAAAAAAATTATATTTGATAAAATAAAACATTGCCTGGAATAATCATTTTACTATATCTATTTCCTAATTCAAATTAAAAAATAAAAGTGAACTAAATTAATTACATATTTTCCTTTTTTTCTTATGGATTAATTTCCAAGTTGATAAGAATTCCGAAAGATCCATTAATATTATATGATGGAAATTGGATTTGGATATGACAGTCATTCGATAGATGAAGAAATTTTTCTGAAAAAAGCAAAAAGATATTTTTTCAGATGTTTTTTTCTCCATAAATATAAACTCTGCATTGTTTAGAACTGGTTTCTAGCAAAAATCATCATCATCATCATTATCATGTGCTGACTGCACGGATTCCCTTGACTCTTTCTTGCCATTCATCTCTCTCAGTGATTGCTCTTGGCAGGCCCCAACTTGGTTCCTTGTGTTCACACATAGTTGTTGTATATAAGTCTTTGCTGGTTGGCCAACACTGGTGTGTCCATGTGTAGGAGTTCACATGAGAGCATCGCTTATGAGTTCATTTTTATTTCTCCAGCATTTTGTTCACCTTACTTGGATGATTTGGATAATAGGAGGTTAAGTAGCCATATAGCTGCTGTTTTATGAGGTGCTGCTTCCAGGATTTGTTCAAAACAGCATGCAGTTTTCTTATGTAGTTCCCATCTAGCTTTTCCTCTAAGTGTTTTGTCAAAATCCATGTGGTGCACCCATAGAGTAGTACTGATATGGCTACAGTTTGGAAGAATTCCTGTTTTATTTTATCAGAGAGATCAGACTTCCATATGATCAATAACCTGTGAATAGCAGTCCATGTCTTTCACATATGTATATTGACATTACTTTCTGTAGATGAGATATTGCTACCTAAATATGTAAACAGGTAATCTAATTTCAGTGGTTTGACATTTAATGTGGAGATGGCTCCATCATGTATAAAACACACAAACTGAGTTTATGTAGAATCCAATGCCTCTTGCTGCCTTCTCCAGGCTATACAGCAAAGATTTGTATCTGTGTGTATCTGCAAGAAGTGCTAGATCATCTGCATAGTCTACATCCATGATAGTTTTTGTAGGATATCATCTGCTTCTTCCCTTTTTTTAGTGTGAAACTATTTTTCTTCATTAGATCTATTAATGTTTGTGGTACATAATCTTGTTAGATTATAAATAGAAATGGTGCTAATGTATTTCCTTACAAGAATCCTGTGAAAATGTCAAAGAAATCAGCGTCACTATCAGGTGATTGAACCATTGCTTTTACATCTTTGTAGAACATCATTATATTGGTAACAATTTCTTTTGGGAGACCATATGCTATAAGTATCTGCTCCATCCTTTCTCTGTGTATGGAGTCAAATGCCTTGGAGATATCTACAAACAATAGTGTTGCATCAAGTTTTTTTTGCTTGTACTCCTTAGACAAATAGTCAGAATCTGAGAAATTATGGAGTGATTTCTTCTAAATCTTTTTTCTATGGCAGTAAAAGTTATGACTCTGTAGTTCTTAGTGATTCCAAGATTGCCTTTCTTCAGGAAGGGATTATTTTGATATTGCAAAAATATGTGTTTTAAGCTATGCAAAACGGTGGAAATCAAACAGACTGCTCCAAGCTTGAACAGAGGTCTGTCATCAAATTTTTGGTGGTTGAGAAGTGCAAACCATGTGAAATTTACTGAACAATATGTGAAGTGTATAGAGAAACATGTTTACAAATGGGCTAAACATGGGTTTGCCACTATGAGCCTGAATCAAAAAGACAGTCCATGAAGTGGAAACATACTGTGTAGCAGTCAGAATTTTATACTGAGAGTCTTCTGAGACATGAAAGGACCCATCACTATTGAAAAAAGTGCACACATAAACAGTGTTTCCTATTGCCAACTCCTTCAGCAAAATTTACCTTATTTATTGAATGACCCTCATAATTCAAAGTGTTAGAATGCACACCATCATGAAATTTCTGAAGATTCTGTTGTTATGAGATTAGATTTAAATCTCATCATCAGCTATTGATTTAATATGTATTTATTTGTTTGATAAATTTTATCAAAAGTGATTCAGAGAAAAAACAAAATATCTGCAGATAAATTGGAATAAAATATTAATTTATTTAAATATACATTTTTGTAAAGTTTTACTAAAAATGTAAAGAATAATTATAAGGATCTATTTCAGTAACTTTTGAGTTAGTTGTAAATAATCATACAAAATACTTTTTTGTTATTACAGATTCATTTGATTCTATTGGTGTGAAAGAATATACAATCTGTAATTTTCAATATTTTTAATTACTTGTAATGTTTCTTGATTTAATGCACAAACAGATTTTAATCCCTCTAAAAATGTGTAGTTTTTTAAATCAGAAATTATCATATCATAAAATTCCTATCACTAGTTTTTTTTTATATCCTTACAAAACATCATTAAAAAATATGAATATGTATTTTTATATATGAACATTGTACTTACCGTTTACAATGGGTGGATACAATTAACATTGATTACAATACATGAATAATGAATATTCAATAAATCATTGCATTTGTAAAAGGAAATGATTCTATTTTCCTAGAACCACTGAGACAAAAAATTTAATAATAATATACTTAAATCAAAATACATTAATAATTTTAATTGTAAATATATGAATTACTTTGTTCCTATCCTCTCTGTAAGAATGCATACATGTAAAATAAATGTTAATTTGCAGCTTTAGATATTATATGATATTCATTGTACTAATGGGCATTTAATGATTATGATTTGCTAGATATATTTTATAAGAAATAAATCAAATTTTGTATTATGTGCAATTTTATATTTATGTTTATCATATCTTTTGTATTTTATTTCTAATTAATTAATTTTACCAAAATTTAATTGTTTCTAAAGATATGTGAACTTATTAATTCTAAAAATTTGGACACTTATGAAGTTATATAATTTAACAATATACTTAATATATTTAGTATACATTATAGTTATTTACAAATAAAAAATCTAACTTTGAATTGTATCCTTATTTTTATTTTTTTAGAGATAGAAATAATCAGTACGTTTTTAAATAAGAAAATATATTTTGAATAATGATAGCAATTAATATTTGACTTACGCGGAGCAACTGTTGTGCTGACAGGGGCAACTGGATAAACTAATAGAGTAACAAAAAGAAATTATATTTGTAATAGTTATTTAAAAACTTGTTTTTATTTTAGCATGCTGTTAGATATCATTATTTATTTATGTTATTAACTGTTCAGAGTTGATCATTTACTTCTTTGCAAAAAGAGATCTTATAAAGTTTATTTATAGACACAAATTGTGTTACCATGGTTAGTCATGCAAAACTGATTCCTTTTTTTTGCATTATATATTATAACAAGTATATAAAACTTATTCCATATTATGAAAGTTTAAAAGTTTCAATACAAAACAGATGAGATTTGGATATCTTGATAATTTTGACCCAAATTAGTTGACACAGCAACTATGCTCTTAGAAGGTGTATATTTCATGTATAACTTTTTTTCTTGTATACTTTTGTATAGATCTTAGATATATACAATATAAAGGATATGTTATTTTAACTGTTCATTATGATTTCTACATCTTTATTTTTCTTCAATTTATTTATTGAATTATTCTGTCTTTATTCACTGCTTTTTCACTACTTAAAGGATGTTATTTTCAGTTTTTTAATATTACCTAGGAGTTTTATAATTAATTTTTATAGCTTTAAATACAGGTCATCATATATATTAGATGTTTAAAAGTATACTATCTTATAAATTAAATATCAACATAATTATTAGAATTTTTCTACAAATATTTATAATTTCTTTTATTGTTGAATAGTATAATGCTACTTTTAAAAGTCATCAGTTTTAAAATTATTGTTTATTAATATTAGATTTATTCTTTATTTATAATTTTCTTTTTTGTAATCTTGTTAATAATGTACATTTAGATTCAAACAGTTAGTTAAAATTGATGTATATTCATGCAAGAATTCATAAGTAATCTTGTAAGATAAATCTTTACTTATGCATATGTATATGTTAATAACATTGTCTTTAGATTTATAAGTAACCCAAATTAAATCCATAGCAAAATAAAAGTCATAGAAATACATAAAAGATTTTAAAATCATGCCTATTCATAGAAATAATACTATTGCATTTAAATATATTCTCACATGCAAATATTTACTAATTACTAAGAAAAGCAATTGAATGCAACTACGTTGAATAATGGCATGCTAGAAATTTTTGAGCGAAACTTACGAGGAGGAACCATACGGAGTATATTTGAGGTGATACCTCTAAGTGCAGCATAGTCATCAGCATAAAAGGAATGGAGACCTGGTGGTTCACTTGCAATGGTTCTCAATTCAGTTGAATCTGGAAGTCCTACTCCGACAGTAATTACCTCAGCGCCAGTATCTTTAAGAATTTGCGAATTAGCTTTAACAAGATTTTTCTTAGCGTTTGCCTCTAAATCAGTGATAAGAATAACATAATTCTTAGCATCTGGTCTATCCCCTTTGTTTGAATTGAGCAATAATCTTTGTAAAGATTTCAAAGCTCCTGCAACATTAGCTTTGGGACTTCTGGCCTTTGATTCCTTAAATTGATCTAAAGCATTATTTATATCATTTTTAGTGCTATAAGCAGAAAAATCAAAATCCACTTTAACGTTCAGCTTGTAATAAGCCAAAGCTACGCGGACAGCACCAGAATCTATATCTGAATAAGTAAGCAAAGACTTTAAAAAGTTTACTAAATTCTCCATATCGCTTTTCTTTGTGCCCTTGTTAACATGTACCAGAAACGCGATGTCTGCTTTCGTATCTGCAGTAAATATTAAAAATAAAAAAATAAAATAGATTAAGAAAAAAAATTTTTTTTCGTTTTTGTTTTTTTAATTCTACACTTATAAAAAGATACTAAGTTTATTTAAGTAAACCTGCATTATTTCCCTTAGATAATTTTGATTTTTATGAGTTATCTCCCATTATCCCAATTCTATTACCATTATCTATTATTAGAAAATATTATGGAAATTAATTTTATTCCAATTGTTTACATTATAATTGAAGACAATTTTTTACTATTTTGGAATTCTGATTTATTAAGTTTGTGTTACAGATTTAAATTAAGTATTACACTAATGCGAAAATTAAATCGCTTGTAAAATATAATGCTGAAAGAGTTTTTTAAAAATACATAACCAAACAAAATCTAATTTACTTGCTTTCTTGGATGTTTATTTTTTCCTCAATGAAGTAAAAACAAAATTAGTGTATATCCATATCATGATTTATTCAGGAGAATATTTCCATCATGAATTTAATGTATTTTTTAAATTTTTTTATCAACATTTTAAAATTCTGCTATATCATTTTAAAATTCTATTATATTACTGATACTAGTTATAGCATAGGTTTTGAAATTTTTCAAAGATTTTAAAGCTGTCAAAAAAATAAGAGAAAGTAATTAGTTCCCATTGTTATATTATGAAAATTATCATTATGCTTATAATTAAATAAATTTACCTGGGTCTCCACCGCCTGGGAATGCAGCGTCGCCTTGTACTGAAAACATAAATAATATATGGTTGATATTTTTACAATAGACAAGACTGAAAATTATTCTTTTTTATCAACAGATCTTTCAATTATTATTTGTACCTGAAAAAGGATATGTAAAAAAAAAAAAAAAAAAAAAAAAGGAAGCAATATGAACATGAACTTGAACATCGTCTTTGAAGTAGAATAAAGAACACATTAGGAAAATATTTTTAGAAAAAATTATTAATTTTTCATTTTCATTAATCAATGATGAATAAAATTTTCTTGGTTATGAGTACTTAGAAAATATTTTGATGTTTAAAAAGAAAAATGCCCTTAAATGCACTCAAATATACATAGGCTCATATATGACAGAAATGTTAAGATGCAAAAAATATAAATCTTTGCTTTTAAATTTGATTTTATATCTGAATTAATTAATAAGGCTAGTACAATCAGCAACACTTCTTTAAAGATTTAAAGAAAAATATTATTTTAAAAATCATTTGAGATTGATATTATTTACTATATGAAGAACTTTGATTGTATTATGAGAAAATATAAAAATTTATTTATAATCTAAAAGTAGAACTAAAAATATTAATCCTGAAAAACATATTCATTCATAATTTAGATTTACATTAGCTGTTTGATAATTCTAAAAAATCAAGAATCATGAAAAGATTTTTTTCATTCCAGATTAGATTTTTTTCATTCCATATTATAATTGATAGAATTAGAAGGATAAAATTAAATTTCATATATTTTCTTATAGATTTTGTTAGCAATTATGAGGAATAAAATTATATAAATTTGCATCCTTGTAGATTTAAGAATGTAGACCAGACTTTATATATATATTTACCAACCCCTCCGCATGAGCAGGATGTGACACAAGGTCAATTTCTTAAGCGGAGTTCAACAGGTTTGAATTCAGAGTTTTCCTTCTCCTAGACTGGTTACCTAACCAAGGTTAAAGAGCCCAGTCTGCCCTACTATTTATCCATAGCTGGAGGGAGAGTAGGATCCATACCTTTCCCAAGGGTATTAGCGCAAAGTTAAATGCAATTATCACATCTAGGATTTGAACTCGGGGGCGACGAGTCCATTTCCCATGACTTTAACCATCGCACCACGCGCTGACTTTATATAAGCTCCAAGAAAATATATTATTTGTATGTTTAAGTTGACTAAACTTTGTGGCAATAAATAGACAAATTGACTAATAAATTTTTGATAATTAAAAAAAAAAGAGTTTTGCTGCATTAAAATGTGAAATATACTTTTTCAGTCATTATAAATGCTTGATTTATTAACAAACATGAAAATTATCATTTAAAAAATTATGAATTTTATTCTCTTTATATCAAACTCATGGTATCTCTGATATAATTTTTAATGAGAATACTATCTGTTGATTATAAGATGTTTGGAAATCCATGTTTTTGCTAGTCTTTCAATATTTGTACTTTATATATTTAAAATACTTTTCTATTTTTACATCCACTAAAACTCACTAGTAAAATAACTGTGAATTCAGACAATAAAATTCATTTATATTTTAACAGATATTTGCTAATGCAAAATATATTTTTAAATATTTTAAGTATCCTATGCAATTTCTGTCAACAGATGAATTAGCTTGCAATTAGAATTCAAGAAAACATTTTTGTTTTTTAAGAAAATATTTTCAATAATATAAACTGACATTTGTTTTCATGCTTAATTATTTAGCTGAAAATAATTTGGAGATAAGTGAACATGTATTAAACAGATCTTTTGATAACAGTTTGTAATATTCAAAGATTGCACAGACATACATACACACATGCACTCTCACACACATGCGCGCGCACACCCACATCCAAATACATACATACAAGTGCATTGAGGCACTTCCTTAACACAGGGGTTATCAAGCTAGTTTTGCATTCTAATTCTCACTGGAATTTTGACTACCAGGGATTTATTCTAGATAGAGCTAACCAATCACAACCAGATAAAATACATAGGGATAAATACACTTTTATTAATATAGATATTATAAACAAAGCTATTTTTAGATTTCAAAAATTTTTGAAGAGAGAGCTTGCAATATTCATATTTAGAATTAACTTCTACTTTTTCATTAATTAAAAGATAAATAATTTCAAGACCAAATCTACACTAAACTCAAATGCTAATTAATGACTGACAAATAATTGCAAGCTGAAAATTAAATTTGTATAAAATAGGATAGAAAGTTAAGTTTTATTAAAGGAATCAAACTATATTTCATACTTGAGTTATAGTTTTTTGATCAATTAGTAAAATCTGAATCAAGTTGTAACTATAAGGATTTATCTGAAAATTTGGTACATGGGTAATTCTATACTTCATGAAATTTCTATTTTCAGACGAACCTGATTCTTTCTTTTAATGTATGGGTAAACATTAGATATAGAATTTTACTATATTCTTAAAATATATATATTCTTAAGTACATACATACATACATACATACATACATATATATATATATATATATATATATATATATATATATATATATGATGTATGAATAGGTGCTGAAAAGTTCTTAGTCCAACTAAAAAGGAAATAATTTTTTCAGATATTTATTGATTTATCTATATTTTTTAAAGGTATAATAAAACTTAAGAAAATATTTTCCAAGTATTTTGAACTGGGGAATACATATATGAAATAGCATGTACATTTCATGTCTGTAGATCATTTCCTTCTTAGTCATGCTGAGAACTTCTCTGCATCACCTTAAATGTTATATATATATATATATATATATATATATATATATATATATATATATATATAATTTATTATATCATTCAATGAAGTGTATTCATCTATAATCAAATATTTGATTAGAATATTGATAAATATATTTCTGAATAAAACTAATAATGATAAAAATCTGTATGACATTCAGTTAGAAAATTCCCTTATGCACAGCATGCAAGCAATTTATGAAAATAGCAAAAATAGATGGAAAGCGCAAAATTGAGCAAGAGCTGCGCAGCGAACATTATAGCAAGAAAGAAAGAAAATTGTTGCATCTTGAAAATATCTGAATGGAGCTTGGATTAGACAAAGGAAGAAATTGAAGCATAGAGACAGACAATTATAATATCTAATTTACATTTTTAATGAGACCAATTTGCTATACTAATGTTAATACCATGTGGTGAGTTATACCGTAAATCCTCAAGTATAATCTGCACTTTTTTCTCAAAATTTAAAGGTAAAAATCCCTAGTGCATACAAGGTTAAAAAGGAAAAATATTTTCTTAGCAATATCCGAGTCTCTATTTGCTGTCCGGCAATATTTATTCAGACACATTTTTTCAGTGGTACAGCCACCTAAAAATCCACTGCATATTATACTCAAGAGCAGACTATACTCAAGGATTTACGGTACCCAGTTTTGTTGAATCTATTTTTATAGAGATTTATATCTAGTTTTTATTCACTATTTATAAATTTAAAAAAATATCTATCCATTGAATTTTGTCATTTATGAATCTTTACTTACATTTTTCTTACACAATCATCTGATTATTATAGTAACATAAGCAATTCTTAGTGCCAATTGAGAATTTTTAAATATTAAAAAGAGCAATTATCTTTTTTGCATTCATATAGTATTATAAGAATCTATTGGCACACTTTTTGTTGAAACAAACATAATCAGAAATCATGAATTTTCTGATTCTTAGTTTCTCTTAATAGCAAATATTAGATTTTTTACTGCATCTTTATGAGTTGCATTTCTTCACTGTTCTAACTAAAAATAATTATATTCTTCAGTTCCAATATCAAAACAACTCATATAAGCATTACATTTTCTATTTTTGCTTATTTTTGTTATTTGAAATGAATCTATTTTAATCTTGTTTATATCTATCATATTGGTTTTTCCTTCTCAGCTAATTTATTATTTTGATTAATAGTAAGTTAATATTTTAGATAAAGCATATATGCATACTTGTTAAAGATTCATAATACTTCAATTACATCATACTTTTACAAATAAAGAAAAGTGTTCATAGCTTTAGTATTCATGTATTGTTTATTATTATTATTAGTTAAAAAAGAAATTTATAAGTGAGTTATTTTCCCTATAGTTAATAAAGAAATTAATGATTTATTGAAAAATATTATTTATTTACCATATTTCCTAATTTGGCTAATAGAAATAAAATTGTGTACTTTATAATCTTGCATCATGTTTTACTATAGTTAGAAAAGAAAGATCAGTTTTGACTATCCAATCAAGCAAATAAACCAAGATATAAATAGAGACATCATATCTGATAATGAGGATATATATTGTTCCAGTGAAGGGAGTGTTTTTACCAAACCTAAATAATACAAAGCTGATAACATTAACAGCAGTGAAAATAAAATATATGAAAAGTCATAAGAAGATAAAAGAAACATTTCATATCAGTGGCATAAAGAAACTTCCTCATAATCTTATAATCTCATAAAAGAAATATATATATGCTCTTTCTTAAAATAATTCCTGGATATTTCATGATGATGATCAAGTAAGTGACAGCGCCTTCTTGCCAATGACCAAATGATAAAGAATTTTATCAAAGCGCCTTTGCTTTTGCCTGAACCAAAATGGAACGCTTGCAAACCCTGCCATCGCTGCTGCCTTCGCTGCTGCTGCAGTTGCCGCTGTTGTTATGGCAACTGCATGCATTTGTGCGTGCATTGAGCCATCTTTCTTGCTTGCTGTGTACTCACATGCCATCATCTGCTCAGTAAGCTGTGGCTCCACGTCACCCAAGTGTTCAATGCTCACAACTAAGAAATGGTTTATATTGGCTGGTTCTGATACCACAGGGTTCAATTCAGCAGTAGTATGTATTCCTATTCCAACTGCAAAAATATATGCAACATCCTTGAGCATCAGGACTGCTGAACTCAGGTCATTCAAACCAGCTGTTGAAATGCCATCTGTAATGATCACTACAGCATTTGGTACAGCGGGTCTTTCGTCCTTTGCTTCGGACAGCATGATTTGCCTGACTACCCTCAGGCCACGGGCTAGATTGGCTTCATCAGATCGATAATCATCTGGTATACTTTCAATAGCTTCTATCAGTTCCCTTCTGGACCTAAATTGGTTAAGGTTGAATAGGATATCCGAATCACGGCGGTACATCGCAATTCCAACCCGAACATCACCAGAATCCACATCCACATCTCGAAGAACATTTTTCAAGAAGTTAATTATTAGCTTGAAGGCCATGTCACTGATTTGGGTTGATGTATGAAGAAGGAAAACAAGATCCAATTTTTTACTATCTGAAAAAGGAAGAATTTTTTGTGTAAGGATATTTTTAAAAAAATGTTATATGAAGTTATCTATTTGTCTGTAAATAATATTCCGAATACAGATTGAGTAAATTATTTATGAGGATAAATATTTTATCTGCACTTATAATTTCAATCTAGAATTATTTTCATAGTTTTGAATGATTTTTTATACATCAATATTACATGTTCTGTTTAAATTTATGAAGGATCCTATTTGCTTATTAAAATACCCCTATGGTTTGTTATTGAGATGCTAATATACTTGAAATAATATAAATTATTGATATATCCCTAAAATTAAGATGACCATCAATAGATTTGGGCTATAAAGTCACCTAGCCACTTAAAAAAACTTGTAATTCTGTGTTAAAGAATATAGAAACAAAAAATAATTTTTTAAGATAGTGCTATGTATAGTACAAAAAACTTAAACCTCACTGAATATTTTTCATTGATCTGAACTAGATCCTTCATCATTAATCTACCAACTTAAACAAATATGTCTGCCCAGTTTTACTTGGATCAATGAAAATTTGTATGTTTCATATGGATATAATGAGAGATAAATAATATCTATACTTTTAGCTATACGCCATATATATATAAACATATTTCATTAAAAACCACAGACAAGGTGCTTTTTTATATTTTTCTTGTCATTGTGCATTTTAGTTGAATTTTAAATGAAAATTGTCTGAAAATTTCTCTCTGAGTATTTTCTACCATCAAGGGTATATTTCTAGTTATGTTGATTAATTAATTTTGTAGAAATACTTTCTTCTTCTGGAAACCATCTCAGTTTTAGATTTTCACTTATTAATCTATTCCTTCTGATATTTAAATTTTTCAATCAATATATTTTAAAATATTTGTATTTATTTTCCCTTCCATGTACAAATGATGAAATTACTGCTATTCATAATAATTAATAGAAATATTTAATGAGTTAAATTATGTTACTTTATTATCAAAACAGTATCTATAAAATGCTTGTTAAAATGATCTTAAATCTAATTTTCACATTTGTTTCATTAATATACATTTATGATCAGAATTTATTATCATTTTTTGCAAACTATAATCTTACTTTTCTGGCAATTATAAATTATCTCTTGGTATTCAGTTATTGTATATCTGTAATTTGGTCACATAAGATAAAATTTTATTTTAATCAATCATTAAAAAAAGTAATTAATTTGTGCTGTGTGATTCAAAAATTAGTTCTGAATTTGTATCTTGTAATATCCATTGAATTTTATGAAATATAATCAGTTACTCTTGCTTTAATCCTAATTTTCTTTTGGGTGACTGCAATCTGTATTATCTTATGTTTGATTTTAATCAGGAATAATTTTTGCTAAAACAGAACCTTCATCACTTTTTAGTAATTATTGATTTTATAAAACTTTGTAATGAAGAAAAAAATATAAAAATATGAGAACCAAATCATTGTAACCAAAAGCATTTAAGAACTTGATTTTTCATAATAATTATTCAAGAATTAAAAACTACATTAAGACAACAAAAATATTCTGATTTTTTGTATGTATGTTACTGTAACACAGCAAAAATGGCAAATCAGGACAAGATTTTTGTTAGTGCAATACAGTCAAAATATTTTTAAAGTACAAAGCAATTTCCAGTCCAATTTGCAGCTTAATAATAATAGTGTGGTGTTTACATTTGTGTTCACCCCAACAATAATCTGATTTCTCTGTTTGAATATTTGTCTAAGGGAGATAACTCCAGGTCTAGAGATTTTTCAATTTGAAATTTTGATACCTAAAACAAAATAAAAAATAAAAAACCCTTCGAAAAGTTTACAATCTAATAGCTTAAAGGTGTGAAGGTAAGTGTATAATATGCTAAGTAATATAATTGAATAATCTTGTAATTAAGATCTGAAAATAAAATCATATCAATATTAAAAGAGAATTAATGAAAAGATTTCTAATTGCTTCTACTAATTATGCTTTTATTTTAAACAGTATAATTACAGGTATCATTGTTTTATCTTAATTTTCCTCTTCTAACATAATTTTTTTTCAACTTTAAACTGAAATGATTGGACAATGTATTTAAATATAAAATACATTGTTGATCACTCATAATACACTTACCTTCAAGCTAAAATTTAAATTGAACAAGCAGAATTGTAAAATTCCAATCATGTCTTTTAATGTGTGTAATTTCTAAAAGAGTTTTCTTTTCTTTCATTGATACTTTTTAGCAAATTTTAAAAAGAAGTATGTCATTGTTCCATTACTACTTTAATTCAGTAATTCTTTAGATTAATTCTAATATATATTCTCTATATATAATATTATATTTTCTAAATAGAAAATGACGACATTCAGCATATCAGTGTCTTTTAAGCAAATAGGAATAATTGAATATTTCATGTGATTTTAAGACTATATATAAGTTATCTAAAACAATATAACTGTTCAAATGAGCAAAATTATCTTAAAAATATTTTTTTAAAGATTAGAACTCTATAAATATATAAGAGAGATAGAGAGAGTGAGGAAGAAGGGAAGCTACACATTTTAAAAATCTTAGTTTAAAATTCAAGGTTTAGATAAAAAATATAATTTGAGTTGGGATAAACTCGATAACATATAACATATTAAAAAATAACTGGTTATTTTTCAAAGTATAAAAATAAAATAGATATAAGTTAATAAAATAATCATTTGTAAAATCCATATGATAATAACTAAACTCTCTCTCTACTGAAACTTATTTTAACATATCATAATTACTGATTTGTGTAAACATTCAATGAACGTTACATACAATTAGATAATTAACAATTGGAAAATAGGCCATGCAGAATGGTTGCACTTTAATATTTTCATGCATCATATAATGATTACTTGAAAAGTAAATCTTATAAAAGTTTCCTGAATTATAGAGCAATTCAGTTTGAAGAGATGTTTTTTTACAAGCTGCACAATAATTTCTTTCAAGAAATTCACAAAGTCATTGTGCCATGCTTCTAAATGGAATATCTTTACTGTTCATTATTCTACATCTGTGAATCATTGTAGATCAATAATTTTTTTTTCTAACTTAAAATTATTTGATTTTTTCTTTTTCTGATTCCTGTGTGATTTATTTTTCTGAAGGAGAATCTCCTGTGTCTTGTATAGGACTTTTCAACCTTAAATCTAAGGGTTTTTGGGCTTTTCAGTGGTCTATTATCCTCATCAGAATCAGGGGTTGACAGTATTGATCTTATCTCTAAATCTGAACTTTTTGTAGGGCTTAAGGGTTTCAGAAGTTTGGATAGGACTTTTCGTGGGTTTTCATGTTTATTCTAAATAACAAGTACCTTACATTCTATCATAATTAGATAACCTTAAGAATTTATCTGACTGCTAACCATTTATTGTTAAGAGGTATCATCATGCACATTTTTAAAATGTTCATTTCTTTTATGATATATATTTCGTTTATTCAAATAATCTTAAGTAAATAGGGGAAACATTTTTGCCAATAAAATATAAATATATTTTTGTTATCATTTCATGCAAATTGTTAAATTTTAGAATATTAAAATCCCGTATTATGTTATGGAAGGCATACACAAATTTGTTAACATGTTATGATTTTGTTACCTTATTTTATGCATTCATTTATTATCATTTATTATTATCATTATCATTATGATTATTATTATCATTACAACATTATTATCATTATGATTACTCAGAAAACACTTTTGTTAGGGATCTGTGGATGCGAAAAACAGCTTAGATATTAATCAACCTTTTAAATGTTTTGAAAGCACATTTATTGGATCAGATCCAGTTATACCAGTTTTGAAATATGCAGTTTTATCTTCTTTGAAGCAAATGTATGATATGCCCCAATGAAAATAGACATGAAAAATGATAATGGCCATTACTGGATCTGCCCTTAGTGGGAAAGTAAAGTGGTAAGAAAAAAATTATTTGGGTAGCAAAAAAAATAAAAGAATACATATACATACGTTCTGCCTGAACACAAATTAAAATCAACAACGAAAAACAATCCAAAGACAAAAACACAGAAAACAAGAAACACAGAAAATTATAATACATCAAAAGACAAAACAAACACAAATGAAGAAAAAAATATATAATTTTACAAAAATATGATCATAACACAGAAATAGAAAGAAAAAAAAAGTTTGATGAGAAGATTTAAAATTTGATGCATTGAAAGACAAAATATTATGTGGAAGAAAGTATCATGGAAGGAAATAGACAAAAGTCATATAGTGATAAAAATGAAAAACTAGCATAGGACATATGTATGCATTTTATAAAGTTTATGCAAATTGAAGTGTAAAAAAATTAGAGACAATGGTACCCTGGATTGTTTTTCTCACTCAATGTTAAAATAATAATAACGAAATTTAGAAATGAACTAAAATAGGTGGTATATTTTATGATATAATAGGTAAAGAGGTAGTGTAGCTTAGGCAGTATAATTGTCACAGTCAGGAGACACATATAGGATTTATCACTGTTTGACTGTTAGAATGTTGTTAAACCAGAAAGATAGAAAACTCTATCGCTGAGGTAGAAAGGGTATTTTGGGAATATGTGAATTTGGAATAGACATCTGTGGTATGTGAAAGCTGGGGCAATTGCAGGTGATACAAGAATAGGACTGACAAAGAATCACAAGTATGGTAACCAATTAATGAAGGGAAATATTGAATAAAATCCCTTTTTAATCCAACACTGGTGCTATGCTGCCCATTTGTCCATGCATTTACTGTGGACATTGCATTCTATATGCTTCCATAATTGTTGACCAACAAGAGTATTATTATTAACCCCAATGGCATCAATTGTTGTGCCTCTATTGGGTAAGAGAACATTTGACCAGAAAAAATTGGTGCCATGTTTCCTGGTCAGGCAAGACACATTTTCTGCCCTTTTAGACAGACAAGCAAACTTGTGTGTGGAGGAGATCAAATTTGTAAGCAGGATGTTGTGCAAGCTGGTACAGGCTCTGTAATGGCATGGACCTTAAGTGAAAGATTTAAACCTCATTGATCATGTATGGAACATGTTGCAGACTTCATTAAATTACTTGCACTCCCACCCAATAAACATAGATATAGATGGCCCTTGAATATTTCTGGCTAGATATACTCACACAATGACCCCAGCACCTTGAAGACTCCATGCTATGCCATATTATTTGAGTAAAGTAGGGAGCACATTAAGATTATAGCACAGAAATAGTAAGAAAAGGTTGATGAGGTTTTAAATTTAATGCATTGAAAGACAACATATTATTTGGAAGATAAGAAATAGACAAAAGCCATGTAGTAATAAAAATTATTAGGTAACTGTCTCTAATTTGTTTTTAGTTTATAATATTGATTTCTTTTTAATAAGTAGAAGCATACATCAGATTTTGCAAAATATCTAATTTAAAATTTCATTTGACAATTTATTTTTTTAATTTTTCGCATTGAGTATTCTTGTTATGATTAATAAAACTGTTCAATCCAGAAAAATTGATGGGATTAGTTGTGTGTTGTTATATGAATTGTTTTTAATATCTAATATGATACAAACAACCAAAATCTGCATTCAATAATTATTTTCAATTTAAAATAAACACAATACTTTCATCCATTTGAAAACAGAAGCATACCTTATTCAAATGATCATATGCTTTGCATGAATAAAGAATTATTTGGCTTTTATTAAAAAAAATACAAATTAAAAAAGAAGGAATTTTGATTATTTACATACATACTTATATACAAGTACATACACAGAAATATTATATATATCATCCAAAGATTGAATGAAGGAATCTTCCTTACAACATAGTAGTTTTTCAGTAGTCATAATTTACAGAGCTCAATGAGTCCTCTTATAGTCACAGAGCAAAGATATATATGTATTAGAAAAAATAATGATGAAGATTTAAAATGAAAGACTATTTCAGGAGACCTAGAGGAATTGTTACATTTCTGTCAGCATCATCAGATGCAGAATGAGGAACATTTTATTATTCTTATAGCAGTCAATCGAGAATAGATATATATATATATATATATATATATATATATATATATATATATATATATATATATATACAATTACATTTACAAATATATATGGAGAAAAATGCATATGTTGTTCCTATGAACATCAAAATTATGTCAAGAAGTTCAGGATTAAAGTCTTTGTTAAAAACGAAATGTATATAGTCTGATATTTTTCTCTTGAATTTCAAATATGTACACACTAAAAAGAAGTTGGATATATCTTTTAATATTCATTTCGAAAAAGAAGCTCAATGCTTCACATTTAATTTAATGAACATTGCTATGAAGTATATACAAACATAGAAATTAATATCTCATATACACTGAAAAGAGGACATTTATTCATTAGTGTGTCAACTAAGAATTAATAACATTTTATGGAAATTTAGTATCATTAGAAATTTAAAAAATGTAATTTATTTAAAATGTTGGTTTTAATACAAGTTTTTGCTTTTGTTTCAAATAATTCTTTAAAGTGATTTTCTGGGTCTATAAATGATCTTGTGCTTAAGAGATGGCTTATTTTCTGCAAATATACTTGGGAAAAGTATGAAGCAGGTAATGTATTATTAAATTACTATTTGCAAACAAAAGCAGTTTTAATAATGAACAACACAGAGAGACACACAGACACACATACACAAGCATACTCAGATACCCACAAACATAATTGTTAACCTAGGATCTTCAACTTAAGATGAGCACTGTTAAAATATTGATCTATTGAACAAAATCAGTTTCTCATCTCTTTAAAAGTAACATTTATTCTTGCTCCTACTAAAAGATACTATTTTGTATAGCATACAATTTAGTCAAGGCTGATTGCCTATTATCATATATTGACATTGGGAATTGTGATTATTTTGATACTACATACTAATATTATCTTTTCTTGAAGAGTTCAAGTTTTATCTTATCATCTCATCAATTTTATGAGCAGTGTTCGGTTTATGTAGTTTTCTGGTGTAATATTTAGAATTCAAATTCTAGTGAAGTGTTTAAAAATATTTAAGAATTAGTTTCACTAAACTTTTAATAATTCACAATGATACCTCTGATCCCCTTTAATGGGGATAATAAAGATATGTCTTATTAATTGTCATAAACTATCCTGTTTAATTATATTGTATTTTTGCTTCATCATTCTTTTTCCAGTGTGATACTGCAACTTTTGTATTTTGAAATAGAAATTTGCTTGTGTTAATGTCAGATATGTGTAACCTGTAGCTTATATTGTTTGAAAGTTTTTCATATTATAACACTTTCCAACTCACAATGATAGATTCTGGAATGATTTCTATTATTTGTTATCAATCATTTTGGGTTCGTTGATTAATAAAAATGAACTAATACATATGTGGTGTATTTAACCATGGAGCAATGATTAAGAAGTTAAACACAGTCTTTTACTACTTCTATAGTAAATTCTATTCCCACTTGTAACCTTATATATATATATATAATATATATATATATATATATATGTATGAAAATTAGATAAAATACTTTTTGTTTTTTTCTCACTATTTAACTAATACATATGAGTTAATAGTCACATACAAACATCCACTCATACACCTATAATCACATATATATCAGTTACAAAATTTTGCTTTTTAAAGTACAAACATATTTACAAATCAATTCACAACAAATTCAGACATTATTTGAATAATAAATCAGAATGTAGAATGTAGGGTTGTTAGTAAAAAATTTGAACATAAATTCTCAAATCATTAATTAAAAACTTACTTTTAACCGTCCCATCATTCATTAATTCAAGTCCTACAAAATAAAGGAAAACAATGTTATTGGACATGTAAACAAATTCTTAATTCTTTGTATATATTCCTTTACTTTATATTAAATTCTATCCATTCTTATTGTTTTATTATTGTGAATCACTAGAAGAAAAATAAGTTCTAGTTTGAAACTTTAACAGCAAACATAAAAATTCTAATGGAGTTTCATTCATTGTTTTTTGTGTGTGTATTTTTGTCGGAATAAAAATGAGAAAAATAAGTATAGCTAATAATTTGGATCTGGATTTGGAGGAATATTTAAGGATATTGAGGCAGATATTGGCTAGAATCCTTGGAAAATTAGCATAAATGGAAAGATACATTTAGTTTTTGTAATATAACTGTTATAACCCATTCATCTGAACATTCACTCTAGTAAAAATGAATGAATAAATATATAGATAAAATTATGAAATTAGAAATTAACCCCCTTTTTTTCAAAGATTAAATACTAATGTACTTCAAATAAAATATTAAGATTTACCATCCCAAAGCAATGACCTCATAAGATGGTATATAAACTGAAAGTATTCAATATCTTTCTTACTTTTCCACTTGACATTATGTAGGTAAAGTTTAAAGTTTGAAGATTTCTCTGGGTTTTTTTTAGTAAAAAAATGACTATTTTGAACATTTATTTATTTTTTAAATTTTTTATATAGATTTAGTGTGTATACATCCTAAGTTTGCATTTCACCTTTCCCAATATTCTATGTTGTTTAATCAATTATGAACATTTTTAAGAAATGCACAATATTTTCAAATCAATATTCAAAAGTTTTTCTACTTTGAACATTTTATTTAAAAGAACTTTAAAAAAATGTATTTTTAATTGCTCATAAACAAAAAAAGAAAACATTTGTAACCTTTTAATTCAGGATTATCTCATCACTTTTATCAAATTATCTGTACTACAAATATTTTTGACAATTCTTCTTTGATATTTACAGGGAGTATTAAGTTATAATATCTAATTAATTCTCTGTGATATAACCTTTAAATTATACTTTTTGGGTATAAAATTTCCTTCCAGAAATTCCTTCTGAGTGTTTGCAGGTTACCTATACTCATTGTTAAATCAGTTTTATCAAATGTTATTATAATTCATTTTTAAAGCTTTCTTATTCATTCTTTAGATACACAAACAACTTCATTCAATTGATATTCCCCCTTTTTGTCTTTAAAACAGATTTAACTAAAAATCTTATTCTTTTTTAGTAAAAGGGAAGCAACTCTTATGCAATATAATTTTAATTATCTTTTAATGCTGATCCAACTAAATCCATGGTGCATGTTATTAAACAAATTTAATCCACTTTGAATCTAATACAATTCAAGTTTCTCTAATTGTTTTTTTCATATTTTTCTGTTTGAATGAAAAAAAAACATACCTTTTAGTTCTTATCCCTTTCCAAATAAAAAATAACAATAATTGCTTAAAGAAAATAGTCACTTGTGACTGATATTTGCCTTTCTGGTCAAATCTGTTATAATAAATATTTAAAATGAATACATAAATGAATAAAGTTTTACATAAATCACCAAATAGACATGTGATAAAAATGTCATCAAAATCTTTATACGTAAAATTAACAGAAACTGCATTCGTTAGCAAACATTTCAAAACAAATGTCTTAAAAGTTACCTGAAAAATAATATATAACTTACCTTCACTTAATTCATCACCTGTAAGTATAAATTTAAAAAATAGTCAGTATACTCAATTTCTTTACTAACGTATATTAAACTTTATATATATATATATATTCAACTAAAAGTTGAAAAACAAATAATCATGTTTATATGTTTTTTTTAATTTTCAATTTTTTTTTGATTGATCATTTATAAAGCTCTCAAGGGTTGAGTTGTTTGTAAATATTTTTTTGATCAATATGTACATCATCATTGGTTGTAAGCATTTCAATAAGTTGCACTTGTTATGAGATCAGCAAAGCAATAGATAGATACTTCTAAAAGAGTATATACAATTCAAAAAGTGGGAAATGGGCAATTTAGAAAGACTTGCCTATAACTTAATATTACATGTTCTAGAAGGAGTAATAAGTTATAGGTGAAACATCTTATAACAGATCATCTCCAAGAAATATACATTGTATTTTAAGAAATAGATAATTGTAAGGTACTTTTTTTATGTTAAGGGACCATAGAGACACATTTCATCTTGATACCTGTCTGATCTAATGCAGCACCTCTATCATAGTTTCAAGTTATCATAATAAAGTAATGTAACTTTGAAGTTTTCTTTTGATGTGTATAGAGAGAGTGTTAATGCAGTTTCTAAAATTTGGTGAGTATTCAAAAAAATGTTTATTGAACAGTTAAAGTATTTTTTTAATTAAGATTATAACTTCATAATGTTTTCAGATACATTGGATTTCCTCACAAATCTCTCTTTAATTTCTCTTAAAAGATTAATAGTGTAAGTGCATAAATTATAATACAATATTATTTTTCTTTCTATAAAACTTGCCTTTTTTAAAATTTTGTTATTCTTATAACATTAAGATTTTCAGGTTATCTAAGGGTGGGGTACCAGTGCTGTAGCAGCTAATGTACTGGACTACAACATCATGATAAGTGAGTTCAAAATCCAGATGCACTTTTATATTCACTTTCAGACTAATACCTTAGGAAAGGAATGAACCCATTCATCTCTCAGCTATGGGTTAAATAGTACCACTATTGTTATTCTACAAGATAGCTTTGGCATTAAAAATAACCAACAAAGATTGATATACCATTAAACCAAGAAACCAAACCATACCAGGTTATCTAAACAGAGCATACTCTAATCTTAATCTATTTTTCTAATATTCTTCTATTATATAAATCGGGTGTAAAATATGCTTTCCTCTTCAATCAACCTTTTTAGAGTTTAACAAATATAACATATATAATATAGTTTCGTGGATTCTCAATTATATTACTCTCATTTGGAGATACAAAGTCAGAAAACAGCACAGCTCCCATGACTTTAGAAACATTTTTTCAACCTCAGAATAAATGAGTTGTTAGCTGATGAGACTTCAAAACCTCCATGCTTTCTGCAATTTGCTAACACTATACCAAATATCCCCGCTCCATACATATGTACATATATATATTGACTGTACACTGTTAATTTTCCTGACATTTGTACATTATTCTATGTACTATACATACACCTTTGATGAATTGTAGTGCATCTGAGCACTGAATGCAATCATTTCATTATTATTATTTAAGTTGTAAAAATACAAGTTCAAATTCTTTATATCATTTGTCATGTACATTAAATACAGTAAATGCCATATGGAAGAAAAACAATTTTCACAATTGACACTTTTAGTAATATTGATTCTTTTAAAAATACAAAAACAGCAGAAAACATTAAACATAGAATCATTTAGAAAAGAGTTAAATAAAAATGAACTCTTCCATTGCTGATTGATTTTATATTGTTTGATAATTTTCATCTGTAGAACATGATTGGTTTCAAATAAGAATAAATAAATGACTACCCACCATAGACTTTACTTGTGGCACTAATGCAAAACAAAAGTACCGACAGGCAGGAGATCCAAATTAGCCGGTCCATGTTGAATCTGAAAAGATAAAATGATTTTTACATTAATTTCATTTGTATAATTAAAAGTTTAATAAGATGAATAACTCTTGGTTTCTAATTATATTTAAAAATATTTTTTATAAAGCAAATTCATTTTTGATACAATGATGATATGATATTTTTGCTAAACATGTTCTCTGATGTCAGACACAAACATATATGCTTCTCTTGAAATGTATTACTAATAAAATACAAGGGTGAGTAAAAAAAGTATTGCCATTTTCTTTATTTCATGTGAAGTTTTTATAAAACTAAGGCCTACATTGAGACACTAATGAGGCTCAGAGCAAGAATCTGACGAGTAAGATCCAACTTGCCAATCAACAATGTCCTCCTTGTGCATGACAATGCTCGATCACACAAAGCATAAGGACAAGGGAAAAATTCACCTCATTCGGGTTGACAACTTTACTGCATTCTCCATACTCACCAGATTTAGCACCTTCAGACTATCATCTCTTTGGACCCATGAAAAGGGTTTGAGAGGCAAACATTATTCCAGTGACGAGGAAGGGAAATCTGTAGTGAAGAAGTGACTCAAAGAACAGTCAACAGAATTTTATGGGCAGGCATACATGCTCTCATTCGAAGGAACATTGCTATTGAGAGAAATGGTAACTATGTGGAGAAGTAGGGATGTGATCCACAGAAGAGCAGCTTCATTTTGATGAATGATACATGTTCCTGTGTTGGTAATTATACCTGATGTAAACAAAATGGCATTACTTTTTGACTTGCCCTTATAGTAATACCCCATTGTCATTTTCACTCTATTGCAATTATAATTCTCTAGTTAAAAATGGAAACACTCATAAAATAAAATAAGACAGTCATTCTCTTATATAACAAGAAATAAATATATACCATTGATTTTTAAGCATTTCAACTTATCTTCCATTTGAAAAATCAAGTTTTTTCTCACAGTTAATATTAAAGTATTGAATGGACATAACATTTAATTTATTTACATTTTGGGATTTAAGTATGTTGTAGTTATAAGTTTAACAATTGAAAACTTGTGCATACTTCTTTGATTGGCAAAGTTATTATAAATTTGAGAATTTAGATATATCTCTTTTTCTTTTAATGTTTAATATAATTGAATACAAAATGTCAAAAATGAAGAGATCAAGTCTAAATATGAATTCAATTCACAGTGGAAAGAAACTTTTTGGATTCGTAACAAAATGATAGAAAATTAAAATGATAGACATGGCTATATCAATAAGTCTACAACCAAATGATGACAAGAAAAAAGACCTTTATTTTCGACAAGAAATATCTATTTTTTAACATTTCTTGTCAATGTACTTAATTCAGCTGTGAATTTTAATCAACTGATTAAATCCCATGAAAAAATCTAATAACTATGTGTTAAGTGACAAATTTATTTATCCATCCTTGTATACCAAGCATTTAATCTAAGTGAAATGAAATGAAATAATATATAATATATATATATATATATATGGTTTGTAGATTGATTTGGAAGGCTTATCACAATGAAAGAAAAGGTAATGAGTATGTTGTTCATTTACCTGTATTTTTACTTTTTTGATGTTGCCCTATATTTTGGGATTAATATCCCATCTTCAGAAAACCTTGGCGCCCATAAAGGGATGTTCATGGCTATCTGTACTAATCGATGTTGATGTGGAGGTAGCAATGAGTGTATTTATGTATTTATTTTTAATTTTTGAATGTATTAATATTCTAACATGCAAAGTCATATCGTGCTCCAATCACGTATCATTTTCAAAAATGAATACTGGGTTTAAAATGTTGTTGTGATGAAATTCAAACGTATGAATTTTCTTTTCATTTGTTGTTAATGTTGGAATGTATTTATATTCTAATGTGCAGTGTCATATCATGTTCCAATCCCATATAATTTAAAAAAATGAACATTGAGTTTAAAATTTTATTGTGATGAAATTCAAATATATGAATTTTCTTTTCCATTGTTTATATCTGTGATTTGTGGGTGTGTAAATGTGTTATGAGAGTGTTGTGCCCATGTGTGTGTAAGTGTGTGTGTGTAGTGTGCCGTGTATTGAATTACAGTTTATTGTTGATTTATTGTATAATGTACTCCATATTGAGTTCAGTTCTGTGATTTATTTGTGGATGTAATTTGGATATTAATAATATATAATATATATATTGGCAATTTGAGATTATTCTTCTTTAATTCTCAAATTGCCAATATTTATTTCTCAGGCTTCAATTGTAACTTTCATGTTTTTTCCATGTTTGTGCATGTGTTCCTTGGTCCTAATGTTTAGTGGTCTTGTAGTGCTACCTATATAAAACTGGGTGCATTGTTTTATATAGGTAGCACTACCAGACTGCTACACATTATGGGCTCCAAGGTTTTCTGAAGATGGGATATTAATTCCCAAATATTAAGGAAACATAAAAAGTCTCAAAAAATAAAAATCTAGGAAATGAACAATATACTCATTACCTTTTCTTCCTTAACATTGTGATAAGCCTTCAGAATTAATCTACAAACCAAATATACATTTAATGCTTCAATCAACTATAAAACTCTTATATATATGTTTGTGTGTGTGTGTACAGAGAGAGATAAATATATTATATATATATATATATATATATATATACTGATATTGATATTTAAAATGTTTTGGATGTCAGTTTTAAAATATAAGAATAAAAAAATCTTCCTTGATACAGTGGTCAACATCAAAAGATGGAGTCACTCATTTGTTGTAAAACCTTAAAATCCAGATCTAAAACAGTCTATAAAAATGAATTAAAAATTAGATATATAATTTTTTTTAATTAAGATTTCCATGCTTAATCCTAAACAACAAAAAATGATTTTATTTTTTTCCTGAAGGTAGAAGATATTTTTGGATTTACTTTACTGAATAAGATTTTTAATTTTTACTGAATAACTTTAGCTAAACTTTTTTTTTTCTGTTTCTTCTTTCATCTGTATTTTTCTTTTTCATAATCTTTTCACTCCATTCTACCCAGTTTATTGCTTTATAAACCCTTTTATGAAGATAGTTGTTATGTTAAACATCATTTACAGTATATCTTTTGGGTTATTCTGTAAGATTTTAAAATAAAACAAAAACATTATGAATTTAGATACACTCAATAATTAATATTTAGCCATATTGAAAGTACAGATTGGATTTTATAGATATATAAATTTTTAATTAAGCTAAATAAGTTCTTGTCTTTAAGTATATAACTAATTAATAAAATGTATCCAAATTTTATTTTCATATCTCTCTTAATCTCATAGATTTTTTTTCACTTTTTAAAAAATGTCCTTGATAAGTTTGTTATAGTCAGCCATGAATAGAAGGATTTAGCAGAAATGAAAACAGTCTTGTTTTAATGATGTATATCTGTCACACAAGTTAGGAAAGATGAATGAAATAGGACTGTTTCAGATTGGCAAAATTGATGGTTAAAATTTAATTAGAATTAATGAGTTGGAAATATTTACAATTTTATTATTTTGGCTTTTGTATCAATATAATGGATCAACTTCTTCATTGATTGGCCACTGTTTCAACTAGATATCATGCATATAATTAATTTCATATATCTATATATTTACCAACACCTCTGCAAAAGTAGGATGTGCTATAATGTCAGTTTTCCTTCTCCTAGTCTGGTTGCTTAACCAAGGTTAAAGAGGTCAGTCTGCCCTACTATTTACCTATAACTGGAGGGAGAATAGTTTGATGCATAACTTTTCCAAGGGTATTAGTGCTATGTGAAATGCAAACATCCTCATCAAGGATTTGAACTTAGTTTATCAAGTCCATTCCCTATGACAATAATCATTACACCACAAGCATCTCCAAAATCTAAAATTTCTGTTAAGAATAGTGTTTGGAAATTTTTCATAAAAGATATTTACTATTTCAAATACTGTATGGTTAGTTATCAATTCTTCATTATCATATCATGTATATGTGAATGTTTATCTAATTTAAATCCAACTTTAAAACTTTTTCTTGTTCTCTCTTATCTGAAGAATAACTACTAGAGATTTTCATGCATTTATCTGATTTACTTGATAATTCTTTTTATGAGAAACACTTCATTTTTATCCATTTTTATTAATTCTTTCCATCCCTTTAATGATATGATAAATAAAAAAATGTATTGTGTTGGTTGAGGTGTAGTTGAAGTTAATGTAAATTCAACTTTTTTTTACTCCCTATTTGACTACAATCTTTACAATTTTCCTACCTGTGCCAGTGGCTGATGCTCAAGGGCAGATACAAAGCTAAGGATTTGAATGATAAATTTTAAAGCAACTAAGCTTTTCTTAGTTGGAGAATTAGTGCAATGTAATCTTCCTACAATATTTGGCATTGTGTCATGCTCAAATAATCGTGGTAAATTTCAAGGCTATCACAACTGTGTATAATAAAATATATAAGGAAAAATGTTAATTTTTTAAGTTTCAAAATTATTTATTTAAGTTCTTGTGTAAATATTTTTGATGTATTGAATTGGCCAAAATGTTAATTTTGTATTCATTGTTAGATTTCATTAGAAGGTTTAGTTCTTGATTAACTTTATTAACAAATTATTTTTTATTGTATTATGACAGATTTCATATCACTGTTTATTTTTTTAGATTATTCACAATTTGTGTATTTTTATTTGATTGTCAAAAACTGCAGATAGAAGAAAATAATTGTTTTTAAGTATACTATTCTTTTTTATTTCAAGTAATGTAAAAATATGATTCAAATGTAAAGAAAAGTTTTGTGGAGTTTATGGAGAAGATACTGTGAATGATCAAATGTATAAAAAGTGGTTTGCAAAGATTTGTATGGGAGATTTCTTGCTGAATCAAAAATTATCTGAAATTGCATATGCCAATATATACAAAATATCTAAATCATTGAAAATAATTTGCACCAGTAGAGTTATGTTAATCCCTTTGATGTATAGCTTCAATATAAGTGAAAGAAAAAAATCCCATTGGACCATCTTCCCAAATATAATTGACTGCTTACATGTAATGAAAATGTTCCAATTAAAAAAAAAAAGAAAAGAAATGATGACAGGCCATGAGAAGTGGATACTTAGCAAAAGTAAACATCATTAATCATATCACGGAACAGTCTTCATCTTAAAGAAAGTGATGCTTATATGGAAAGATTGAGAGCAAATTCTCTGTTATGATCTGTTTTTTTTTTAGAGAAGCAAATAATTGATTTGAACAAGTAGTAATACCAATTAGAACAAGTGAAGGAAGCAATCAAGGAGAAAAAGCATTTGATGAAGATAACATGAAACTACATGACTTTTGATAAGATCAATTAGTTTGAGAAGAAGTCTTTATTCATCTGCTGTAAAGTAAAAGTTAAGTCGTCGGGGTGGCCTAAAGTCGGTATCAACCAATCAGTGAGGGAGTCTATCCCCATTTCACTAGCGCTAGATGAAGAGATTGTTTTTGGCGTCTGAGTTGGAGCGCCACACCTACTATCAGCTCTCTCACTTTACTACACAGATTCCTGTGCTACTCATACACCAAGTTGGTGAGGGCCGGTATCGAACTAGGAACCTTGCGGTTTCTAGCCGAACACTCTACCACTGAGCTAACCTAGCCCTATGCACTCATCTGCTGTAAAATTCATTAAATATTGTTTCTTTGAATTACAATTTATTTTGGTCTTTATAGAATTCTTTTAATGAAAACAAAATGAATTCTCATGAAGGTGTCTTGTGCAACTTTTTGCTGAGAAAGATAAAAATGTTCTGGGATGAAGGAATTTGGAAGTTACCTGAAAGATGTTAGAAATTATTGAAACAAAATATTGAATATAAAGAAAGTTAACATCAAAATAAGATTTAAAAAACTGTTGATTTCAAGATGAGTTTGATGCATATAGAAAGAAAATAATAGAGAATTTGAGAATTTTTAAACAAATATTTGCAGTGTTGGCTAGGGTTTTAGAATACACCGACTGCACCTCTGTAGAGGAATAAAACTCCCCCAATGGGGCCACCTGTTGGCCATAAGTGGCAACCCATGATGCTTAAGGAGGGAACACAGGTGGCTGAGCATTCCATGACATGCAACACTCCACTTAGACCCTTACTTAGGTTAGACAGGCGATCAGTGAGACCCCCTCCAATCAATCGGCTGGTCACATCAAGCCTTAACACCTATATGATTGCCCCAAACCTATTGCCCCAACCCTTTATTTTATCATATATGTACTAGAAGGCAGTGACTAAGGGTCTTCATGTCCTGGGATTGACATTAAACTTTGATGGTGAGGTTTCAGTTCTGAAGGTCTGGGGAATGTGGAGCACCCCTTTATCACCATTGCTCCCTGGTCCACTCTGACCCGGGTGGTAGTACCTGTTAGGGTCCCATCTATGTGTTAAATAAAAAAATGTGTTTATAAATAAAAATTGAGTATCCATTAAGAATGAATTTATTTTAAAACTTTGTCAGTATTAAATGACCCACCAAGGTTGATATGCCATAAAACTAACTAAACCAAACTAAAAACAATCATTAAGAGATTTGTAGTTATTTAAAAATGTACTTCTTGATTAAAGTGTATGTCTTCATTGGGCATAAAAATCAACAGGCCTTACTTGATGCTTTTCAGTGATGGTGGTATGCATCATATTAACGACTTAATTTTTTTTCCATAAGAATATATTCATTCAGTCAATGACTTAAGCCCTACAATTGATATTGAATATTCATTTTCATTTCTATTCAGTTTAATTTGGGGAGAAAAATTATGTAACTAAAAGTGTTAGCCATGTTATTATCAGAGTATTTATAGATTTTAATTTCAAATATTTGTTGTTTGAGAAGCTAATGTAATTTATAATTTATTTTTTATTTTCAAATAATAATATAAAAATATCATTGGCATAATATAAGTATGATCATTTTATGATGAATTATAGTGAAACTTGTTTTTGATCATTTTTCATCAGGGTTATCATTAATAAATGCAAATAAAATATTCATATGCTAATTTTGTCAATTTGGTGTAATTGGTAACTTACATTGTTTTTTAGAAACAGTGGAGTATTTAGAAAGTATCTTGTAAGGCCAATTAATAAAATATCTTCTGAAACTTATAAAATATCCAATATAATAAGTGCTTATTTTTTTTTAGTTTAGGAAACAAGTAAAAGTAGTATAGAGCTATATCTGGTAAATGTAGAGGGTATTGCACATGCACAATCTTGTGTTTCACCAAAAGCTGCTGATCAAAAAAGACTGAGACTGGCTTCATTTCTTATTTCAAATTATCACTGACTTGTCTAGATAAAGCTTTGTCATCAATACATGAGTCTAGACATCTCAGAATCATCACTTTATGAGAATTTGCTTAATTCTGCACATATTTCACTTAAATACTATATTTAAAATTTAAAAAATTAAGTTTTTTTATCACTCTTCATATATTTAAAAATGTATCTAAAGAAAATATTTAATAGTAATGCTGAAGAAATAATTCCTTTCTTTGTCATATTTTACATAATATTCAAAATGAAAACAGATTCTTTTTGAGAAATTGGCTGCTTGGTTAATGTGAAGAAATTTGATAAATCTAGGAAGAAAAATCTTTAACTTGTTTCTGCATTTTTAATGAATTTTTAGGAAAAATAGCAGGTAGGTATTTACCTAACCCATTTGTCGCAAGGAGGATGTGACACAGGGTCACAAATGTGGGGAATCCAGTAAAGACTGAACTCAATATTCAGTACTAATGAATCTAGGAGATTAGCTAACCATTACATTATGATGGGACATCCAAGAAAAAACAGGTGATATTAAAGAGAATAGAATGATACGTGAAATATGCAGCTTCAGAAAATTAATAGAGACATTTATTTACTAAGCTTTGATAAGTATGGCACTAGGCTACAAACTGTTTCCCCTACCTGGTCTTCCTAAGTGATTACTCAGTTAAGTACTTAACAGGCTTAACACTACTTCACTTTAATAACCAGATGAGAAAAATCAGTAGTAATTAACAGCATGTTTTTAAAATTTTAAGAACATCAGAATCGCATCAATATCAATGAGAGGAAGTGAATTGGAGTTATAGTATGAAACAAGAAACTGACTTGGATCTAATTTACTTACAAGGAATGTTTAAGAACAAAGTGTTTAAAACTGTATTGAAATTTTTCAACATATATAACATTTTAAAGAATGAGAAAAGAAGAATAGAAAAACTAAGTTTGCATATCTAAATTGAATATTCAAATCTTTTTGGTAGATTAAAACATGAAACTATTTTACATTGTTTAAAAATAGCATTCTAATTTAACATTTTCTTAATTGAAATTGTCTTTATTATTACCTTAAGAAAACTTAGTTTTTTTACAAAAGACATACTTAGGAGAAACAGGACCGGTAGAATGAATGATGAATGTGAATGGGTGACACCAGAAGATGTATAAATTAAATAGGAAATAGAAACGAGAAAACCATTTATAAAGAAACAGAAAGCTGAAGGAAAGGAACATATAAACAAGACCTTTATGTCGAACTCAATAGAAAGTTCTAGATATGCCCAGTAAAGCAATAAAGATCTTATCAACTGAAACCAAATAAATAGAGCAGGTACAGATTGTATAAAATGTGCAGTCCACTAGTGCATCTCATATGATAATATATCTCTCTCTAAATATATATTGATTTAAAATAGCTTAAGCTTCAAGGAAAGAAAATAATGATAACTAACATAATACTCTTAGATGAAATGTAAAGCAATTGTATTGTCATTAGATTGTAAATATATCCTGAAGAGAACAAAATGAGACCAAGATCTTGGAATAGATATGCTTTGAGTATAAACATAGTAAACAACCTTTTTTAGTATATGATTGGTATTGGTATGGGTATTGATTGAATACAAGTAAATGGATTGATTAAAATTTGGAGTGATTCAAGATATTATCACCCTCTATTTTGATGGTTAAATTTATCAATACCCTACACTATCTGCTAAGATCGTCAAAGAAAAAATACTGCTGCAAAATAATAGGCATATGACTCGAAGTAAATGGCATCTTAAAACTGCTCATATAACATTATTTATAAATCTAAAATAGATATTCTAAGTACATTTTCTCTTTTCAGTTTACGTAGTATCTTTATTGAATGCATCTGATAAATATCTTGATTCATATACTGTTTTCTATTAACATACATGAAAGTAATCTATTTCTTATCAAAACATTAGGTTTAAGCCAATTTAGTTTTTGGTAATATCTAAAATATTATCAACATTCAAATAATCTAAATCAACTTATTGAATCTCATTGAAGAGTTGAAAAACGAGCATTTTTCTTTTGTCAATAAAAAAAAAAAATGATCCATTTTCAAATGTTTGTTAAGTACCAGATTTTGATTCACAAATATTATATTTAGGTCATTGATTTCTGATAAACTATGAGTCTTATTGACATGGGAAGAAAGTTGTTTTTCATTGTGCAATTTTATAGAAGTTTTGAAAATATCAAACAAAATTCAAGTATGTGAAATAAAACTTTTGTTCCTGAGGAACTTTTCATTCTACATTTAAATACAAAATAATTTTTTATACACTTTCTCATGCTTATAAATTAACAACAATGAAAACAACTATATGACATGCTGAAATATAAGAGATAGATATATATTATAAATAACATCGATAATTGTAATTACAAATGTTAAAACTATATTAGTTATACTAAAAGTTAAAAATTGCTTACACTTCCATAATTTCCAGATTGCTGTTTCTTTAATATTTCTTGTATGGACTTGTTCTCGTTATGAAGATTCCACGCCTGCTGTGCTAAGAGGATCAGCACATTGCTTCCTTTGAGCACGCCCTGTCTATCAACTTTCACTCTCTTTAATACTTTTTATTTCTTTTACTGTTCTTTTCCAAATGCACACACACCTATATCTTGGCCTATATTTTAGTTGATTCAATCAGACGTTACAAGCACAATGGAATGTGCTGATTTTTACATTTTTCTCCAACTTACTGTTATTTTTTTTCTAACTTTTACTTTCTTGATATTTTCTGTCTTCCTCGCTTTTTTTCTTTTATGGCAAACATCTGGTATTAGATTTTAAACTACTTCTTTACTTTACATATCTTAACAGAAAAAAACCCCATAAGAAACATGTATTCTGTCTTAGGATTAACAAGAACTTGTTCTGTTCTCATATATCATTTTTCAACTCATAATGGTGACAAATGAAACATGGGTGGCTTCAAATGAGATTCAGCATGACTGTTTCTTATCAACTTGGATTAGCAACACACAGCTACCATAAATCCTCTTTCATACTTGCATTGAAAAATGTTCGCATTCATTCTGCATATATTTCATTGTCTCGTGGGAGTACTACAAAAGCCAGAGCCAGACACCAGGTGTAAGAGATTAAAATTCTCGAAATCTTATAGGTGGTTTATAATCAGAATTTAATTAAAGAAATGTCCACTTTGATAATATACTAATAGTATTGGGGCGTCTAATCATTCTGTAATGGTTATAAAGCTAGTCTTACAGATCAATTACTACTGACTAACAAGTTCGATCCTCGCTGGATATCCCGTATTTGTAACCTTGTGTCATATCCTACTCGTGGCGAACGGGTTGGGTTAGTACCTACTAACAGTATGAATATCATTAGCAGCATTATGGACTAATAAATCGATTTCCCCACTCACATTTATCTAGATTTAACCAAAGCATACTATGACAAGACATTCAATGTTATACATGATATACAAAATTCCACTGATCACTTTGAATCTAAACTTTTACTGATGTGAATATACTGCATAGACGTTTTATAGTTTATGTCGAGGAGATGTTCATAACCGCTTTATAGAATTGATAATACTGTCGAAAGAGCTCACTTTCTCGAGTTGTGATATCCATGAATAAACAATACACATGATATAGGACTTGTCGACTTATTATATTGACAAAAATTGAAAGTTTTGAGCTTTTTACATATGGAAATAAAAGATGATATTTTTGAATCAGCGATTCTAGATTGAACTCAGCTTTGAGTAACAATATTTATATTGTAGTGTTTGAAAAAAGGCGACTGAATCTTGTCTTTTGATATACAACCCACTGTGCATTTACATGACATCTATTTCTCTTTCTCACTTTTTACTCATCATCAATTATAATGTTACTCGGTGCTTTTCATTCATTCTCACTTTTTTAAATGTCACTTTTCAGCATAGATAGTCATTCAACCGATTAAACCTGTTGTTATTTATTATATTTTTTCATACATAAGATATTTATTTGCATTCCCGCAAAGACAAATTCGACACAAAATCGTGTTTTATACTTCCCCACCTCACCTCGAGGCAAAACACGTCCTTCCGTCTTGCTTTTGGCACATCACAGTCATCAAAGAATGCTTTGACTTTACATTCGCTTAGTGTAATGAGGATGAACAGCTTGTATCTTGGAATTAGACATAATACTTTTTGGAGCGACAGAAAAATGCTGGGATGGGGATAAGTACTCCTGTACATGTTTATTTAGCAATAAACCGACACTCCCTTTGCGACCATTTATCAATTCACTTTGATTCCATCACTCACATTTTGTTACAATATATATAGAACCTTTTTTAAAGGCGTCCCATCCTGGTATAATGTTAAGCAAGCTTGTCTTGCAGATCCATTACAACTGAATATCAAGTTCGATCCTCGCTGGATATCCCATACTTATGACCTTGTATCACATTCTACTCGTGGGGAGTCGGTTGGGTAAATACCTACAGCGAACCTTTCCCATTTTAGTACCCTCACTGAGTACTTATTATTTCATTTTATGACGTATTTTTTACGTAAATATATATTTTGTATGTATATGTTCTCTTTGCATAAACGTATGTTCATTAAAAAGTACCCATTGGAATTAAGATTCATCAATCTACAGCGATTTCAAGGATTCATACACATATATCATAATTGAATGGATAAATAAAAGTGCGTCAAAATGTCTTATTAAGTTTTTTAAACACTTCGGAACATATAATACAATGGCAACCTAACTAGTTTTATTCATATAATCTTTATAACTCCACAAGTAAGATTTTCTTCTATATATAAACTAGATTTTACTAACGTATATGATGACCCCTCCCGCAACAATGATGAGTATGATTGATCTTCCCTGTTATTCTTTACACTGGCTCTAATATTGTTGTTGCCTCTATCGTCAAAGTACTTTTACTGTTGTTAGTTTTATTATTCTTTCATTGCCTTATTAATTTTTACTTACCTACATGTGTTTTACAAGAAAACTATTTTCGAACAGCAAAAATAATAATGTATGTTTTTATTTAATTATTCTAATATAAAATAAATCAAACCAATAATAGGGGAATATAAAGTAATCATTAACTTATTCTTAAAACCTTTCCCATCTGCAGAACATGTTAAACGAATTTTGCGCACATAAACAACTAAGATGAAAATATACAATTCACAAACAAGGATAATGTACAAAACATAAGTTCTTTTATGGAATAAAATTATTTTCAATTCTTATGTATAACGAAATAAGTATTGTGCATAGAAAACAATTACTTTGTAATGCTAGTATAAAGGGGGGGGGTGTCAATAGATAAGACAATGATATATAAGTAAGTATCTGTAAAAATGATACTGCCATTTTTTAATGTAAATTCTACGGTGAATATGGCTGAAGGTCAGTCGACATATATAGATTTATCTTAGTCCTTTATTAGAATGTCTCTTCGATGTTCTGTAAAGTTTTATTTAAATTTAATCTTGGAAGCATTACCCCACAAAAAAGCAGCTGTACGGCCACTTTCTCCCTATCACACAAGCTATCCAAGTAAGCTGAACAAGACATACTGGATACTGTTGTAGAAGCAAAGGGCAAACTCAGAAGTGGCGTTCTCCTGTAGACACATTGACATAACAGTGTAGACCGCCCAGCAAAAACCTACATCAGTCAGATCTGTGCGGATTCTGGATGCTGTGCGGGGGACCTCCCAGGGGCAATGACCAATAGGGATGGTTGGAGAGAGAGATAAAGAGTCATGGATATCTGTGTTGCCAGCGTGACCTGGTGATGATTTCTGGTATCATAATTTCTAAGTATTTTCTATATATCCATACATACCTACGTAATATGTACATCTATATCATAAGGATTCAATTTTTGTATGTATGTTACCGTAACAAAACAAAAATAACATTAGTAAAAGAGTGTTCGACTAGTTACCACATGGCTTCGGGTTCGATACCGGTCCTCGCTAACTCAGCGTATGAGTAGCACAGGGATCTGTGCAGTAAAGTGAGAAGCTGATGGTAGGCGTGTCGCTCTACCTCAGTCGTCAAAACAATCTCCTTGGTCTAGCGCTAGTGAAAAGGGATAGATTCCCTCGCTGTCTGGCTGATACCGACTTTAGGCCACCCCGGCGACTTTTACTTTCAATCATATAAATTATACAAATAGGATTAAGCTTAATATTCACAAAAGAAGGTATTTGAGCAAGTTTTATTAAATCTTACAAATAAAAATCTATATTGACGCATTAACAAATTCCAATTTAATATATAACTAGAATTTAAATCTGACACTTTGAATTGACTTTCCATAATGCGTCAAGTGAACTAATCCTATTGATCATTTTCTATCGTCAAATAAATTCTCAGATAAAAAATGCTGATGCAAATACATTCAAAAGTGTGTCTTAATTTGTACTATTTCTCACCGAAAAGTTAAAGACTATATGAATGAAACTTACTTTCACTACGCAAATCTTCTAGGTTGATAAGTGAATAAATAAACAGTTTAGATTTCTTCTTAAAATGCATTTCGCCTCATTTATTTGCAACGATTGACTTTTTGGACTTATATGCGTAATGAGAATTATCGTATTATTTTACTCGTTTTCCCAAACTGACACATTTTTCTTCCTGACTTTAACATTTTCAAAATAAATTCCTATTGGAGAAAAGTAAAAATGTCACCATTCAGCTAATATTTCATGTTTTGGGGTTTGATCTACACATTTGCTATTAATCATTCTGAACCAGTAGTCAAAAGAAATTGTTAATACTTATATATATATATATATATATATATATATATATATATATATATATATATATACTTCTAAAAAGTCATCTACAATATTAAAATGTATATTGTTTGTAGGACATTGAGAAAAGGAGAATTCCGAGCTCTGCAATGTCTGTGTTAAAATACTTTAGGAGTAGGAAGGAGACGCCAAGTCTAAGACTGATGGCGAGAATGGCGATGCCTCCTCCAAGTCGACTTGCCAAAATTTTGCAGAGATCAGCAAAACTTTTGTCTGGTTCCAGCTGTCAACGAATTCTTCCCACCTACATACATTTCTTTTTGGGCTCTCTCCTTTTTCTACCCTCCCTAGATGATACGCCATCTCATGACCACTTTCTACAGTGCCTTTCACCCTCCCCTTCTCTCTCTCTCTCTTTCTAAAAATAACTCTTATTGAAGAACAAAACAAGAGAGGAGGTGAAAAGAATAAACCCATGAAAGATCAAAGCGTAAAGACTAGACAAGAATCAAGTGAAATCTTAATTAGTGAATATTTGTGAATTGTGTGTAGTTTTTATAAAATATATCTAAACGTATTTATTAAATTCAGAGATATCACCACTTCTGTGAAAAAGATATAACGAATGACAGATACGATGATTAACTGTCAAAAATGCTCATGGCTTTTTTCTGTCGCTTTTTTTGCGCGCATGCGCGTGCGTACGTATGTGTGTGCATATAAATGTACGTACATGGACAGACTGGTCTCTTTAACCATGGCTAGTAACCAGTCTAGGAGAAGGAAAACTCTGAATTCAAACCCGTTAACCACCGCCTAAGAAACTGACCTTGTGTCGCATCCTGCTCGTGCGATGGGGGGGGGGGTAAATATATATTAAAAAAATGATCGTCTGATGAATGTTATTATATTCGGTGTTAGTTTGAGCTTAGTTTTTCTTTCGAAATTACAATCATTTATTATTAGCCAACGACAATTATATTGATTGTGAATTGTTGAGCCTTGATTATTTGTTTCCCATTTTATCATTACTACATAAGCAGAAATAGAGAAATTATGAAATCATATTATATTTTTTTAATTTTTAAATTTTTAATAAGCTGTTTAAAATCATACAAATTCTCCTTTATGTTATTCAATAAAATTAACATTAAAACAGATAACAATTAATAATGCTATAAAAAATAAACCCCAGTTTCAATCCATTTCCTGGTTACTTGTTGAATTCTTCTTCTAATCCTAAGGCTACTCTCGATCAATATCATAACGACAATGTTTTTTACTTTAGTTTTTACAGCACATTCAAACTTCTTAGATCATTATAAAACAAAACAAAACATCGTAGAAACGTATATAGCTAAGGGTCGGTTTAGCCCAGTCGGTAGAGTGTCCGGCTGGGAACCTCAACGTTCTTGGTTCGATACCGGCCCTCGCCAACTCAGCGTATGAGTAGCACATGTATCTGTGCGGTAAAGTAAAGAGCAGATGGTAGGTGTGGCGCGATCTCCTTGGTCTAGCGCTAGTGAAAAGGGGATAGAATCCCTGTCTGGCTGATATCAACTTTAGGCCACCGACGACTTACATCACTTTTATCCTTAATTATTAGAGTAGGTGAGTTATTCAACATGAATGTGAACATATTTACAATTATTCTATAAATCAAAAGAAAAACCAAAATTTCTGAGAGTGTATTCTAAGGAAAAGTGTTTGAAACTAAAGAAAATATTTGCATTCTAGTGATTTTTGCGATATTTTACATGGTTCAGGTAACTTTACCAAGAATTTTCACAATCTCTCTAAACAAAGAACATTTAAGATATGCAAGTAAGAAATATTTTCTTAATTCAAAATTATTTTTTCTGAATATAATTAGATTTAAATGTAAAGCCACCACTTTTTTTCTGCTATTATCATTAAGGATTTTCAAATAACGTAAACTACAAAAGAGTGAAATTACTAAAGAATTATAATTATTTGAATAACTTTGTTAATTATTCTTTAATTCATATGATACTATAGATAACACAATAAAGAATTTTGAACACTTAAATGCTTAATAATAGAATTGAAGACAATAGAAACAACAGGAAATCGTTTTAATAAAAATAAAACAATGATGGATAACTTAATTCTCGAAGAATGACATAAGACTGATGAAATTCGTTATCTCGTTTTGATATATCACTCAATGGGTACAATGCTACTGGTATTTACCACGTGTACGGGTTAGGCACAAGGCCCTATTAATGTGGAACCATCTACAAACCGTGACTCAGGTGGCGGGTGCAAAAATGCGTTGATCCCGTCGGCATTCACCCTCAAGGGAAGGGCGCCTCAGGCACTGGGCAATAAACCCAGCTCTGCCCCTTTAAATCAAGGGGACTGGGGGATACCCCCCCCCCGAGATCAACGCTATTAGCTTGTAAGATCCAGGGCCAAAGCCATTGGACCCCCACCCCGAGGAGCGGGTCAATACTATAAGTGACTGGATATGGTTAATTATAGTGAGGTTTTGATAAAACTAATTTTAAAAGATAATGCAAAGTAACAAATACTGAGAGATAGACATCTTCTTTTTTAATCTGAGAGGCCATTTTCAGTATCTATGTAACTAAAATCATTCTATTTTTCTCACAGGAAACAATTATCTAACTGAATATAAATGTCCATTATTAAAGAAAACGATCTGTTAATGATTGGGGCCTCGAATGAGTGTATCTTCGCAACTTCAAATTTTACTTAATTTTTATTAAAAAGATATTGTGCAATTTTGCTTCACAATAAGAAACTTTCTAATAAGATTTTTAAAGTAACAGAACAGTTGTTTTTCAGATAAGACATTGTTGATTAAATAAGTAAATGCGGAAAATGGAGGTACACCGAAATCTCGGTATATCAGCAAACAATCTTAAAAATGAAAAGAAGCATCTTCTTGATAGTCATCGCAAATAGAAGTTCTTATGCCTTTGAGAGGGGGATAATTTGTGTTGCACATTTAGTTTCACTTATCTAACAATGTTTGCTTACCATAAAATTATACTGAATAAGTTTCTTCTTATATAACGTATTTTAGATTTTAGAAATAATAATGAATCTGTTGATTCAATCACCAAACTTTTTAAAAATCAGGTTTCTCCAATAACGAATGAAAAGTTTATAACGTTTTCTCTAGAAAGTAACTTTTTATTTGTTGCTATACTTGCTGTTTCATATTTTTTTAAATCATTCAAATTAATAGAAATTATACATGAAAGTAATGATATTTAGGGGCCGGGTTAGCTCAGTCGGTAGAGCGTTCGGCTAGAAACCACAAGGTTCCTAGTTCGATACCGGATCTCGCCAACTCAGCGTATGAGTAGCACCGGGATCTGTGTGGTAAAGTAAGGAGCTGATGGTAGGTGTGGCGCTCCACCTCAGATGCCAAAAACAATCTCCTTGGTCTAGCGCTATTGAAAAGGGGATAGACTCCCTCGCTGATTGGCTGATACCGACTTTAGGCCGCCCCGACGACTTATATATATATGAGAGAGAGAGAGAGGAGAGAGAGATGTACTAAAAAGTATCGAGACTGAAACTGTATTTACGAAGACCAAATGAACAATGAATTAAACGTTAATTTTCTTCAAGATACTTTACTATTCAACACATTCTAGCAAATTTTTCATTTGTTGAATCAACTCTTTTGAGATTGATATGAATACTTTTTCTACCATGTTTTATTTTTATGTAAATAAAATCACCAATACCCATTTTTTTCTTTCTTATTCTAAACTTTAAAATCAAAATACATTGGCTGCCTTAATTCAGACAAACTTATGTTTTGAAACTATACGAAATAGTCTACGTACGACATGGATACATCTAGAACAGACATAAAACAAAATTATTATTCAATTTCATTTGCATTAAGATAATGTTTCATATATGAAAATCAATGTAGAAATTATTTCAACAAGCGAAATTTACAAAGATTATTAAACTAATTGTAAAACTCGATTGTAAACTAGCGATATAAACTTTCTGGCTTCTATTCTACCAGCATTCGTGTTGAATATATCAATAGTTTTATCCAACAGTTTTCCAAATCTGCATTAAATCAGATTTTATCCATTTCCTCCTCACCACCAGAAAAGATAAATTTCCCTTTCTACCGGATGACATATATTCGATATTTCCTCCCTTCGTCTTCTGCATCCGTATATTTTACCCCCTTTTTTTTTCTTCAAATAATAATTTTGGAACAATCAAGCACACAAAGACACGATAGATTTTAATGCGAATAGCACATCTATCCTAGTTATGTTTTAAGCAGTATGTATTGATACAGTAAACATTTTAAGCATATGTAATATAATTCTATTTTCCCCTTGGATCATCATCATCATCATATCATGCTGTTAGCACGGATTCGTCAACCGTCTCTATCGGTCATCGCCCCCGGCAAGTTTTCTGCACGGCATCCAGAATCCATACTGAACTGATTGATGTAGGTTTTTGCTGGTCGGTCAACACTAGTGTGTCCATATGTAAGTGTCCATAGGAGAACAACACATGATTCTGTCCTTGCTTCTCCTACAGTGTTCAATATATCTTGTTCGTCTTAGCTGGAAGGTTTGGGTTATAGGAGGCAGATGGACGTACAGCTGTTTTCTTGTAGGATGCTGCTTCCATGATTTGTTCAAGGCAGCACGTAACATCCTAGTGCACCTCCCATCTAATTTTCTCTCCAAGCGTTTCGTTAGGGTCCATGCAACCGTACAGTAGCACTGATACGGCTAAGAGCTGGAAGAATTTTCGCTTTATCTTATTAGTGAGATCGGATTTCTATATGATGGATAGTCTATCTATAGCAATCCATGCCTTTCCTATGTATGTATTGATATCGCTTTTAGTACATGAGATATTACTACCTAGGCAGGTGAATTGGTCTACATATCTCTTATCACTGCATTTTCCATTTGTAACTACTGTGTAATGGGAGTATCTTTTTTGTTGTAACAATCCCCCTTCCCTTATATATATATATATATATATATATATATATATATGTGTGTGTGTTGTGTGTGTGTGTGTGTGTGTGTGTGTGTGTTGTGTGTGTGTGTGCATAACGTGCAATCAAAAAGTAACGAGACTGAAACTTTATATTGTTTTAATTTTAAAGTTAAATAAAGACTTATATATAGTTGGTCAGCTTATACAATAAATTATAATTTTTACAAAACATGAAAAGAAATTCAATTTTAAAACGTCATATACCATCATAGAAAGTTTTTGAATCTTTCATGTTAATATGATTGAATTATTGATGTCAATATAATTCAACTGAAAGTGTTAATTGTTTCATCAAATTCCTTCAACAAAATGATAATTACACCTAAATTACAACCATATCAAAACAATGAAAACGAGTAATATTATGACAGAGACATTTTATAACATTAAAAGAACCCCTGTGTCGGGGGGGGGGGTGTTATGACAACCAGAATGTGTCTTGAAAGTGACATTATAAGTAAAATATTACAACAAGCAGTCAAAGAATGTAGCCAGATAAAAAGAAATAGGTATTTACCGCGTACCCCACGTGTATGGGTCAGGCACAAGGCCCTATTAATATGGGACCACCCACGAACCGAAGCTCATGGGAGGCGGATGCAAAAAATACGTCGATCCCGTCGGCATTCCCCCTCAAGGTGGCGCCTCAGCCACCGGCAATAAATTCAGCCCTGTTCCTTTAAATCGAGGGGGTGGGTATTGCCTGGGGGGATCAATGTTGTTAACTTCTGTGACCCAGGGCCGAAGCCACTGAGCCCCCACCTGAGGGATGTAATAAGTAGTGAAAGGAGCTTAAAAACTCAAAAGCAGCTGGAACATTGACTTCTAAAAATGTATTGATAATGAATTGCCTGGAAATAGTTTAAAGTCTTGTGTGCCGTTAAAATCAACTTTAATATCATTCTAAGCTACTCTCCTCTCCCAAAATACGATCCTTCAAAATACGACTATAAATAGCTTCAGTTACAGGAAACTTGGATTAAAGTTTTCGTAAAAGTACTCCGAATAATCAAGTAATTTGTAAAGAAATTTTCTTTAGTTAACTGAAACTTACTTAAATTTTCATCCACATGAATTGTGGTTTAAAATGTTTAGTTTCATCAGAAAAGATGATTGCATCTATGATCCAAGAAACACCAAACCAGCAACAATTCAAAAGGGTAGAAATATAATCATGTGAGTGCGTTTTTCTTCAAATAGCATATGGGGTTGAAGGAAGAGTGAATAGAGCTATTTATAGTCGTATTTTGAAGGATCGTATTTTGGGGGAGGAGAGTAGCTTAGAATGATAGATGGTTGGGTATTCAACTAAAACAATGACCCGAAGCACATTACAACATTATCTAGAAAATAGTTAGTAAGAATCAGTGTCAAGGTACTCCAGTGAGTGAGTCCCATACCCCAATTCCAGTGTTATTTATTTTTGACAAAGTTTGAAGAAGGTCATTTATAAGATGGAATCTAGAAATATTGATAACCTGAAGGATCTTTGTAAAGAAGAATCGAATAGGATATTACAAAAACGATCTGAAAATTGCGAGACATCTATAAAAAAAAAAAAAAAACGTATCCGAGTATAAATTGTAAATAAAAGTTTTTCATTTATTGTTGTTTGATGTATGTGTCCGAGTATCTGTTTTCTATTATTTTTGTTTTCACAAATGTATATATTTGCAACTCTGAAATGTTTCATCAAATTCTTAAATATCACCTGAAAAATGTATACCCCGTGTTAATTTCAGAAACATGTATTTGAAATGCATTAAATTGATATTTTTCAAGTGTTCTAATAGTTCAAATAAATCTATATAATAATATTACACAGCATTCAATAGACTGATATTAGAACTATAAGTACGTCTACGAAAGTTTCAAATTGAGAGCTGATAAGATTTAAATTAGGTATTTTTTCTTTTAATAAGCGGTAATCGACTTAATAACATTCTTTTCAGATGTCAAAAATATGGTTTTTAGTTTTTAAAACTTACTTTTCTGATGGAGTGACTATAAGTGTAATCTCTGGACGCTCAAATATCTGTAAAATTTAGTTCGCTTGTTTCAGAATATAATTAAATTTTTTTGATTCTTCAAATAGAAGAAAAGATTGTTAATGAAATTCAATTCGAATGGACCAAATACAGGAAGATACTAATAAACTAATAATATTAAAGAAATATTTTACTACCATAAACTCAAACTAAAGTAATCCTTAATTTAAGTCTCCTTGGATTAAGCATATATTTATTTATCATTTGTATTATTGCCTATTGTGGGTTACTACACCAGTTCAATTCAAAATTGGTATAAGTCTAAATAAGAATACAAATGTTCCATAAATAACTTCAGAATTTTTTTCTGGCTATTCCTATATTTTCATGTCATTGCTTCATTTAATGCTGTAGTCCATGAAGCATAATTAAAAACTTCATAAATTGCAGCTACAAATGAAGTAAGGATGCAGACAAATAAACAAATGAAAATTGATGTCATATAAACACTGAGGCAGATGGTGTTTGTTGTATCTCGAATTACTGCATTTTCTTTTACTAGCAGCAAACATTGCTATCTGGGTTAAAATTGTATAAGCTGAGTGCAAAGATTGATACATAAAAAGCATTTACAGATGATATACAGTACTTTCATAAGTATTTGCAAAAATCAAAATTGGTTGGTTTAGAGAGTTAAAACTGGAACATTATACAAGACTAAACACATTTTATTGCATTCAACATAACAAGGGGGGAGTTTTGTCATGTTTTGCAATTCGGAATGCTACATTTCTGGAAAAATGTTTTTACAATAGAATTAAATTGTTTGGCAATAAAAATCGGATTTTGTGCTTATTCAAATAAGTATAAGCAGTAATTTCTATAGGTTTTATAAACATTACCGAGTAGAAAGTACTCTTCATAAGTATTTGAATTATGACAGCATGTTTTTTTTTATTGCCTAAGACTGCAAAACTATTTTGAGCGAGGGGTAATTTTTAAATTAGTTGGGTAGCTCAGTTAAACAACAATGTGAGTTTGCATTTTCGACATCTTTGATCGATTCTTAACATAAGATAGGAATAAATCTCGTTTTATTTAACAATTTAATTCCATAAAAACATTTTCCAAAAATTTAACATTCAGAATCACAAAATATAAGTACAATATATATATATATATATATATATATATATATATATATATATATATATATATATATATATAGTCATCCACATATGCCGTGTTTCGACGTTTCACGTCTCTTCAGTGTGGCTAGACCCAACAACTACATTTAGCTGGGAGTGAAACGAGAGAGAGAGAGAGAGAGAGAGAGAGAGAGAGAGAGAGAGAGAGAGAGAGAGAGAGAGAGAGAGAGAGAGAGGGGGGTTTGTAGCCTAATATTTGGCTATTAGGTGAATTTTTATCTGAGATGTTCACTGTAAAGTGTTTGATCGCTGTGATTAATATTCACATTTGTATTAAAGAAATTGACAAGGAAGATTATGTTGAAACAAATATATACTACAGACTTATTAAATGCCTACGGATAGAAACACATACACACAGACACACGCACACACACACAATATATATAATATATATATATATATATATATTATATATATATATATATATATATATATATATATAAACGCGCACACACACACAAACACACAGAAGAACATCTAGGAACACACTCATCTATATAGTTGGTTCGTCAAACCAATCGTTCTGTTTTGGTCTATATCTGAGGAGGTTAGTTTTACCTTTAATTCAAACATTGATTTTTACTCTATTTGAATAGATGTCATATCAACGTGCGTATTTAAAACATTGACAAAATTGCGGTAGATTTGTTTTATTTATCCTAATATTGTGGCAACATTCTAGCGTTGTGATGCCTTTTTATTTCAAGAGAGTCGAAAATACCCCTCAAACGCAAAAAAGAGTTTTGCAGTCAATGGAGAACATACTGTCAATTATCAAATGTATCAAACTTGATTTGCAAAGTTACGCACTGGAAACTTCTCGTTGAACAATACCTAATAATCTAGGGTAAACCAATTGTGATTGAAAGCGACTCAATCAAGATATTACTTCAGAATAATCAAGTTTTACGACAAAAAAGATAATCAACATACACGAAACATTAAATTCAACCATTGAAAATAATTTGCATCAACTTGGTTATATTAGTAGCTTTGGTGTTTGGCTTCAACATAAGTTAAAATAAATGAATACATAAATAAAACCTATTAGGTCGTGTCTCCATGTACAGTTCACTACTTAACGAAAATTATTTTTAGATAAATTGTGATAGGTGGGGAAAAGAGGATAGTTTGCAACATGGAGCGTATGTGATTGCGAGAAAAGCGGAAAAATCACTATTCATATCATAGGTCAGTCTTCATTCAAAGATGCTGATGCTATGCGAATAGTGGAATTGAAAGAAAGACCTTTATTACTTCTGAAAAAGCAAACTATTGAGTTAAATAAATACTGCTCCCAATTAGACCAATTGAGGGTAGTAACCAACGAAAAGCATTTGATTAGGATAACGTTAAACCGCATTTTCGTTTGGTGACCACATACAAATTGTTACATCATGATTGGCGATGTGGTCTGCTCTCTTCACCAAATACTGTACCCTCGGATTATCATTTATTCTGATCGTTATACAGTTCTTTTGATAATAAAAAGAATCCAGGTCCTTGGAAGAGTATGGGGGATACCTTGAACATTTCTTTTTAATTTGATTTAACTTAATTGAAAGAAAAATTTGAAAGAACATTTTTGGAGAGTGGAATCAAATCGTTGGGTGCATAAAGATATACACGTATATGTACAGAAAGACGGTAAACTGTTTAAAGAAATGAACGTCAATTTTTAAACGGAGTACAGTTGGTATGAATCCAGTTTTACTTTTCTTAGACTGGTTGCCGTACTAAGGTTATAGGGGCCAGTCCCTCCGACTATTTACCTAAAGTTGAGTGGGGATGGGGAATGAGGCAGATGAATTCATGCCTTTCCCAAGGGCATTAAAGCGAAATGAAACGCAAACAGGCTCGTCCAGGATTTGAACTTGGCTCGCCGAATCCATTTCCTCGCTGATAAGCATTACACCAAGAATTTGTATTGTACTAATCCATAGATTATATAATTTTCTGTTAAACTTCCAAACAGAAACTATCAAAATGTTATAAGGTACTGATATTATCTCAAATAGTGAAAGTTTTAGATTATTGGTTGGTTGGTTTTAAGGCATATCAACTCTTGCTGCGTTATTTTATGCTAAATTCAGTTTAGCCATTATGATCCCCAATTATACAGGGTACGAAAAAGGTATCTTCACTCATTTTAAACTAGTAAATACTTAATCTCAAACAGGTCTATTTGAACCATAACAGGTTCTACCACACTGGGTTAGGTGGTATGGGAATAATGGTAACTGTACACTCACCAATAGATCGAGTTTAGCATCATACCCAGAAAGCTAAGATTATTGGAAGAAATCAATCAAAATGTTAAATTTGAAATTTGTTTTATGTGTGTATCACTTCCTTTTTTACGGAAATATCATTTTGATGATTACTTTCTTTATTCTAAGCTTCATATTTTCTTTTAAAAATCTAAATTTAACAAAGAAATTTCATCAAGCCTAGAGGAGATCAGTTGTCAAACCAGCTGTAGTCTTGTTTGGAAAAAAGGTAGAGGATCAAAAGTGTAATCATATGGAAGCCTTGAACATTGCCGAAACTTATTGAATATAATATTAAAATAACACACACACACACACACACACACACGCACGCACACACACACACACACACACACACACACACATATATATATATATATATATATATATATATAATCTTCATTTTGTAACGTAATTCTGTATGAAAGAAATCTATAAAGTTTCTTTAATAACCAGTTTAAAAAATCATCCATTGAAAAACATTTTCAGTATTATAGTTTTCACCAAAGATCATTCATGCAAACAATATAAATACATCGATACAACATAGCTAGTTAGTATACAAACATGATTTAACTGAACATATAAAAATAATAGATAAGATTTTGTGAAAATTATTTGGCAAACAATAAGAAATAAATATCATTCTTTCGAACCGAATCAAAATATATGTAATCATTCATGCACAAACATGAATATATATTTTATTGAAGTGTAGCAGATTTCAGCATTTCTTAAAATGTTTAATAATTCCATATCAATTTTCATCGCTATAACAAACTTATGCAATAATGTTCTTAAGTTCTCGTTCATAACATAAGGTAAAATAAAAGTAATTATTTGCTTTCGAGTGTACAAACATATTTTCTTTCCTTTTCTTCTTCTTTTTTTTTTTTTTTTTTTTTCTCCTGCTTCCTCTCAACAAGAGTAGAAATTGTCAGATCAGCAAAATCCTACAGGCTTCTCAACCTACTCTTCGCTAACATGGCGTTTTTTGTTTTATTTTTTTATTTTTTATTTTTTTACTTTTTTTTCTCTCTCTTTCACGCAAAAAGCTGCGAAGTGTCTCTATTCTCATTACGCAGCACTCTGACGGGGCGTCACGCTGACATTGGCTACGGTAAGAATCCTCCCTTCTACCTTTCAGGAACCTCCTCTTTTCTCAGCCAATCATCTTCACTCATTTCAGCTCCTTTATTAAACACCATATCTACGCCAATCTCCACCCATATCATAAATCTTGTTTACTATTTCACAGTGTATTCTCATTAATGAATGGAAAGGCAAGAAAATTTAGCTTATTTTTTTTATCCAGAAAATAAATAAAAAAATAAATTTTTTTTAAGAAATGCTGAATTGCAGCTTTAAAAACTTAAAAAAATATTTGAAAATTTTTATGGTTCAAGATTGGTATTTCTGAAAAATGAAAATAACATTTTTTTTACATGTTATTTGATGCACATCTTGAGGCAGTAAATGTGCATTATGTTAGTTACCCTTGCATGTATATTTGTGAATTGTATCTATGCATCTATAAAAAATATATACTCACTTATTTGAAGATTTAAGTTACATTTTTATCTTTCTCTTTTTTCTTTTCCTTAAAATTGTCTTTATTGTTTGTTTAATGAAAATTTTAAAATGATTGGATGGTAATTGATGAACACAGAAAAGATTAAAATTTAACCACTAAGTAAAATTTAAAAAGCGGCCTTTAATCAAACATATATTAACGAAGGATTGCTGCACAAGTAGATATGTTAAGTAAGATATTCAGGCACCTATTACAATGGAATTCTCGTCTAATGTTGTGAGTTCAATCTTCATTGGTGACTCACTACGGTGTCTTTGTGCTAAGATAAGGTTAACTTACTGAAAAATAATACGTGGTTCTTGCAAACTCTATAATGAACAGATTAAAACTGTTAATGTTGAAATTAATGAAATAACACGGACGCTTTAAGCCGTTCAAAAAGAACAACAATATAAAAGTCCAAGAATTTGATTGAAAGATTTTGGCAATTATTTGAATAACCGGAAGTGTTCGATCAAAAATTTTATGTGTCGTCCTATTGTTTACAAAAATCAAAACATTTACTGTAATGGAATTTGATGAGAGATCTTAATAAAACGTGTTTAAAAGATAAACTTAGGAAAATATGCAAGAATAAAATATGGATTTTTAAAAGCTGAAATTAACTATTTTTAAAATATTTAACAATCAGAAAAATAACATTTCCAAGTTAGAATCATTGCTGAAAGTGAAAAACATTCAGGATCAGGCAGTGGTCGCAAGGGAAGAAAACAGAAGTAAATTAATTTTTAGCCATATAAACAATTAAATCACCTGTTATCTTTCATTCTTTTTTAATGCTCATTAATACTTTCACGGTTATTAAGCTTTCAACATTTCTGAAGATGAGAATGCATCATTCAATCTTGATTAAATCTATATTGGACCACATTGTAATATATATATATATATATATATATATATATATATATATATATATATATATATACACCGCAGTGACAATGATTATATATATATATATATATATATATATATATATATATATATATATATATATACCGCAGTGACAATGATTATATATATATATATATATATATATATATATATATATATATATATATATATATATTCAAGGTTTCTTGGTGAGTTTGTTTTTAAAATATATTAATTTAATTTTTTTCTGTATAACACAAGCAAAAATTAGTGAATTATTTAACAATTGTCAAAAATAACTATTGAAGTTTCAATTAAGCAAATTTTTTATGTAAAACTTTGTGTACAGTTCTGACCCATCAACAAATGGGGCAAATTTTTGATTCGATAATATATGGAAAAAGAATTTGATAAATTCATAAATCCTTAATTTGATCATTTTTATTTCTTAACTCATATTTTGAACACCTGTTCTTTTTTGCTTCTCCTTGTTTTAGAGCGATCATTATCGTTATCAATATCAAGTTATCATCACTCAACATCATTATGATCAAACCTACTGCAACGTCAACCACCCCTTCAACTACCCCAAATACCAACCAGGGGCAGCACTTTTTTTCTGCTGACTTTGCATCAGGGATCAACAAAGTAGCTTTATTCTCACAAGTACTGCTTAAAAGTTAGTAATTAAAAAAAAAAGTCTTATGAAATTAATTTTGGGCTATTTTTTTCTAAAGTTTTACTGAAAAAAAAGAAGAAAGAAAAAAATGGTGCGATTTATTTGAATTTCTAAGGATATTACTAATTTAAAAAAACTCTAATTATCAACGAATATATAAAAATCAATTAAAGCATTATTGTTAATTGGTGATTTCAAAAAACTATTGCAAACTTTTCATGCAGCTAAGTGCATATTTGTGATTTCATACTCTATTCCCCCTTTTCACTCCCCCTTTACACACACACTCACACACATATACATACATTATATATATATATATATATATATATATATATATATATATATAGTGTATATGTGCATGTATACACGTATGTGTATGTGTGTGTGCACAAATAGATATAGCAGTGTGCATACTAATAATTGTAAAAAGTGAATATTTATCTGATGTATCTTACCTGTCCGGCTTTCGGTAACGTAGGCCTAGGCAGAGGTTGTCGGCTGAATAAGATCCTGAATCCTTTCGCCTAACCCTATTTACCGTCACACACTTAAGCTTAAGAGTCTGCACTGGCACACCAAAGTAGTCCAAGTAATAGACCAGCGGCTGCTGCCGGTACAGAGTCCGCTCTGTCAAGACTCTATGACGCTGTGTGGGGAATGGTAAGGGAGTCCACTTTCACATTACTGTGGAAGGTGGTAGTGGTGGTGATGGCTGAATAACTACTGGTGGGGACCCCCGGCGTCACCACCCTCACCGTCTAATAGGGGGGAGGGGAGGTAGTGAGTTGCTGACGACGGTATTGAAGCGAAAAAGCAAAAAGGAAGAAAAAGGTGGAGAAAATGCAGAGTAAATGAAGAAGGAAGAGGAGGAAATAAGAAAGGGTGGGCGCGTTTTTCTTTCCGCTAGGAAAGAGGGGACGCTGACGAACAGGAGGCGGCTCTCATGTTTTCACAATCTTATGCCACTGACTGAATTGAATGCAGAGGGTGGGGATAAGACGCTGAAAGCTGCCAGAGCAGGGATAGCCAAACACAGGCGCATAAGCCAGGCAGAATCGAATTTTAGTATAACCCAATAATAAAAAGTTACAGATTTTAAAAAAAGTGGATATCCCCCGCCTATTAATAGAAATTGTTCCTGTTCATTTGCCTTGTTGGCATTTTCATGTATGTCGTAATGTCATTGGCAGGTCCATACGTATCTACTTGAATCTGCGGGGGCGGATATTTCTATGAAGATGTACAGTTGATGGAATAAGGTGGATGTGTGAAGTATATGTCACTTGTCATAATAGCACTCTTTTTCTCTGACAAGAATACTGCAATATCCTACATATCCTCCTCTATCTCCACCTCTCTCTCTCTCTCAGTGTGTGTGTGTGTGTGTGTGTATGTATTTGTGTGTGTGTGTGTGTATGTATTTGTGTGTGTGTGTGTGTGTGTTAAATGGATATCTCGCATTGTATAATCTTATATATGTTTTAGACACTATTTAAGTCACTACAGTGTGTTAAAGTCTCTTATAATTTTTTTTAACTTAATAAATTAAAGTAGGTGTGCATACATACACATGGCAGATTTTGCAAGCACAAAAATTAATTGATTGTACAAATGGTTTATCAATGTTTCAAGGATATTATGGAGTTCAACATAAAAAAAACCCCAACCATATGGCAGTTTAAATGCATATCTATTATTACATTAACGTAAAGTTGTTAATACTTAGGTACATGCATACTGAATCAAGATCTATTGTAGAGTAAATGGTTTAATGCACCAAAACTTATTTGTAACCACATTGCCACATATATTTCCTAATGGAAATACATTCAGATACTTAGTTTCACATTCTCTAAAATAGGAAAAAAAGGAAACTATTCATCAGTTTTTGACCATCAAATATATGTTGAAATTGAACAAATTAAAATCAGCATTTTTTGTTAATATTATGATAATTCCTTTTTATAGGAATGAACTTATGTTTTTGCTTTTTTTTTTTTTTTTTTGCTGGTTCGGTTTTGTTTATCCATAATTAATATTAATTTTCTAATTTTCTTCAAAATTAATAACTAATTAATTTTGAAGAAAATTATATTTTATTCTGTATTATAAAATGATTATAGAGCAATATAATCAGTTGATAAAAAAGATTAAAATTAAATTAGTAAAATAGATCACTAATTAGGACTGAGCCGATTCTACTTTAACAGGCTTGAATTCAAAGTTTTCCTTCTCCTAGATTGGTTGCCTAACCAAGGTTAAAGAGCTCAGTCTGCCATACTATTTACCCATAGCTGGAGGGAGAGTAGTTGGATTCATACCTTTCCCAAAGGTATTAGCGCTATGTGAACTGTAGCGTCGTTCAGGATTTAAACTCGGATAAGAATGATATCGATGGTGATAGCAGTATCACCATCGATATCATTCTTTTATCAACTGATTATATCATTTTTATATAATTTTTATCATTTTGTTACATTCTCATAAAACACTTAAATTCTCTCTTTCTGTCCACTTAAAATGTAAATTTTCAACTTCCTCTTTTTTTCCATTTAGACGAAATTTCCTGCTTTGGCTCATTTTTTATTCAGTCTTTTCCTGTTCACTTGAATATTTCCCCTGTTTACATGTGGTTGGGAGATGTTACTTAGATTTCAGTTAAATTTTGTTAAAAAAAAAAAAAGAAATAAAAAAAGACAACCAAACAAAAAACAAAAACATACTGGGTTATTGTTTTGAAATACTTTGATCAATGCTAAAATAATCTCATTGCTTTTAGTTATTTACTAAGCTTATGTTAGTGCAATGAAACTATTTAGTGCAAAAATAAAAATGTACATTAATTTTTAGTTTTGCATGAATGGAGCACTACTGTTTATATTACATTGCAATATATCATCTTGGTTTTAATATTCCATGTTATGTATTTTCCTTTCAATATTACGAATTTTATTGAATTCATGATGATTTTTTTATACGAAAGATCTTTGTAGCTATTTTTCCTATCAAAGATTTCGGCTTATATTAAAGATTATAGATCCAAAGCTATAGAAACTTTAAGAGAGAATAATGAATCGGAATTATTTTTATAAAATCACAGTAAATTACACACTTATTGAATTATTGTAAGAAGACGAAGAAAATATGGTACATACTGCAAAGGAATTTTTATTCCTGACTTTAAAATAACGTTTACAGGAAATGATACTCATGATCTTCCTTTAAGACAATTTCTGTTGTTATGATCTATCCATTGGGGGATTTTGTACCGAGAAAAAAAACATAATAATAATTCAAATAGCATATTTATGAGAGCATCGATTACTTTTATGGTGGGTCATTAATTTGATGTAAATGGGAAGAGCGATTAGTGTGTCAGCAAAAACCCACTTTTGGCAAAAAATACATGTATTCTCTGCTGGCTCTTTCCATGTGGTATTCCAATCAAAAAACGTAATGCCAAATCACGTTGAGTGTTTGCAACTCTTCTGAACAGACGAGATTTCCATTACTTTAAACCAGCTGTGATATCTTAAAATGTGTCATAAATGAGGAAACTCGCTTTTCATACAAATGATACTTGTTAGAATTCTCTAAAAGTTGATCCTAAATCAATTTAGTGAATAACGGGATTCAGTTACGCTTCGCATAATCAATTAGGTATCTCTGAATATCATGTCAAGTATCTACCTTCATCTCTCGGGGTAGTGGGGATTACTTGGTGATGTTCATTTTTACTCAAACAAAAGATCTACGAATATAGTAATATATTTTGGACTTCATTGCAATTGGTGCCTTAATAAAATACTAACCGCTAATTAAATATAACATTCAAATAAAGGATATTTACTAGTAGAAGATTATTATCAAAAGCTTTGGCAACAGCATCAGTACCATTACCATCAACATCAATGTTTCATTAGCATATACTATAATACTGAATCTAAAACTAGGAACGAGAAATTGATTTCCAAAAGGCGAAAATATTTATTACGTAACGAATAACGAACCGATATACGAGGTTTTCCTACTTGGGCGTTCCATCGTAGTGAATAGCAAGCTAGTCTCGCTGATTCATTACTACTGAATAGAGAGTTTGATCCTCGTTTGATGCTTCATACTTGCGATATTGCGGTAACATCTTACCTGTAGTGAACGGGTTGTGTAAATGCTTACTTAGTTTTCTTAGTTTTATTGCTAAGGTATCAGCTATGTCGCGACATATGTAAAAGAAATAATCTTTATATTACAGGGAATTCTTATCTTTCATATAGAATTTAAATACATTTACATGAAAAGCGTTTAATTTGAAAAAAATTGTTCAATCTGACTTTGTGTGAGTGTGTCCGATGCATTACAGATGAATGAGGATTTTTTTGTACTTTAATTCAAAATGGATTTTATTTAATAAAAGTGTTTGATTGTATAGGTTTTCTGCTGACAGGTATCGATTGTAATTTGCAAATGGCTTTAATTAACTGAAAATGTATTATTTATTTTCATTCCTTAAAAATAACAATAATGATGACTATTCTAATAACAGTAACAACGATAATAATCGCATTACAAAAGAGACCTTGCCAGAGAAATGAGAAAACTGTTGAACATGAAAGTGAAGGTCGTGCCAATTGTAATTGTTGCCCTTAGAACGGTCCCAAAAGTCTGGAAAAGAATTTGGGTGAATTGGAAATCAGAGGAAGGATCGAGACTATCCAAACAACAGCATTGTTAAGATCGGCTAGAATACTCCGAAGAGTCCCGGAGACCCGAAGAGACTTGTTGTCACTCAGCCTCCAGTGAAACAGCGGCTACAGCAGGTGTGGGAAACTCAATAATAATAATAATAATAATAATAATAATAATAAGAAGAAGAAGAAGAAGAAGAATTACAAGTACTTGCGAATACTGGTAGCAAACAAAGAAAGATGAAAGAAAAAGTAAGAAAAGGTCACTGAAAAAGAACAGGAAATTTTCTCGAAACCAAATTCTGCAGCAGAAATCTTGTCAAGGCAATAAACACTTGTCCCACTTGTCAGATACTCTGGACCATTCATAAAATCTACCAGGGATGAACCCTTACAAATAGACCAAAGAACAGGCCAATTGATGACTATGCACAAAGCATTACACCTAAGAGATGACAGAGACAGACTCTTTGTATCAAGAAAAAACGAAGGAAGAGGATTCGCCAGCATTGAAGATTACGTAATTGCGACAATTCGAGGACTTGAAGAATGCTTTAAAAGGAGCAAAGAAAAACTAATTACAACAGCCAGTAACAGCAGTTGCAACATATGGACAAGCAGAAACACGACAAAAACTAGAAATAGAAAAAACAACTATATGGCTACTTCAAGCGACAAACTGGAGAGATTGCATACGAAAAGACCTGGACAAGCAAGGGAAACCTCAAGAAAGAAACTGAATATTTAATATTAGTTGCTCAAAATAATGCCATAAGAACCAATTATATCAAAGCAAAAGTAGATAAGACACAACAGAATAGCAAGTGTAAGATGTGTGGGAACAGAGACGAAAATATTATTCAGATAAAGCGAATTCTACGAATCAGCACAAAGGTAATCAAAGACTAGGCACAACTGGGTGGGAAAGGTAATCCACTGGGAATTGTGTAAGAAATTAAACTGACTATACTAAAAAAATGGTATATGTACAAATCAGAATCCCTCCTGAAGAATGAAAATAATAGAATTCTCCTGGATTATGACATACAAACGGATCACCTAATCCCGACTAGAAGACCACACCTAGTATTAATTAGCAAGAAGATAAAAAAGAAATTGTCATCTGGTGGATTTTGCAGTTCCAGCGAACCCTAGTAAAAAAGAAAAAAAAAGAAAAAAAAAAAGAAGAAGAAAAAAAAAGAACTGAAAATATAGACAAATACATCGACCTCGCCAGAGAGCTGGAAAAACTAAAGAACATAATAATGATGATGATGATGATGATGATGATAATAATAATAATAATGCCATAAGAACAAACCATATGAAGGCAAAAATAGATAAAACGCAACAGAATAGCAAGTGTAGAATGTGTGGAGACAAAGACGAAACGGTTAATCATATAATAAGTGAATGCACAAGGCGAGTCTAAGACTATGCACTAGTGGAAAAGATGATCCACTGGGAATTGTGCAATAAATCAAATTTTCATCGTGCACAACCCGGAGTCTGTCCTGGATAATGAGATGCATAAAATTACCTGGTGCTTTGAGATAAAGACGGGTCACCGAATCCTGGTTAGGAGACCAGATGTAGTGTTAATTAACAGGAAGAAGAGAACTTGTCATCACGTAGATTTTGCCGCCCCGGCGAATCACAGAGTGAAAATAAAACAAAACGAAAAGATAAACAAATACTTGGACCTGGCTAGAGAACTGAAAAAAAAAAGAAAAAAAAAAGAAGACAAATATGGAACATGTGGGTAAAGGTCGTGCCAATTGTAATTAGTGCCTTTGGAACCTTCCCAAGGGTTTGGAAAAGCACCTGTAGGAATTAGAAATCAGAGGAAGAATCAAGACCATTCAAACAACAAGCACTGTTTAGATCAGCTAGAATACCCAGAAGAGTCCCGGAGAGCCAAGGTAACTTGCTGTCACTCAACCTCTAGTGAAAGACCATCAGCTAACACTAGTGGGGAAAACTCTTAAGAAATGAATGATAATAATAATAATGATGATGCATCTTTCGGATTTTTAATGGAGAATATATAATAATAATAGGGCGTTCTGAAAGTAAAGCCTTCTATCTATTTCCATGGAATTTGCAATAGATACAGGAAGTACAATAACAGCTTTGTATAGAGCAAGTTTTCAACTCAAAAACAACTATTTTGTCACTTATTGCTAACGAGGAACAAGAGTCTGTATGCTGTGCGTTTATATTTTGCTTTTTATCGCAACTCCCAGTTAGTCATTCAACGATCGTTAGCAATAGATAAATAGAAATGAAAATAAAAAATAGTAATAAGAAATTCGAATACTACATACAGTATTGCTAGTGTAATGTAAATAAAATGTTGGAGTAGTATTATTCGAAGATGGTTATATGTAGCATGACGATCTGCGAGTTGTGAAAAAAAGCAAAGGAAATTCAGATGAGCAAACTACTTTTCCTATCTTGGGGTAATAGTTATTAAGCTAATATCGCAGATTCATTACTACTAAATAGCGAGTTCGATTCTCGCTAGATACCCTATATTTGCGATATTGTGTCATATCTTACCCATGGCGAACGGGTTGGGTAAATACCTAATAATGTTAATAATAATTGAGGATGCTAAAACGACCTTTATATTGAATAATATTTACATTTGAAAGATAAACGTATGAAATTGTTGCCAGTCAGTGGACAAGTAAATACATATCTAATATTTTCTCCTTGACAAAACAAATGAATTAATTTATAAATATAATGGAACTTAATGAGAAAGTGGATTAATTTAGTCTTTCCTTAGAACATTCTAGTTTATTTTTGCTGTTTGATGATTTTCATGCCGATTCCTTTTGTCTTATTTATCTGAATTTATGAGATGAGGTTTGATAATTTGTATTATTTAGATTTTTCGGACTGTTGTCCTCACTTTATTGTTATATACGAAAACATTTCACAACATGAGTAAAGGTAAAAAAAAATCGTACATAAGTATAAATGTAAAATTATCAGGTAAAAAGAGCATGAGGTTGATAGGTTCTAAAAATTCACTCTGGATTGTCCGGTTGAGCATGGCGCAACGAGTGATTATTTTGTAAAAAAAAATCCAACAAAATATTTCCCAATACATAATATAAAGCTAGATGTTTTACATAGAAATTACACTTTTATTAACAGTAAACAATTTAATAATGAGTCGTTGGGGAAAAAGCTAGATGGGAACTACACAAGGTTGCTGCGTGATGTCTTGAACAAATTATGGAAGCAACAACCCAGAAAAATGGTCACTTACCTTCTATCACACAAACCGTCCAAATAAGACGAACAAGACATGCTGGACAGTGATAGAGAAGTAAGTAAGGACGAACTCATAAGTGATGTTCTTCTGTTGAGACCTACACATGGACACACCAGTGTAGGCCGACCAGCAAAATCTTACTTTAATCAGCTTGGTGCAGATACTAGATTCCGTGCGGAGGACTTACCTAGAACGATGACCGATAATAACGGGTGGAGAGAGAGAGAGAGAGAGAGAGAGAGAGAGAGAGAGAGAGAGAGAGAGAGAGAGAGAGAGAGAGAGGGGGAGGAGAGAGAGAGTCATATGAATCCGTGCTCTTAGCACGATTCGGTAATGATGAACTATAAATGCCTGAATACTTTTAATGATGATTATTTAATATTGTGAATAGAAGTTAATATGCGTAATGCTTGCTTAAGAATAAACTATTTACTTGATCTCTGCGCGGACATCAATAGAAGTGATAACAAGTTATTAATAGAATGGCAAAATTTGTATAATTTTCGTTCTATTCTTTTTATAGCGCTAGAAGACTGAAAATTCAATGTAATAATTTCCTCCTATAAATATTTATAAGTAATCCTTGAATACAACTTTTGATATTCTTATAAATAAAATAAACATTTATTTTGTGTGCTGCTAAGAGAAAAATATATTTTTTGAATTATGTTAATGTTTTTAATGAAATTCAAGAAGAAAATAATGGCGATATCCATTAACCGACTGTAGAAGAACGATGGTTGGTTGAATATCGTTTCCTTGTACAGAATAAATGCAAGAACAATTCACGATGAATTAATAGTAAGAATATTTCATTGCCTGAGCAAACAGAATAGAATATACACATGATAGATGAGATACAAGAAAGAGTTTAAACTGAGTTGAATGAATGAAATGTCCTAATATGAAATGAAATGAGTCTTTAGTAGAGAAAGTGTTGAGTTATTCATATATAGCTGGTAGAGAAGGAAAGTGTAAAGACTATTCCAAACTCATGAAAAAAGTATGACATTTAAGTAAAATTAACAGATCTTACTTGTTATTTACAAAGTTTTCTTTAGTCTGGCACGCTGCTTATAGTACTTGCTGTTCATAAGTGGTCACCCATTTACGTAGTAAGCAGGCTCATAGCTACTTAACTTCGGTTAGCTCATGGGAATCGGTGTTTTCAGCGTAACTTGTCTGTAAGTGCGCAATAAATAAACACGGTTACTTGCAAATATTCTTGCTTAATATTTGATCATGCTTGAAATTTTTAAGTCTAACCAAGAAAAGAATTGTAAAACAAGGACTTGATTTTAAAATAAAAATGAATTAAATTCGAAATTTGGCCAGATAAAGAATGATAAAACTAGTGAATAATGCAATAAGCAACGTGTATTAATGTAATTTATTGATAAAGCGAGGACAACAACGCACATGTAGAAGTGGTTTCTAAGGAGCTTCTGAAAAAAAGAGAGATAACTAAAGACTTAAAACAGAAGTTATGAATTTATTAAAAGTTACATCTACGTCTTTTTAGGCTGAGAATACACCAAGTATCACATATCAAAAAATGCCGTTAGCCGCTTCAGTTTGAAACTGGAACATAATCTATTTTGAATTTTTCATTAATTTATTAATTGCTTCATTTTTTAAATCTCTAGATTGACCTCTGGTGATATATAAACGAATGTTTCAGCTCACTACTTTAATTTTCAGATATAACTTATGATTTATAATTAAGAGTATAGACACATGTTAGCAATAATTATTTTATCCATATAATAAGGTTCTCTCATAGGTTCAATTATTTAGTGTATACAACATATACCTTTTGTTATTCAAAAAAAAAAATATCATATCCATTTTTTTTATTATAACGCTTTTTTATTCATTGAACAATTAAAATTGCCATTATCTCAATGCATCTTTCATAATGATCGTGGATTATTTCCCTTTTCTCCTTATTGTAATTGTTACTTTAGTAAAAATTGTATTTTTCATTCAGTCAGAAAAATTATTATCTACTGTAAAAGTAATTGGAATATTTGAATGTTATTTATTAGTATCTGTACCAGTGGTGTAGTTAGAAGCGGGACTGGGGTGGCAATTGCTCCACCCAAAGTATATTCTTTAAAAGTGGCGCCTTTCCAAGAAGCAATAATTTAAAAAAAATAGTTCTTGTATGCAATAAAAGTAGCATCATCATCATCTTCGACTACGTGAAAGTAAAAAGAGATGGAGACGAAATTATACACACCTGTACATGGCGGAAATAAATGATAAAGGCCAGTTGTAAAAACATCGACACCCCCCACCTCAAAAAAGAAAAAAGAAAGAAAAAAAGAAAATGATCCACATAAATTCTTTTCGCACTTGCGTGAATAGACACCAAACATCTTTTAAGGGATACGACTTCCAAGTATTGCAAAGAAGCCCAAATCGTTAAAAAAAACTATTCATAAAAGATTAAATTGGAAAAGAACAATCCAGATTAATGTCTATTAGTCATTGGCTTGTGAATGTTTAGTTTATAAATTCAAAAAAAGTGTTCCAACCATTCTTCTAAACTGGATTTTCTATTGAGTTTCTCAAGAAAAATATGGAAGAATGTTCGAGTGCCTTCAGAGTGAACTTCTTTTTTTTTCACACAAAATTCGGCGTTTTCATCTACAATGGAAATCTAATCTATCTGATAAGATAAAACGAGAATTCTTCCAAACTTTAGTCGTGTCAGTGCTACTGTATGGCTGCATCACTTGGACTTTAACGAAACTTTTGAAGAAAAGCTAAATGAGAACTACACAAGGGTGCTGCGTACTGTCTTGAACAAACTCTGGAAGCAGCACTTCACAAACCATCCAAATAAGGCGAACAAGACATACTGGATACTGCTAGGATGAACTTATGTGGCATTCTTCTGTAAATACCTACGCATGGACCCACTAGTGTAGTGCAGTGAAAAAAATACATTGATCAGCTCTATGTGGATACTGAATGCAAAGCGAGGGACTTTCCAGGAGCAATGGCCGATAGTAACGGGTGGCGAGGGAGGGTCATGGGAATCCGTGCTTTCAGCACGACTAGATGATGATTACTTTATTATTCAAAGTATATAGAGGTGCTCAAATCTTACTTGTACAATTTGTAGATTTAGCACAGAGCTATCTAATCAAGAGGTTTAATTTGGATAACATATTTTATAGCCTAATATGAATTAAAATAAAATACAAAGAAATATACAAAATTAGGAGCCATTGACACACGTTTTTTGTAAACAAATCTTTGTTTGCTACTTCGTTTGGGTGCTGTTTATTTAAGTGCACTCAAAAGGCTCGCTCTTGGTATTTACCAAGACCGCCCACCATGTTAGAGTGTAACACAAGGTTATTTTAACGTGGGAAGCCACGCACAAACCGAAGCTCATGCGTGGCTAGTCAAAGAATGCGTGGATCCCATCGGATTACGCTGCTATTTTGCCCAGAGGCCTGGACTGCCAAAGGATCACTCTTAGGTTACAGAGTAATCTCCCAACAAAAAAAAAAAACAAAAAAAAAACACATCTGAAAACAGTATCGTTTCTCTGATATTACTAGCATAAGTAAATTAGTCTCACTAAATGTTTCTGTCATATCTTATATTGAATATATATTTTCAATTCTTTGTAAACTTCTATGTAAATTCTCTATGCTTTTTTCTATTAATTAAATAGCATATTTTTGTTATATACATGTATATCTTTTTATTTGTTCACCCTTCATGTTTTTCCTATGATATAATATTAAAGTAATTGATTAATTAACCCAAAACAAGTAATTATATAAATCACCACACTAGCAATGATAACAAATTATTATTCCGGATATTGTCGATGCTTTTAATGTCTTTTGCCAATATTATTTATTCCTATTAAAATGAAACAGTCTATTTGATAAAAGTTATATATATATATATATATATATATATATATATATATATATATATATATATATATATATATATATATATATATATTTGTGTGTGTGTGTGTGTGTGTGTGTGCGTGTTGTATATCAGTGATATTTTGCTAAACAGATTCTTAATTTTGTAGAATTATATTTTTTGTGCATATAGACTATTACTGAGTTAATGTTTTGAAGAATGGTCCAAGTATACAATGTCAAGTTTTTACTTTTATTTTACTAAGCCAGGTAAAATTACACTTAGAGGTTTGTTTAGTGATATCAACTCGAGCTTTTTTTGTTTTTGTTTTTAGAAAAATATTCCATAATATCAGCTTTAAACTTAATTTTTGGAAAAAATTGTATCTATCGCATTTCTAGAAACCAGATTTCTTCATATAATTTGTATTTATATCCACTGTTTCATTGTTGATATAAAGCAAAACAATCATGATGCATAATCTGCGCTTTCCAAACTGGTAAATAATTGAAAAAAGTTTTATCCCATCAATTCTTGGTGGACAATTTTCCATTACGTTGATTGTGCATTTCAATTGTCAAGAGAAATTCCTTAATTAGCATAAAATTTGATGATAGAGAAATAATGAATGAAAAGAAAACAATGAAAAATAAAAATTCTAGCTTTCAAATAATTTAAAAAAAATTTTTTTTTTAAATCTCTTTTCTAATACTTCTTCGCTCTTCACCACATAATAGCATGTATTGTTTTCTATATAAATCGTGCAAGTCTTTAGTCATGAAAATTGTAATGATTAAGTGACCGAATTGAGGTTTCAACATGGGAAAACTGTATTCACTTACAAAAATTAATTAAAGTAAAGTACGCGGAGTGGTCTATTGTCGGTATCAGTCAGACAGCGAGGGAGTCTATCTTATTTTTGCTAGTGCTAGACCAGGGAGATTATTTTATGCGTCTGAGGTGGAGCACCACACCTACCGTCAGCTCCCCACTTTACCGCACAGAAGCTGTGTTACTCATACGCTGGGTGGGTAAGGGCCGGTATCAAACCTGGAAACTTATGGTTTCGAAGCGGACTCACTTATAGCTTGACCACATCAATTTATAGTTTCCTAAATCTATATATAGGTCCAATAAGCTTAGATAATTTCTTTTTGGATAAAATACCCATGTCATATGAATTCTCAAGAATCGTAGCCAGTTATAACTTGATTCTTTTTTGTTTTATACTAGCAATAAAAATAAACATATTACCAATAATAAAACTGAATATTCTGTACTAGATAATTTCTACTTGATGATATTTGGATAATTTTAGGTCTGGTAATTTTAGGTATTTTATAGCTTGGTCGAATGTTCCAATGGCAGAGGTTCTTTTGAAAAAATTTTGTTTGTCTTAAATCTACCCCGAGCAGTTTTGGAAGTTGTAACATTTCTGGCGTAATAAAAATGTCTGTTCTGAAGTAGTCTCCTAACGATTCCCTTCGCTGTTTTATTTTTAAAAGTTTTTATTGGTGCTTCAATTATTTTTAAGGGGGGGGGGGCTGGGAGATATACTGGTAGTTGTAAATTCTCACTATATTAGCGATACACTAGATTTATCTAAAACTCTCTAATCTTGTAATTAGAGTTGCTATTTCTTTCAAGAATGATTTGTGTGGATAAGGTGTTATCGGTTAAATCGAACTTAACGGACCTAAATTTTACCATCGTATGTCACCTCGCCGAAAGAAAAATACCAAAAATCAGGGAATTAATCGAATTTAATTAAATTTTCAGTGTTGATATAGTAATGAATAAACGATACAATGCACCAGCTATTTTATTGAAAACTTTTACATTTTTTCATCTCAGTTAACTTTGAATCACATCGTTTTTTGGAATCTGTGTTACGCCTCAAAGATACGTGGTTCAAAGTTAACTGACCTGAAAAAATGTATTTTTTTCTTTCGGTGGGGTGATACGATGATGGAATTTAGGTCCGTTAAGTTCGATTTAACCAGTGTTATGAATAGTGTCTATCATTTTATGCTCATTTAATTCATAGTTTATGGCATGATTTGAAATGAAATTGATTTAAAGAAATAAAAAATAAACAAATAATCAATAACAAACAATTATTAAATAATCAGTTTCTGAATTCACAACTATAACTGTAGGGAAAGTTTGTTAAAAATTAGAGTAAATTTGATTACACTGGCCAACACACTTTTTGGTAATTCAGGTTTCAGATTTGTTTTCAGCTAATTTGAGGTTGCTAATTTCGAAATAGTATTTGCCTATTACATCAAGTTTTCGGTCTATGAAATATCCCTAATTTTAAAGTAAGCTCTCTTCACGACATCACTAATGTTTATCCTTTTGCCAGATATTGTAAATTTTTCACAAATATAACAAAAAGAATCTAGACAATTGAAATCATTCTGCTGATTTATTGTGCTATTTTAGGACATCAATCTGAAAAGTAAAAATAAAAACCTAGTAAATCTTTCGTAAATTCATCCTGTTCCTTAATACTTATTAGCCCAACTTTAAACTTGTTTGTCAATTTTTTGTATTATATCCCTACGCAACATATTGAATATATGCATTCAGAAATATCGTGAGATTTTAAAGTTAAAACTGACATTATCTAAAATTCTAATATTTAGACATGTTACATTAAAAAAACTAATATGATTAAAATTGTATCATAGGACAAAAACTTGATGTGATGAGAAAAACCAGATGTCACTTTTAAAATTTATGACCTCAAATTAACCAAAAATAACTCAAACTTGAGTCACCAGAAAACTTTTTTTTTGCTAGTGTTATTTATAATATACTTGAACAAAGAAAGCGACAATTATTATATAGAGCTATATACACTGAGTAGCATTATTTGTTTAATAAAATAATGGCTACATTTAACGATGTCGTACATGGAATTGATAAATAATTGTTAATTTTACTAATATTTTATCTTAATTTTATTTCCTGTTCGGTATTACTCACCATTAGTAAATAGCATGGATCAGGAATAAAGAATTAATATCCATTCTGCATTGGAAAACCTGTTTTTCGGGTGGGTGGGGGGGCTGCTGCTTCACAACCTGAGCTACAAGATCTTTACAATTGGTAGAAGATTAAATCTACCCTTACTCTACATTCTTCTTCCCAGATAGCTTGATGCGATTTTTTAAATGTTACTGGCGTTTATATATATATATATATATATATATATATATATATATATATATATATATATATATATATATATATATATATATATCCTTATACTAACAATTGTAGTAATATTAACTTGAACTTGTATTACATGAAACATTGTAAGCATCATTAATTTTTTTATTAGAATTTCTCCCAGTTTAACAACAACTGCTCTTGCATTTTTCACTTATTATTGCATGCATAGAGCATTTACAAAATATTAAAATATAATATATATTAGATTATACATGTTTAAGTTTAGTTTAATATGGTATAAGGCCAAATGAAAAGAAGCAGGACGTAAAGTTGTATTGCAGTAAGGTTTTATGGGGAAAGACCCAACATTAAAATGACCATTCGAAATCTTGTCTTTTTAGCCGAGCATTCAGACACCGACTACTGACAAGAGAAAGGTTGAAATGTTTTAATTTCCCACAGTCAAATTGTTGTTAACATCTTATTACAAACTAGCATCGCTAATTGAGTTTGTAGAAGACGAGAAAAAGAAAATGCAAGTTCATTTTTTTTCATAATTCAAAATAATGAATGTTAGCTTTGGGAAGACAAACGACCCCAAAATGTTATTAAGCCCCTGTTCCACACTGAGACGTCTAAAAATACAATATGTATTACTCTTTTCATCAATCACAAAATGAGACATGAGTTATGTAGTTGTAATTAAAATCATAATTTGAATTATTTTTATATGGCTGCCTTTGTTAAAAAACTCGAATATTCGAATCTGTCTAGAACATAAAATAAGAAGTGTTGTTACCATGGTAATGGAATTGCTATCATTGAAAATAATGAGACACATTAAAAGAAAATGAAATAGATTATCAACGAATCATAATTATGTATTTACATACATTTTTTGTAATTTGGGTGTATTTGTTAACCAAAATTTAATTTATTTAAAAATCATCTACAATACACACCGTTTTCTGATTAAAAAGCGAGTCCTGTTTTATTTCTTGACTGCCAAGAATCTTTTCTGTGATTGTTCAGACTTATCAGCTAAAATTTATCAAATCAAATATTTTCTTTGATAATTTGTGACAATAAGATTCCAGGACACTATTAACATTATAAACTTCTATTTTGTTTGTAACCCCTATTCAGTTGAATCTTGAAGATGATTATCAGCAGCTAACAATTCAAAACCATTTTCTATTGATGCTTTTGTATCATAGAATGGTCTCTGTTCTTATCAATAAAATGAATAGCCGGATACAACTTCCTTTGAAGAACTGGAACAATTATTAAGGGCGAATTTAACAATACCTAAAATGGTCAAGAGCGAAATCCCCTAGATGATTCATCTTCACTGTGTTTATATCAAACAAAGTTCTTTACTTTTTATGTGTCATAATGTACAATGTCACAACATCTCTTTTCCAATGCCCATTCACATTTTACTGACACAAGTGACACACATTTAATAGGTAATTAATACACATAGTAAAAATTACGTTTTTCATTTTTGAAGATTCGTTATTTTGCTTCTTTTCATTTGGAACAATATATCAAATATGCTTTTGAAGATGAAATTAACAATGGAATCAAATACAAACCAGCATTAATTCAACACACTTCTCATGAAAACTGCCAATCACCGGTATCATAAAGATTTGCCGTTTTTGTATAATTGTAACACAGAAAAAATGGCACACAGTAGTGAAGGTTTTTTTTTGTTAGCGCAATAGTGCTAAATGTTTTAATTTAGAGAAAAAGATAATTTCCAATTTAATTTACAACTTAATGATAATCTACGTTTGCACTCACTTTGGATCGTATTAATTTCTCAAGGGAAATAAATGTTAAATGCTAATTATAGAATACTTTCTCCTATTTATGTACCCACAGTTATAAGCATGGCATCGAGCTTAATGGCCACCACAGTCGGCTTTTCAGCGAGTTACTATAAACTTAAGATTTAATGCATTAACTCAACAAGAAATTTAATTCTATGTGTATCAAAATAGTTATGCGTACGTTGTTTTTTTTAATTGAACACAAAAATCTCCATGACACTGTTGGGTTAGAAAAGGTAATAAAGTTAATTATTATTAGTTGGTTGGCTTAGAGGCCTCCCAACTTATTACATATATGAACAAACAACTCCAACTAAGGGTGTTAAATGCACAATGGACTTTAATACACGGAGCACGTGGAGAAGCATTTATACAACGAGATACATAAGAAACAACATGGTAGATATATGAGTAACACATATATGAGACAAGATACAAAATGGAAGTATAACAGAGATACATAAATGTACATGTAAAAGATATGAAGAGTCCATAAGTCAAAGTCACTTCCTACGTAGTGTCGGGGCGATGAAACCCCACACACAAGAAGGGTGTATACATAAGTGTCTAACCCATGTGTGTTCGTTGAGTCCCGGAGAAGAAAGAGAATTCAAAACTGGCGCTTGCCTGCTTAAATAGTCAGAGCGCTTGGTGGTGAAAACCAGAAACACAAAGGAAGATAACTCTTCCAGCCAAACAAGGACAGACAATCCCACAACACTATAAATGCCGTATACTGCGAAACAAGTGTGCTTTGGTGTCTGAAGGTGTGAGTTGAATCCATGAGCTAGACAATGGGGATGTACACTGACTCAATTGAAGGACAGTATGATACAACAAATAGGGTGAAAATAACCGAAAGACTAAAATCCCAACGAAGAATGCTGAACATGTTGGAAAATAACATACTCCATCACTAGACAAAATATATGGTTCTGTTCAAAATTAACCGAAGATTACTTGATCCACACGAGGAAGGCCGAAATGACAGGATAAAAAACAGTAAGAAGGATGCATTGTTTGATTGATTGCTGGATTTCAATGCTTCGTCAACCCGTCTGGGATTATTCTATGCCTAGTTTACACTTTTGTGTAGTTAAGAGTTTTTTTTTTTCGTTTCAATATGTCAATATCGTCTGGGATTGCTTTCTAATAACTGCTTCGGAAGTATCATGTTAAGAGAATACTTTGCATGATATTGATCAGGTTTACGTTTATAATATTTGGTATAATTTTGTTTATCTCAAGAAGGACAAAATGTCATCTATGTTTACATTTTCAAATATATCTTTCATATTATTTGCATTGAAAAGGCGTTTTCTCATGAGAGCGAACACTCCACATTCTATGAGAAAGTGCTAAACAGTTCAGGGTTTTTGACATCTTAAAAACTGTGGTTGTTCCTTTGAGTATAAAGGAGTGCGTAAATCTTGTGGGACTTAAAAACTTATTTCTTTCTGGATTTTCTGAAAGCTGATCTCAATTCTCCCGAAGTGGTTTTTAACAAGAAGAATTTATTGTGGTTGTTGTTCCAGTGTTGTTGCCATTTTTGTATGGAAGAGGCTATTAATTTTAGGTTTCAAGTCAGTGTTTTAATTTTTGAGGAGCCATGTCTAAAGCCGATTTGGCTGCCGAGTCAGCTCTTTTGTTTCCTTCAAGTCCAATGTGACTTGGGAACCAGAATCTCTTTAAAGTTGAACTACCCTGGAGATTTAATGATAAGGGGGCTTCCAGTTTTTAATTTCTTAGTGATAGTAAGATAAAAAGAGAGTCTGGAATATGTCAAAACTTTTGTGGTTACTTTTCGGGATGTTGAGTGCTAGAACTATTCATGGGCTTTAGTTATGAAGATGGAGCTTTCCTTTGGAAGAGCTTTTCTGAAAATTTTCCCATTTATTATCGTTGTCCTTGGAACCATCTGTAAAGATGCAGAGGTGGTTGAGTTATAATTGATTGTGGAGTTTGTTTTCGTAAGTGCTAGGATAGGTTTTTATTTTGGTGAGCTCACTTTAGGTGCTTTAATAATCCAAGGTAGCATTTTAAGTATGGTCTCATATATGTTGATAAGAAGGATTTTAGATTCTTTCAAGGTTGGGTTGCCTGAAAGAATCATTAAATATCTTATACATTTTTGATAAAATATTTTGGAAGAAAATGTTTTGGTAAAATTCTCTAAGAAATATTTTTCTCGGTCAGTATAACTTTCGTATCCCTTCCGAATTTGGAATTTATTAATAAGATAGGTATGATATGTTTGCATGCTGAGAGAGAGAGAGAGAGAGAGAGAGAGAGAGAGACAGACAGACAGACAGACAGACAGACAGACAGACAGACTGGTTGCTTCTAATAGAAGATTTGTTGCGCTTGTTCCTTTATTTGCGCCTTGAGTGATTTATACAGTTACAGATAAACAATCATAGGAATCATTTAAGCCAATTAGAAATATCCAAATTTTCAAAATCAGTAGTTAGAAAGTAATTTAAAAATGTAATATTAATTTTGTTATAAATCTTAATCTTCTATAGGTATTAGATATATGAAATATTTAATCTAGTGTGTAAGTTACGGGTATCATATTTGCAAGATTAGTGAAATTTGTGGTAGTCACTAGGGAAAATGAAAAAAGTCTGTGCAACATTTGTGGGAATCTTTTAGAAACCTTATTGATAGTAATTTAGGAGAATAGTATTTCATTTCAAGGCTACACATATAGTACAACTGACCCTTTAAGAGATTCAAATGAGTAAAAGAATGACATTAAAACAGGATATATTTGAGGTTACTAAATGTCGTCTGATAGAAGAGAGTGTAAGGATTTTCCAAACGAGTAAACAGAGATGCTATGACTGTTTTCCCTTCTGACAATCCTAATTATAATATTGATGCAATTTCTTCAGAATATTTCATAATTCCACGGAAATTCTACTTTTCATGCAAACAAATATTAGTATGTTAACCGAGAAGTTTGTATTTTTCTGACGACGAGATGCATAGTCAGAATCTGAATTCAGATAATGTATATTCTAAAATAGAGATACACAAAATTAAATCTGATTACGACAGTTTTAATGTGCTCTTGCTGACACTTTGTATGCCAAACTATAGTTCAATCAACTAGGATTTTGTATGCTATTAACGTAAGTTCGACTAACCTGATTTCTATGACACGTTCATGACATATCCTATTATTGTTTTTATCTTCTTGATATTTAAAATTCAGATTCATCACAAATTAAATTATATTGTTTTTCATTTTATTTAGATGAATAGAAAATGATAGCAAGTTTCATTTCTTTAAGTATTTTGTTGTGTCTATTAGAAAGTGGGACTGAAGAAGTGATTCTAATTTTTGTTGCCTTCTGTAAATCTTATTTCTTTCTAATACCTTTAAGAAAAACATGGTCTCATATTTTCTTACCTTCCTCATTGACCATTTTGCCCTGATGTATTTTACATTGAGAAATAAGCTGAAGTGACAAAATTAAAGATAACTATCTAATAATCTATAGCTCCTCCATTTGCCTGAATAAAAGTAGTTATGCCACGAGGCATGGAATCTTTGAACTCTTGGAGTTAATACATTGGTATATCTATCCAGGGACATTCTGGGTGTAGTTGGAGGGAATTTAGTGAGGCCTGTAATATCTCAATGGGATTAAAATCTGACGGGCTGGCGGGGTAGTACCTGGAAGTCAACTGAATGTTCCTGTGGGTGGGTGCGTTATCTAGCTGGAAGAAAACACCACCATCAGGAAACATAGCTTAAAGAAACATAAATGGGTACACACTATCAACATGTTAAGAAAGAGTAGGTTCCTTGTATATTCAAAGAGGATACGTTTCACACTATTACAGAGTCACCGCCAACTTTTACAGCAGAATGTTGACAGGCTGAATCCATATCCTCAGGTGGCCCTCTCCACACATAGATATAACTGTTTGCCTGAAAGAGCTAAAAACGTGACCAGACGACATGGCGATAGCTCTCCGTGATCCAATGGCAATGTTTGCTAGCCCAGGTTAGAGGCAGAGCTTATAGTCCTGGTGTCAATAACGGTACCCTTGTAGGTTGAAGATTACGAAACCACGTTGAATGCAATATATGCTGTAAAAATTATTGGCTGATAGTTAATTTACACAAAATTTGAATTGGGGTGTGATTTAGTGTAATGTTCCTATTTGTTTGATGTTTATTATCCTTGTTAGTTTCCGGCGATCTATTATTTTATCCATTTTTAGGGGCTGATGATGTCTTTCCTGAACTCAGATATTCTTTGCATACTCTTGATACTATTGCTCGAGAAATCCATAGAACTTTCACCACCTGAAAAATAGAGTGTCCCATTTTTCTGGTATCAACAATTATTCCACAGTGAAATGGTGTTAATCTTATCCACATCCCAATGATGCCACAGCAACACCCATATAACATTTGTCTGGTCCATTTGTACAAGTGGGAGAGAGGAAAACCATCCGATCTAATGTTGTCCTTAATGTTTTAACAATTCAGAATAGAAAAAAATGTAAGTTATGCTATCTCAAAATTATCAAATGCAGGTGCAAAGGACGTTCAAAAATTATTAACAATACCTTTATCTAAAAATGAGTTTTAAAAGTATTTTGCAGTTACGTTAACCCAAAATAGCTTTTGAGGAAATTTAAAGTGTTGGTCACTTAGTATTATCTTGTATTTATTGATTTTATAACATAAATCATAAAAAGGATTGATGAAATGACTGCAGCTTTTTAAAAATGTATTAAACAAATCAATCTTTACATTATAGCTCGGCACACATATTTATGAATTAACATTATCAAAATGTATAAATACACAAGCCAACACTGCTCACTAATATAATCTTGCTTATATATATAATCTGGTTGGCCACTTTCAATTTGCACTAATATTAACATGTCTATGCATGCGTGCAAGTTTCTTGATTCTCATATTTGAGCGTGGGAAATATATGTTGTATTCAGAAAAGAAACTTTTACTAATTATGCCAACATCATTTAACCTAATTTTTCTTTTTCAATAAATTGCAATGACGTTTCTTGGGATCTATTTTTCCAAAACATTTGTCTACTTAGAAAATGTTCCTTATTTTGGGGTGACTTTCCATGATAGATTTTATATAATTAGTTATCATAGGTATATAAAGTTTCTTTCCAAATGTTTCTGCTATATTACTTTGTTTATATTGTTTTAAATTAAGTTGTAAAGAGTAAAGAGTAATAACTTTATTTAGTGTAAATGTCCATAAAAGGAAAATTATTTCAATGAAATACCGAATCATCTACATGTATAAATCATAGATTTATATACATGAGGAATTTTATGAACAGACTAATGGTTAAATAATTGGGGAAATATACCCATAAATGCTAATCATTGACCTCAGTAATTAAGACATTCAAACGAATATATATTGAGCAGCATTATAACGAATAGCTGTCACAGCACAAACATGACCAATACCCTTTGTATGGACACGCTTTCTATCTTTTCCACTCTCTCAGGCGTGCAGATACAACGTGTCCATTGTTGGATTGGAGCACATCATTATAACTAATAGCAGTCACAGCACAAACATAACCAATACCCTTTGTATGGACACGCTTTCTATCTTTTCCACTCTCTCAGGCGTGCAGATTCAACGTGTCCATTGTTGGATTGGAGCACATCATTATAACTAATAGCAGTCACAACACAAACATAACCAATACCATTTGTATGGACACGCTTTCTATCTTTTCCACTCTCTCAGGCGTGCAGATACAACGTGTTCTTTTGTTGGATTGGACATATCATTATAACTAATAGCAGTCACAGCACAAACATAACCAATACCCTTTGTATGGACACGCTTTCTATCTTTTCCACTCTCTCAGGCGTGCAGATACAACGTGTTCTTTTGTTGGATTGGAGCAATCATTATAACTAATAGCAGTCATAGCACAAACATAACCAATACCCTTTGTATGACACGCTTTCTATCTTTTCCACTCTCTCAGGCGTGCAGATACAACGTGTTCTTTGTTGGATTGGAGCATATCATTATAACTAATACAGTCACAGCACAAACATAACCAATACCCTTTGTATGGACACGCTTTCTATCTTTTCCACTCTCTCAGGCGTGCAGATACAACGTGTTCTTTTGTTGGATTGGAGCATATCATTATAACTAATAGCAGTCACAGCACAAACATAACCAATACCCTTTGTATGGACACGCTTTCTATCTTTTCCACTCTCTCAGGCGTGCAGATACAACGTGTTCTTTTGTTGGATTGGAGCACATCATTATAACTAATAGCAGTCAAAGCACAAACATGACCAATACCATTGTATGGACACGCTTTCTATCTTTTCCACTCTCTCAGCGTGCAGATACAACGTGTTCTTTTGTTGGATTGGAGCATCATTATAACTAATAGCAGTCACAGCACAAACATAACCAATACCTTTGTATGGACACGCTTTCTATCTTTTCCACTCTCTCAGGCGTGCAGATACAACGTGTTCTTTTGTTGGATTGGAGCATATCATTATAACTAATAGCAGTCACAGCACAAACATGACCAATACCATTTGTATGGACACGCTTTCTATCTTTTCCAATCTCTCAGCGTGCAGATACAACGTGTTCTTTTGTTGGATTGGAGCATATCATTATAACTAATAGCAGTCACAGCACAAACATGACCAATACCATTTGTATGGACACGCTTTCTATCTTTTCCACTCTCTCAGACGTGCAGATACAACGTGTTCTTTTGTTGGATTGGAGCACATCATTATAACTAATAGCAGTCATAGCACAAACATAACCAATACCCTTTGATGGACACGCTTTCTATCTTTTCCACTCTCTCAGGCGTGCAGATACAACGTGTTCTTTTGTTGGATTGGAGCATATCATTATAACTAATAGCAGTCACAGCACAAACATGACCAATACCTTTGTATGGACACGCTTTCTATCTTTTCCACTCTCTCAGGCGTGCAGATACAACGTGTTCTTTTGTTGGATTAGAGCATATCATTATAACTAATAGCAGTCACAGCACAAACATGACCAATACCCTTTGTATGGACACGCTTTCTATCTTTTCCACTCTCTCATGCAGATACAACGTGTTCTTTTGTTGGATTGGAGCATATCATTATAACTAATAGCAGTCACAGCACAAACATAACCAATACCTTTGTATGGACACGCTTTCTATCTTTTCACTCTCTCAGGCGTGCAGATACAACGTGTTCTTTTGTTGGATTGGAGCACATCATTATAACTAATAGCAGTCATAGCACAAACATAACCAATACCCTTTGTATGGACACGCTTTCTATCTTTTCCACTCTCTCAGGCGTGCAGATACAACGTGTTCTTTTGTTGGATTGAGCATATCATTATAACTAATAGCAGTCACAGCACAAACATAACCAATACCCTTTGTATGGACACGCTTTCTATCTTTTCAACTCTCTCAGGCGTGCAGATACAACGTGTTCTTTTGTTGGATTGGAGCATATCATTATAACTAATAGCAGTCATAGCACAAACATAACCAATACCATTTGTATGGACACGCTTTCTATCTTTTCCACTCTCTCAGGCGTGCAGATACAACGTGTTCTTTTGTTGGATTGGAGCACATCATTATAACTAATAGCAGTCATAGCACAACATAACCAATACCATTTGTATGGACACGCTTTCTATCTTTTCCACTCTCTCAGGTGTAGATACAACGTATTCTTTTGTTGGATTGGAGCATATCATTATAACTAATAGCAGTCACAGCACAAACATAACCAATACCATTTGTATGGACACGCTTTCTATCTTTTCCACTCTCTCAGGCATGCAGATACAACGTGTCCATTGTTGGATTGGAGCACATCATTATAACTAATAGCAGTCATAGCACAAACATGACCAATACCCTTTGTATGGACACGCTTTCTATCTTTTCCACTCTCTCAGGCGTGCAGATAAAACGTGTTCTTTTGTTTGATTGGAGCACATCATTATAACTAATAGCAGTCACAGCACAATCATGACCAATACCATTTGTATGGACAGGATTTCTATCTTTTCCACTCTCTCAGGCGTGCAGATACAACGTGTTTTTTTGTTGATTGGAGCACATCATTATAACTAATAGCAGTCACAGCACAAAACATAAACAATACCATTTGTATGGACACGCTTTCTATCTTTTCCACTCTCTCAGGCGTGCAGATACAACGTGTTTTTTTTGTTTGATTGGAGCACATCATTATAACTAATAGCAGTCACAGCACAAACATGACCAATACCATTTGTATGGACACGCTTTCTATCTTTTCCACTCTCTCAGGCGTGCAGATACAACGTGTTTTTTTGTTGGATTGGAGCACATCATTATAACTAATAGCAGTCACAGCACAAACATAACCAATACCATTTGTATGGACACGCTTTCTATCTTTTCCACTCTCTCAGGCGTGCAGATACAACGTGTTCTTTTGTTGGATTGGAGCACATCATTATAACTAATAGCAGTCACAGCACAAACATGACCAATACCATTTGTATGGACAGGATTTCTATCTTTTCCACTCTCTCAGGCGTGCAGATACAACGTGTTTTTTGTTTGATTGGAGCACATCATTATAACTAATAGCAGTCACAGCACAAACATAACCAATACCATTTGTATGGACATGCTTTCTATCTTTTCCACTCTCTCAGGCGTGCAGATACAACGTGTTCTTTTGTTGGATTGGAGCATATCATTATAACTAATAGCAGTCACAGCACAAACATAACCAATACCCTTTGTATGGACACGCTTTCTATCTTTTCCACTCTCTCAGGCGTGCAGATACAACGTGTTCTTTGTTGGATTGGAGCATATCATTATAACTAATAGCAGTCATAGCACAAACATAACCAATACCCTTGTATGGACACGCTTTCTATCTTTTCCACTCTCTCAGGCGTGCAGATACAACGTGTTCTTTTTGTTGGATTGGAGCATATCATTATAACTAATAGCAGTCACAGCACAAACATGACCAATACCATTTGTATGACACGCTTTCTATCTTTTCCACTCTCTCAGCGTGCAGATACAACGTGTTCTTTTGTTGGATTGGAGCATATCATTATAACTAATAGCAGTCACAGCACAAACATGACCAATACCATTTGTGGACACGCTTTCATCTTTTCCACTTCTCAGACGTGCAGATACAACGTGTTCTTTTGTTGGATTGGAGCACATCATTATAACTAATAGCAGTCATAGCACAAACATGCCAATACCCTTTGTATGGACACGCTTTTCTATCTTTTCCACTCTCTCAGGCGTGCAGATACAACGTGTTCTTTGTTGGATTGGAGCACATCATTATAACTAATAGCAGTCACAGCACAAACATAACCAATACCCTTTGTATGGACACGCTTTCTATCTTTTCCACTCTCTCAGGCGTGCAGATACAACGTGTTCTTTTGTTGGATTGGAGCATATCATTATACTAATAGCAGTCACAGCACAAACATTACCAATACCATTTGTATGGACACGCTTTCTATCTTTTCCACTCTCTCAGCGTGCAGATACAACGTGTTTTTTGTTGGATTGGAGCACAATCATTATAACTAATAGCAGTCACAGCACAAACATAACCAATACCATTGTATGGACACGCTTTCTATCTTTTCCACTCTCTCAGCGTGCAGATACAACGTGTTCTTTTGTTGATTGGAGCACATCATTATAACTAATAGCAGTCACAGCACAAACATGACCAATACCATTTGTATGACACGCTTTCTATCTTTTCCACTCTCTCAGGCGTTGCAGATACAACGTGTTCTTTTGTTGGATTGGAGCATACATTATAACTAATAGCAGTCACAGCACAAACATGACCAATACCCTTTGTATGGACACGCTTTCTATCTTTTCCACTCTCTCAGGCGTGCAGATACAACGTGTTCTTTTGTTGGATTGGAGCATATCATTATAACTAATAGCAGTCACAGCACAAACATAACCAATACCCTTTGTATGGACACGCTTTCTATCTTCTACTCTCTCAGGCGTGCAGATACAACATGTTCTTTTGTTGGATTGGAGCATATCATTATAACTAATAGCAGTCACAGCACAAACATGACCAATACCATTTGTATGGACACGCTTTCTATCTTTTCCACTCTCTCAGGCGTGCAGATACAACGTGTTCTTTTGTTGGATTGGAGCACATCAATAACTAAAGCAGTCACAGCACAAACATGACCAATACCCTTTGTATGGACACGCTTTCTATCTTTTCCACTCTCTCTTTATGGCGTGCAGAACAACGTGTTCTTTTGTTGATTGGAGCATATAACTATATCTAATACTATAATATATCTATTATCTGTATGACACGCTTCTATCTTTTTCCTATATATATGTTATATATGTGCTCTCTATAGCCACTGTGAAGAAAACATTGTGTATCTGCACGCCTGAGAGAGTGAAAAGATTAGAAAGCGTGTCCATACAAAGGGTATTGGTATGTTTGTGCGTGACTGCTATTAGTATAATGATGTGCTCCAATCCAACAAAGAACACGTTGTATCTGCACGCCTGAGAGAGTGGAAAAGATAGAAAGCGTGTCCATACAAAGGTATTGGTCATGTTTGTGCTGTGACTGCTATTAGTTATAATGATGTGCTCCAATCCAACAAAGAACACGTTGTATCTGCACGCCTGAGAGAGTGGAAAAGATAGAAAGCGTGTCCATACAAATGGTATTGGTTATGTTTGTGCTGTGACTGCTATTAGTTATAATGATATGCTCCAATCCAACAAAAGAACACGTTGTATCTGCACGCCTGAGAGAGTGGAAAGATAGAAAGCGTGTCCATACAAAGGGTATTGGTTATGTTTGTGCTGTGACTGCTATTAGTTATAATGATATGCTCCAATCAACAAAAAAGAACACGTTGTATCTGCACGCCTGAGAGAGTGGAAAAGATAGAAAGCGTGTCCATACAAAGGTATTGGTCATGTTTGTGCTGTGACTGCTATTAGTATAATGATATGGTCCAATCCAACAAAAGAACACTTTGTATCTGCACGCCTGAGAGAGTGGAAAAGATAGAAAGCGTGTCCATACAAATGGTATTGGTCATGTTGTGCTTGACTGCTATTAGTTATAATGATGTGCTCCAATTCCAACAAAAGAACACGTTGTATCTGCACGCCTGAGAGAGTGGAAAAGATAGAAAGCGTGTCCATACAAATGGTATTGGTTATGTTTGTGCTGTGACTGCTATTAGTTATAATGATGTGCTCCAATCCAACAAAAAAACACGTTGTATCTGCACGCCTGAGAGAGTGGAAAGATAGAAAGCGTGTCCATACAAATGGTATTGGTATGTTTGTGCTGACTGCTATTAGTTATAATGATGTGCTCCAATCCAACAAAAGAACACGTTGTATCTGCACGCCTGAGAGAGTGGAAAAGATAGAAAGCGTGTCCATACAAAGGGTATTGGTTATGTTGTGCTGTGACTGCTATTAGTTATAATGATGTGCTCCAATCCAACAAAAAGAACACGTTGTATCTGCACGCCTGAGAGAGTGGAAAAGATAGAAAGCGTGTCCATACAAAGGGTATTGGTCATGTTTGTGCTATGACTGCTATTAGTTATAATGATGTGCTCCAATCCAACAAAAGAACACGTTGTATCTGCACGCCTGAGAAAGTGGAAAAGATAGAAAGCGTCCATACAAATGGTATTGGTCATGTTTGTGCTGTGACTGCTATTAGTTATAATGATATGCTCCAATCCAACAAAAGAACACGTTGTATCTGCACGCCTGAGAGAGTGGAAAAGATAGAAAGCGTGTCCATACAAATGGTATTGGTATGTTTGTGCTGTGACTGCTATTAGTTATAATGATTGCTCCAATCCAACAAAAGAACACGTTGTATCTGCACGCCTGAGAGAGTGGAAAAGATAGAAAGCGTGTCCATACAAAGGGTATTGTTATGTTTGTGCTGTGACTGCTATTAGTTATAATGATATGCTCCAATCCAACAAAAGAACACGTTGTATCTGCACGCCTGAGAGAGTGGAAAAGATAGAAAGCGTGTCCATACAAAGGGTATTGGTTATGTTTGTGCTGTGACTGCTATTAGTTATAATGATATGCTCCAATCCAACAAAAGAACACGTTGTATCTGCACGCCTGAGAGAGTGGAAAAGATAGAAAGCGTGTCCATACAAATGGTATTGGTTATGTTTGTGTGACTGCTATTAGTTATAATGATGTGCTCCAATCCAACAAAAAAACACGTTGTATCTGCACGCCTGAGAGAGTGGAAAAGATAGAAAGCGTGTCCATACAAATGGTATTGGTCATGTTTGTGCTGTGACTGCTATTAGTTATAATGATGTGCTCCAATCCAACAAAAGAACACGTTGTATCTGCACGCCTGAGAGAGTGGAAAAGATAGAAAGCGTGTCCATACAAATGGTATTGTTATGTTTGTGCTGTGACTGCTATTAGTTATAATGATGTGCTCCAATCCAACAAAAAAAACACGTTGTATCTGCACGCCTGAGAGAGTGGAAAAGATAGAAAGCGTGTCCATACAAATGGTATTGGTATGTTTGTGCTGTGACTGCTATTAGTTATAATGATGCTCCAATCCAACAAAAAAAACACGTTGTATCTGCACGCCTGAGAGAGTGGAAAAGATAGAAAGCGTGTCCATACAAATGGTATTGGTTATGTTTGTGCTGTGACTGCTATTAGTTATAATGATGTGCTCCAATCCAACAAAAAAACACGTTGTATCTGCACGCCTGAGAGAGTGGAAAAGATAGAAAGCTGTCCATACAAATGGTATTGGTCATGTTTGTGCTGTGACTGCTATTAGTTATAATGATGTGCTCCAATCCAACAAAAGAACACGTTTGTATCTGCACGCCTGAGAGAGTGGAAAAGATAGAAAGCGTGTCCATACAAAGGGTATTGGTCATGTTTGTGCTGTGACTGCTATTAGTTATAATGATGTGCTCCAATCCAACAAAAACACGTTGTATCTGCACGCCTGAGAGAGTGGAAAAGATAGAAAGCGTGTCCATACAAATGGTATTGGTTATGTTTGTGCTGTGACTGCTATTAGTTATAATGATATGCTCCAATCCAACAAAAAAATACGTTGTATCTGCACGCCTGAGAGAGTGGAAAAGATAGAAAGCGTGTCCATACAAATGGTATTGGTTATGTTTGTGCTGTGACTGCTATTAGTTATAATGATGTGCTCCAATCCAACAAAAGAACACGTTGTATCTGCACGCCTGAGAGAGTGGAAAAGATAGAAAGCGTGTCCATACAAATGGTATTGGTTATGTTTGTGCTGTGACTGCTATTATTATAATGATATGCTCCAATCCAACAAAAGAACACGTTGTATCTGCACGCCTGAGAGAGTGGAAAAGATAGAAAGCGTGTCCATACAAAGGGTATTGGTTATGTTTGTGCTGTGACTGCTATTAGTTATAATGATGTGCTCCAATCCAACAAAAGAACACGTTGTATCTGCACGCCTGAGAGAGTGGAAAAGATAGAAAGCGTGTCCATACAAAGGGTATTGGTTATGTTTGTGCTGTGACTGCTATTAGTTATAATGATTGCTCCAATCCAACAAAAGAACACGTTGTATCTGCACGCCTGAGAGAGTGGAAAAGATAGAAAGCGTGTCCATACAAATGGTATTGGTTATGTTTGTGCTGTGACTGCTATTAGTTATAATGATATGCTCCAATCCAACAAAAAACACGTTGTATCTGCACCTGAGAGAGTGGAAAAGATAGAAAGCGTGTCCATACAAATGGTATTGGTTATGTTTGTGCTGTGACTGCTATTAGTTATAATGATATGCTCAATCCAACAAAGAACACGTTGTATCTGCACGCCTGAGAGAGTGGAAAAGATAGAAAGCGTGTCCATACAAAGGGTATTGGTCATGTTTGTGCTGTGACTGCTATTATTATAATGATATGCTCCAATCCAACAAAAGAACACGTTGTATCTGCACGCCTGAGAGAGTGGAAAAGATAGAAAGCGTGTCCATACAAAGGTATTGGTTATGTTTGTGCTATGACTGCTATTAGTTATAATGATGTGCTCCAATCCAACAAAAGACACGTTGTATCTGCACGCCTGAGAGAGTGGAAAAGATAGAAAGCGTGTCCATACAAATGGTATTGGTTATGTTTGTGCTGTGACTGCTATTAGTTATAATGATATGCTCCAATCCAACAAAAGAACACGTTGTATCTGCACCTGAGAGAGTGGAAAAGATAGAAAGCGTGTCCATACAAATGGTATTGGTATGTTTGTGCTGTGACTGCTATTAGTTATAATGATATGCTCCAATCCAACAAAAGAACACGTTGTATCTGCACGCCTGAGAGAGTGGAAAAGATAGAAAGCGTGTCCATACAAATGGTATTGGTTATGTTTGTGCTGTGACTGCTATTAGTTATAATGATATGCTCCAATCCAACAAAAGAACACGTTGTATCTGCACGCCTGAGAAGTGGAAAAGATAGAAAGCGTGTCCATACAAATGGTATTGGTCATGATTGTGCTGTGACTGCTATTAGTTATAATGATGTGCTCCAATCCAACAAAAGAACACGTTGTATCTGCACGCCTGAGAGAGTGGAAAAGATAGAAAGCGTGTCCATACAAAGGGTATTGGTTATGTTTGTGCTATGACTGCTATTAGTTATAATGATGTGCTACAATCCAACAATGAACACGTTGTATCTGCACGCCTGAGAGAGTGGAAAAGATAGAAAGCGTGTCCATACAAATGGTATTGGTTATGTTTGTGCTGTGACTGCTATTAGTTATAATGATATGCTCCAATCCAACAAAAGAACACGTTGTATCTGCACGCCTGAGAGAGTGGAAAAGATAGAAAGCGTGTCCATACAAAGGGTATTGGTTATGTTTGTGCTATGACTGCTATTAGTTATAATGATGTGCTACAATCCAACAAAAAGAACACGTTGTATCTGCATGCCTGAGAGAGTGGAAAAGATAGAAAGCGTGTCCATACAAAAGGGTATTGGTTATGTTTGTGCTGTGACTGCTATTAGTTATAATGATATGCTCCAATCCAACAAAAGAACACGTTGTATCTGCACGCCTGAGAGAGTGGAAAAGATAGAAAGCGTGTCCATACAAATGGTATTGGTTATGTTTGTGTTGTGACTGCTATTAGTTATAATGATGTGCTCCAATCCAACAATGGACACGTTGAATCTGCACGCCTGAGAGAGTGGAAAAGATAGAAAGCGTGTCCATACAAAGGGTATTGGTTATGTTTGTGCTGTGACTGCTATTAGTTATAATGATGTGCTCCAATCCAACAATGACACGTTGTATCTGCACGCCTGAGAGAGTGGAAAAGATAGAAAGCGTGTCCATACAAAGGGTATTGGTCATGTTTGTGCTGTGACAGCTATTCGTTATAATGCTGCTCAATATATATTCGTTTGAATGTCTTAATTACTGAGGTCAATGATTAGCATTTATGGGTATATTTCCCCAATTATTTAACCATTAGTCTGTTCATAAAAAATTCTCATGTATATAAATCTATGATTTATACATGTAGATGATTCGGTATTTCATTGAAATAATTTTCCTTTATGGACATTTACACTAAATAAAGTTATTACTCTTTACTCTTTACAACTTAATTTTAAAACAATATAAACAAAGTAATATAGCAGAAACATTTGGAAAGAAACTTTATATACCTCTGATAAACTAATTATATAAAATCTATCATGGAAAGTCACCCCAAAAATAAGGAACATTTTCTAAGTAGACAAAATGTTTTGGAAAAATAGATCCAAGAAACGTCATTGCAATTTATTGAAAAAGAAAAATTAGGTTAAATGATGTTGGCATAATTAGTAAAAAGTTTCTTTTCTGAATACAACATATTTCCCACGCTCAAATATGAGAATCAAGAAACTTGCACGCATGCATAGACATGTTAATATTAGTGCAAATTGAAAGTGGCCAACCAGATTATATATATAAGCAAGATTATATTAGTGAGCAGTGTTGGCTTGTTATTATACATTTTGATAATGTTAATTCATAAATATGTGTGCCGAGCTATAATGTAAAGATTGATTTGTTTAATACATTTTTAAAAAGCTGCAGTCATTCATCAATCCTTTTATGATTTATGTTATAAAATCAATAAATACAAGATAATACTAAGTGACCAACACTTTAAATTTCCTCAAAAGCTATTTGGGTTAACGTAACTGCAAAATACTTTTAAAACTCATTTTTAGATAAAGGTATTGTAATAATTTTTGAACGTCCTTTGCACCTGCATTGATAATTTTGAGATAGCATAACTTACATTTTTTTCTATTCTGAATTGTTAAAACATTAAGGACAACATTAGATCGGATGGTTTTCCTCTCTCCCACTTGTACAAATGGACTCAGACAAATGTTATATGGTGTTGCTGTGGCATCATTGGGATGTGGATAAGATTAACACCATTTCACTGTGGAATAATTGTTTGATACCAGAAAAATGGACACTCTATTTTTCAGGTGGTGAAAGTTCTATGGATTTCTCGAGCAATAGTATCAAGAGTATGCAAAGAATATCTGAGTTCAGAAAGACATCATCAGCCCCTAAAAATGGATAAAATAATAGATCGCCGAAACTAACAAGGATAATAAACATCAAACAAATAGGAACATTACACTAAATCACACCCCAATTCAAATTTTGTGTAAATTAACTATCAGCCAATAGTTTTTACAGCATATATTGCATTCAACGTGGTTTCGTAATCTTCAACCTACAAGGGTACCGTTATTGACACCAGGACTATAAGCTCTGCCTCTAACCTGGGCTAGCAAACATTGCCATTGGATCACGGAGAGCTATCGCCATGTCGTCTGGTCACGTTTTTAGCTCTTTCAGGCAAACAGTTATATCTATGTGTGGAGAGGGCCACTTGAGGATATGGATTCAGCCTGTCAACATTCTGCTGTAAAAGTTGGCGGTGACTCTGTAATAGTGTGAAACGTATCCTCTTTGAATATACAAGGAACACTACTCTTTGTTAACATGTTGATAGTGTGTACCCATTTATGTTTCTTTAAGCTATGTTTCCTGATGGTGGTGTTTTCTTCCAGCTAGATAACGCACCCACCCACAGGAACATTCAGTTGACTTCCAGGTAGTACCCCGCCAGCCCGTCAGATTTTAATCCCGTTGAGATATTACAGGCCTCACTAAATTCCCTCCAACTACACCCAGAATGTCCCTGGATAGATATACCAATGTATTAACTCCAAGAGTTCAAAGATTCCATGCCTCGTGGCATAACTACTTTTATTCAGGCAAATGGAGGAGCTATAGATTATTAGATAGTTATCTTTAATTTTGTCACTTCAGCTTATTTCTCAATATAAAATACATCAGGGCAAAATGGTCAATGAGGAAGGTAAGAAAATATGAGACCATGTTTTTCTTAAAGGTATTAGAAAGAAATAAGATTTACAGAAGGCAACAAAAATTAGAATCACTTCTTCAGTCCCACTTTCTAATAGACACAACAAAATACTTAAAGAAATGAAACTTGCTATCATTTTCTATTCATCTAAATAAAATGAAAAACAATATAATTTAATTTGTGATGAATCTGAATTTTAAATATCAAGAAGATAAAAACAATAATAGGATATGTCATGAACGTGTCATAGAAATCAGGTTAGTCGAACTTACGTTAATAGCATACAAAATCCTAGTTGATTGAACATACAAAGTGTCAGCAAGAGCACATTAAAACTGTTGTAATCAGATTTAATTTTGTGTATCTCTATTTTAGAATATACATTATCTGAATTCAGATTCTGACTATGCATCTCGTCGTCAGAAAAATACAAACTTCTCGGTTAACATACTAATATTTGTTTGCATGAAAAGTAGAATTTCCGTGGAATTATGAAATATTCTGAAGAAATTGCATCAATATTATAATTAGGATTGTCAGAAGGGAAAACAGTCATAGCATCTCCGTTTACTCGTTTGGAAAATCCTTACACTCTCTTCTATCAGACGACATTAGTAACCTCAAATATATCCTGTTTTAATGTCATTCTTTTACTCATTTGAATCTCTTAAAGGTCAGTTGTACTATATGTGTAGCCTTGAAATGAAATACTATTCTCCTAAATTTACTATCAATAAGGTTTCTAAAAGATTCCCACAAATGTTGCACAGACTTTTTTCATTTTCCCTAGTGACTACCACAAATTTCACTAATCTTGCAAATATGATACCCGTAACTTACACACTAGATTAGATTAAATATTTCATATATCTAATACCTATAGAAGATTAAGATTTATAACAAAATTAATATTACATTTTTAAATTACTTTCTAACTACTGATTTTGAAAATTTGGATATTTCTAATTGGCTTAAATGATTCCTATGATTGTTTATCTGTAACTGTATAAATCACTCAAGGCGCAAATAAAGGAACAAGCGCAACAAATCTTCTATTAGAAGCAACCAGTCTGTCTGTCTGTCTGTCTGTCTGTCTGTCTCTCTCTCTCTCTCTCTCTCTCTCTCTCTCTCTCTCAGCATGCAAACATATCATACCTATCTTATTAATAAATTCCAAATTCGGAAGGGATACGAAAGTTATACTGACCGAGAAAAATATTTCTTAGAGAATTTTACCAAAACATTTTCTTCCAAAATATTTTATCAAAAATGTATAAGATATTTAATGATTCTTTCAGGCAACCCAACCTTGAAAGAATCTAAAATCCTTCTTATCAACATATATGACCATACTTAAAATGCTACCTTGGATTATTAAAGCACCTAAAGTGAGCTCACCAAAATAAAAACCTATCCTAGCACTTACGAAAACAAACTCCACAATCAATTATAACTCAACCACCTCTGCATCTTTACAGATGGTTCCAAGGACAACGATAATAAATGGGAAAATTTTCAGAAAAGCTCTTCCAAAGGAAAAGCTCCATCTTCATAACTAAACCCATGAATAGTTCTAGCACTCAACATCCCGAAAAGTAACCACAAAAGTTTTGACATATTCCAGACTCTCTTTTTATCTTACTATCACTAAGAAATTAAAAACTGGAAGCCCCCTTATCATTAAATCTCCAGGGTAGTTCAACTTTAAGAGATTCTGGTTCCCAAGTCACATTGGACTTGAAGGAAAAAAAGAGCTGACTCGGCAGCCAAATCGGCTTTAGACATGGCTCCTCAAAAATTAAAACACTGACTGAAACCTAAATTAATAGCCTCTTCCATACAAAAATGGCAACAACACTGGAACAACAACCACAATAAATTCTTCTTGTTAAAAACCACTTCGGAGAATTGAGATCAGCTTTCAGAAATCCAGAAAGAAATAAGTTTTTAAGTCCCACAAGATTTACGCACTCCTTTATACTCAAAGGAACAACCACAGTTTTTAAGATGTCAAAAACCCTGAACTGTTTAGCACTTTCTCATAGAATGTGGAGTGTTCGCTCTCATGAGAAAACGCCTTTCAATGCAAATAATATGAAAGATATATTTTGAAAATGTAAACATAGATGACATTTTGTTCCTTCTTGAGATAAACAAAAATTATACCAAATATTATAAACGTAAACTGATCAATATCATGCAAAGTATTCTCTTAACATGATACTTCCGAAGCAGTTATTAGAAAGCAATCCCAGACGATATTGACATATTGAAACGAAAAAAAAAAACTCTTAACTACACAAAAGTGTAAACTAGGCATAGAATAATCCCAGACGGGGTTGACGAAGCATTGAAATCCAGCAATCAATCAAACAATGCATCCTTCTTACTGTTTTTTTATCCTGTCATTTCGGCCTCCTCGTGTGGATCAAGTAATCTTCGGTTAATTTTGAACAGAACCATAATTTTGTCTAGTGATGGAGTATGTTATTTTCCAACATGTTCAGCATTCTTCGTTGGGATTTTAGTCTTTCGGTTATTTCACCCTATTGTTGTATCATACTGTCCTTCAATTGAGTCAGTGTACATCCCCATTGTCTAGCTCATGGATTCAACTCACACCTTCAGACACCAAAGCACACTTGTTTCGCAGTATACGGCATTTATAGTGTTGTGGGATTGTCTGTCCTTGTTTGGCTGGAAGAGTTATCTCCTTTGTGTTTCTGGTTTTCACCACCAAGCGCTCTGACTATTTAAGCAGGCAAGCGCCAGTTTTGAATTCTCTTTCTTCTCGGGACTCAACGAACACACATGGGTTAGACACTTATGTATACACCCTTCTTGTGTGTGGGGTTTCATCCCCCGACACTACGTAGGAAGTGACTTTGACTTATGGACTCTTCATATCTTTACATGTACATTTATGTATCTCTGTTATACTTCCATTTTGTATCTTGTCTCATATATGTGTTACTCATATATCTACCATGTTGTTTCTTATGTATCTCGTTGTATAAATGCTTTCTCCACGTGCTCCGTGTATTAAAGTCCATTGTGCATTTAACACCCTTAGTTGGAGTTGTTTGTTCATATATGTAATAAGTTGGGAGGCCTCTAAGCCAACCAACTAATAATAATTAACTTTATTACCTTTTCTAACCCAACAGTGTCATGGAGATTTTTGTGTTCAATTAAAAAAACAACGTACGCATAACTATTTTGATACACATAGAATTAAATTTCTTGTTGAGTTAATGCATTAAATCTTAAGTTTATAGTAACTCGCTGAAAAGCCGACTGTGGTGGCCATTAAGCTCGATGCCATGCTTATAACTGTGGGTACATAATAGGAGAAAGTATTCTATAATTAGCATTTAACATTTATTTCCCTTGAGAAATTTAATACGATCCAAAGTGAGTGCAAACGTAGATTATCATTAAGTTGTAAATTAAATTGGAAATTATCTTTTTCTCTAAATTAAAACATTTAGCACTATTGCGCTAACAAAAAAAAAACCTTCACTTACTGTGTGCCATTTTTTCTGTGTTACAATTATACAAAAACGGCAAATCTTTATGATACCGGTGATTGCAGTTTTTCATGAGAAGTGTGTTGAATTAATGCTGTTTGTATTTGATTCCATTGTTAATTTCATCTTCAAAAGCATATTTGATATATTGTTCCAAATGAAAAGAAGCAAAATAACGAATCTTCAAAAATGAAAAACGTAATTTTTACTATGTGTATTAATTACCTATTAAATGTGTGTCACTTGTGTCAGTAAAATGTGAATGGGCATTGGAAAAAGAGATGTTGTGACATTGTACATTATGACACATAAAAAGTAAAGAACTTTGTTTATAAAACACAGTGAAGATGAATCATCTAGGGGATTTCGCTCTTGACCATTTTAGGTATTGTTAAATTCGCCCTTAATAATTGTTCCAGTTCTTCAAAGGAAGTTGTATCCGGCTATTCATTTTATTGATAAGAACAGAGACCATTCTATGATACAAAAGCATCAATAGAAAAATGGTTTTGAATTGTTAGCTGCTGATAATCATCTTCAAGATTCAACTGAATAGGGGTTACAAACAAAATAGAAGTTTATAATGTTAATAGTGTCCTGGAATCTTATTGTCACAAATTATCAAAGAAAATTTTGATTTGATAAATTTTAGCTGATAAGTCTGAACAATCACAGAAAAGATTCTTGGCAGTCAAGAAATAAAACAGGACTCGCTTTTTAATCAGAAAACGGTGTGTATTGTAGATGATTTTTAAATAAATTAAATTTGTTAACAAAATACACCCAAATTACAAAAAATGTATGTAAATACATAATTATGATTCGTTGATAATCTATTTCATTTTCTTTTAATGTGTCTCATTTATTTTCAATGATAGCAATTCCATTACCATGGTAACAACACTTTTATTTTTATGTTCTAGACAGATTCGAATATTCGAGTTTTTTAACAAAGGCAGCCATATAAAAATAATTCAAAATTATGATTTTAATTACAACTACATAACTCATGTCTCATTTTGTGATTGATGAAAAGAGTAATACATATTGTATTTTTAGACGTCTCAGTGTGGAACAGGGGCTTAATAACATTTTGGGGTCGTTTGTCTTCCCAAGCTAACATTCATTATTTTGAATTATGAAAAAAAAATGAACTTGCATTTTCTTTTTCTCGTCTTCTACAAAACTCAATTAGCGATGCTAGTTTGTAATAAGATGTTAACAACAATTTGACTGTGGGAAATTAAAACATTTCACCTTTCTCTTGTCAGTAGTCGGTGTCTGAATGCTCGGCTAAAAAGACAAGATTTCGAATGGTCATTTTAATGTTGGGTCTTTTCCCCATAAAACCTTACTGCAATAAACTTTACGTCCTGCTTCTTTTCATTTGGCCTTATACCATATTAAACTAAACTTAACATGTATAATCTAATATATATTATATTTTAATATTTTGTAAATGCTCTATGCATGCATAATAAGTGAAAAAATGCAAGAGCAGTTGTTGTAAACTGGGAGAAATTCTAATAAAAAAATTAATGATGCTTACAATGTTTCATGTAATACAATTCAAGTTAATATTACTACAATTGTTAGTATAAGGATATATATATATAATATATATTATATATATATATATATATATATATATTATATATTATATAATATATATATATAAACGCCAGTAAAATTTTAAAAATCGCATCAAGCTATCTGGAAGAAGAATGTAGAGTAAGGGTAGATTTAATCTTCTACCATTGTAAAGATCTTGTAGCTCAGGTGTGAAGCAGCAGCCCCCCCACCCACCCGAAAACAGGTTTTCCAATGCAGAATGGATATTAATTCTTTATTCCTGATCCATGCTATTTACTAATGGTGAGTAATACCGAACAGGAAATAAAATTAAGATAAAATATTAGTAAAATTAACAATTATTTATCAATTCCATGTACGAATCGTTAAATGTAGCCATTATTTTATTAAACAAATAATGCTACTCAGTGTATATAGCTCTATATAATAATTGTCGCTTTCTTTGTTCAAGTATATATAAATAACACTAGCAAAAAAAAAGTTTCTGGTGACTCAAGTTTGAGTTATTTTTGGTTAATTTGAGTCTAAATTTTAAAATGACATCTGGTTTTTCTCATCACATCAAGTTTTTCCTATGATACAATTTTAATCATATTAGTTTTTTTAATGTAACATGTCTAATATTAGAATTTTAGATAATGTCGTTTTAACTTTAAAATCTCACGATATTTCTGAATGCATATATTCAATATGTTGCGTAGGGATATAATACAAAAAATTGACAAACAAGTTTAAAGTTGGGCTAAATAAGTATTAAGGAACAGGATGAATTTTACGAAAGATTTACTAGGTTTTTATTTTTACTTTCAGATTGATGTCCTAAAATAGCACAATAAATCAGCAGAATGATTTCAATTGTCTAGATTCTTTTTGTTATATTGTGAAAAAATTTAAATATCTGGCAAAAGGATAAACATTAGATGTCGTGAAGAGAGCTTACTTTAAATTAGGATATTTCATAGACCGAAAACTTGATGTAATAGGCAAATACTATTTCGAAATTAGCAACCTCAAATTAGCTGAAAACAAATCTGAAACCTGAAATTACCAAAAAGTGTTGGCCAGTGTAATCAAATTTACTCTAATTTTTAACAAACTTTCCCTACAGTTATAGTTGTGAATCAGGAACTGATTATTTAATAATTGTTTGTTATTTGTTATTTGTTTATTTTTTATTTCTTTAAATCAATTTCATTTCAAATCATGCCATAACTATGAATTAAATGAGCCATAAAATGATAGACACTATTCATAACACTGGTTAAATGCGAACTAACGGACCTAAATCCATCATCGTATCACCCCACCGAAAAGAAAAAAATACATTTTTTCAGGTCAGTTAACTTTGAACCACGATCTTTGAGGGTAACACAGATTCCAAAAAACGATTGTGATTCAAAGTTAACTGAGATGAAAAAATGTAAAAGTTTTCAATAAAATAGCTGGTGCATTTGATATCGTTATTATACTATCAACACACTGAAAAATTTTAATTAAATTTCGATTAATTCCCTGATTTTTGGTATTTTCCTTTCGCGAGGTGACTACGATGGTAAAATTAGGTCGTTAAGTTCGATTAACCGATAACACCTTATCCACACAAATCATTCTTAGAAATGCAACTCTAATTACAAGATTTAGAGAGTTTTAATAAATCTAGGATCGCTTAAATAGTTAGAATTTACAAATACCAGTATATTCTCCAGCCATCTCTTCTCTT
>CM042154.1:54835384-54981360 GCA_023376005.1 Doryteuthis pealeii
GAGAGATACACGTGTGCTTTCCATCTTTTCCAATCTCTCAGGCGTGCAGAACATCGTGTCCATGTTGGATTGGTATGCACATCATTATAACGTAATATTCAAAGTCAAGCACAATTACAATGACGCAATTACCATTTGTATGGTAACTGCTTTCTATCTTTTCTCACTGCTCTCAGGCGTTGGCAGATACATACGTGTTCTTTCGTTGTGTGGATTGGCAGCGATTATCATATACACTAATAGCAGTTCTATTAGCGGTAGCAAAACACGTAACGCAATACCCTTTTGTTATGTGGGTACCAGCGCTTGTCTAGTCGTTTTCAACTCTCTCTAGGCGTGAGATTACAACGTGTTTCGTTTTGTTGGGATTGGAGCATGATTCAAGTTATACTTAGATAGCAGTCATCAGCACAAATCGATTGATGACCATACTCATTTGTATGGACACGCTTTCTACTTTTCCACTCTCTCAGCGTGCAGATACAACGTGTTCTTTTGTTGGATTGGAGCATCATTATAACTAATAGCAGTCACAGCACAAACATGACAATACCTTTGTATGGACACGCTTTCTATCTTTTCCACTCTCTCAGGCGTGCAGATACAACGTGTTCTTTTGTTGGATTGGAGCACATCATTATAACTAATAGCAGTCACAGCACAAACATAACCAATACCCTTTGTATGGACACGCTTTCTATCTTTTCCACTCTCTCAGGCGTGCAGATACAACGTGTTCTTTGTTGGATTGGAGCACATCATTATAACTAATAGCAGTCACAGCACAAACATGACCAATACCATTTGTATGGACACGCTTTCTATCTTTTCCACTCTCTCAGGCGTGCAGATACAACGTGTTCTTTTGTTGGATTGGAGCATATCATTATAACTAATAGCAGTCACAGCACAAACATAACCAATACCTTTGTATGGACACGCTTTCTATCTTTTCCACTCTCTCAGGCGTGCAGATACAACGTGTTCTTTTGTTGGATTGGAGCATATCATTATAACTAATAGCAGTCACAGCACAAACATAACCAATACCCTTTGTATGGACACGCTTTCTATCTTTTCCACTCTCTCAGGCGTGCAGATACAACGTGTTCTTTTGTTGGATTGGAGCATATCATTATAACTAATAGCAGTCACAGCACAAACATAACCAATACCCTTTGTATGGACACGCTTTCTATCTTTTCCACTCTCTCAGGCGTGCAGATACAACGTGTTCTTTTGTTGGATTGGAGCATATCATTATAACTAATAGCAGTCACAGCACAAACATAACCAATACCCTTTGTATGGACACGCTTTCTATCTTTTCCACTCTCTCAGGCGTGCAGATACAACGTGTTCTTTTGTTGGATTGGAGCATATCATTATAACTAATAGCAGTCACAGCACAAACATAACCAATACCCTTTGTATGGACACGCTTTCTATCTTTTCCACTCTCTCAGGCGTGCAGATACAACGTGTTCTTTTGTTGGATTGGAGCATATCATTATAACTAATAGCAGTCACAGCACAAACATAACCAATACCCTTTGTATGGACACGCTTTCTATCTTTTCCACTCTCTCAGGCGTGCAGATACAACGTGTTCTTTTGTTGGATTGGAGCATATCATTATAACTAATAGCAGTCACAGCACAAACATAACCAATACCTTTGTATGGACACGCTTTCTATCTTTTCCACTCTCTCAGGCGTGCAGATACAACGTGTTCTTTTGTTGGATTGGAGCATATCATTATAACTAATAGCAGTCACAGCACAAACATAACCAATACCCTTTGTATGGACACGCTTTCTATCTTTTCCACTCTCTCAGGCGTGCAGATACAACGTGTTCTTTTGTTGGATTGGAGCACATCATTATAACTAATAGCAGTCACAGCACAAACATGACCAATACCCTTTGTATGGACACGCTTTCTATCTTTTCCACTCTCTCAGGCGTGCAGATACAACGTGTTCTTTTGTTGGATTGGAGCATATCATTATAACTAATAGCAGTCACAGCACAAACATAACCAATACCTTTGTATGGACACGCTTTCTATCTTTTCCACTCTCTCAGGCGTGCAGATACAACGTGTTCTTTTGTTGGATTGGAGCACATCATTATAACTAATAGCAGTCACAGCACAAACATAACCAATACCATTTGTATGGACACGCTTTCTATCTTTTCCACTCTCTCAGGCGTGCAGATACAACGTGTTCTTTTGTTGGATTGGAGCATATCATTATAACTAATAGCAGTCACAGCACAAACATAACCAATACCCTTTGTATGGACACGCTTTCTATCTTTTCCACTCTCTCAGGCGTGCAGATACAACGTGTTCTTTTGTTGGATTGGAGCACATCATTATAACTAATAGCAGTCACAGCACAAACATAACCAATACCATTTGTATGGACACGCTTTCTATCTTTTCCACTCTCTCAGGCGTGCAGATACAACGTGTTCTTTTGTTGGATTGGAGCATATCATTATAACTAATAGCAGTCACAGCACAAACATAACCAATACCCTTTGTATGGACACGCTTTCTATCTTTTCCACTCTCTCAGGCGTGCAGATACAACGTGTTCTTTTGTTGGATTGGAGCACATCATTATAACTAATAGCAGTCACAGCACAAACATGACCAATACCATTTGTATGGACACGCTTTCTATCTTTTCCACTCTCTCAGGCGTGCAGATACAACGTGTTCTTTTGTTGGATTGGAGCATCATTATAACTAATAGCAGTCACAGCACAAACATAACCAATACCTTTGTATGGACACGCTTTCTATCTTTTCCACTCTCTCAGGCGTGCAGATACAACGTGTTCTTTTGTTGGATTGGAGCACATCATTATAACTAATAGCAGTCACAGCACAAACATAACCAATACCCTTTGTATGGACACGCTTTCTATCTTTTCCACTCTCTCAGGCGTGCAGATACAACGTGTTCTTTTGTTGGATTGGAGCACATCATTATAACTAATAGCAGTCACAGCACAAACATAACCAATACCATTTGTATGGACACGCTTTCTATCTTTTCCACTCTCTCAGGCGTGCAGATACAACGTGTTCTTTTGTTGGATTGGAGCACATCATTATAACTAATAGCAGTCACAGCACAAACATAACCAATACCCTTTGTATGGACACGCTTTCTATCTTTTCCACTCTCTCAGGCGTGCAGATACAACGTGTTCTTTTGTTGGATTGGAGCATATCATTATAACTAATAGCAGTCACAGCACAAACATAACCAATACCATTTGTATGGACACGCTTTCTATCTTTTCCACTCTCTCAGGCGTGCAGATACAACGTGTTCTTTTGTTGGATTGGAGCACATCATTATAACTAATAGCAGTCACAGCACAAACATAACCAATACCATTTGTATGGACACGCTTTCTATCTTTTCCACTCTCTCAGGCGTGCAGATACAACGTGTTCTTTTTGTTGGATTGGAGCATATCATTATAACTAATAGCAGTCACAGCACAAACATGACCAATACCTTTGTATGGACACGCTTTCTATCTTTTCCACTCTCTCAGGCGTGCAGATACAACGTGTTCTTTTGTTGGATTGGAGCATATCATTATAACTAATAGCAGTCACAGCACAAACATGACCAATACCATTTGTATGGACACGCTTTCTATCTTTTCCACTCTCTCAGGCGTGCAGATACAACGTGTTCTTTTGTTGGATTGGAGCATATCATTATAACTAATAGCAGTCATAGCACAAACATAACCAATACCCTTTGTATGGACACGCTTTCTATCTTTTCCACTCTCTCAGGCGTGCAGATACAACGTGTTCTTTTGTTGGATTGGAGCACATCATTATAACTAATAGCAGTCACAGCACAAACATGACCAATACCATTTGTATGGACACGCTTTCTATCTTTTCCACTCTCTCAGGCGTGCAGATACAACGTGTTCTTTTGTTGGATTGGAGCATATCATTATAACTAATAGCAGTCACAGCACAAACATAACCAATACCCTTTGTATGGACACGCTTTCTATCTTTTCCACTCTCTCAGGCGTGCAGATACAACGTGTTCTTTTGTTGGATTGGAGCACATCATTATAACTAATAGCAGTCACAGCACAAACATAACCAATACCCTTTGTATGGACACGCTTTCTATCTTTTCCACTCTCTCAGGCGTGCAGATACAACGTGTTCTTTTGTTGGATTGGAGCATATCATTATAACTAATAGCAGTCACAGCACAAACATAACCAATACCCTTTGTATGGACACGCTTTCTATCTTTTCCACTCTCTCAGGCGTGCAGATACAACGTGTTCTTTTGTTGGATTGGAGCATATCATTATAACTAATAGCAGTCACAGCACAAACATGACCAATACCATTTGTATGGACACGCTTTCTATCTTTTCCACTCTCTCAGGCGTGCAGATACAACGTGTTCTTTTGTTGGATTGGAGCATATCATTATAACTAATAGCAGTCACAGCACAAACATAACCAATACCCTTTGTATGGACACGCTTTCTATCTTTTCCACTCTCTCAGGCGTGCAGATACAACGTGTTCTTTTGTTGGATTGGAGCACATCATTATAACTAATAGCAGTCACAGCACAAACATGACCAATACCATTTGTATGGACACGCTTTCTATCTTTTCCACTCTCTCAGGCGTGCAGATACAACGTGTTCTTTTGTTGGATTGGAGCATATCATTATAACTAATAGCAGTCACAGCACAAACATAACCAATACCCTTTGTATGGACACGCTTTCTATCTTTTCCACTCTCTCAGGCGTGCAGATACAACGTGTTCTTTTGTTGGATTGGAGCATATCATTATAACTAATAGCAGTCACAGCACAAACATAACCAATACCATTTGTATGGACACGCTTTCTATCTTTTCCACTCTCTCAGGCGTGCAGATACAACGTGTTCTTTTGTTGGATTGGAGCATATCATTATAACTAATAGCAGTCACAGCACAAACATGACCAATACCTTTGTATGGACACGCTTTCTATCTTTTCCACTCTCTCAGGCGTGCAGATACAACGTGTTCTTTTGTTGGATTGGAGCACATCATTATAACTAATAGCAGTCACAGCACAAACATAACCAATACCTTTGTATGGACACGCTTTCTATCTTTTCCACTCTCTCAGGCGTGCAGATACAACGTGTTCTTTTGTTGGATTGGAGCATATCATTATAACTAATAGCAGTCATAGCACAAACATAACCAATACCCTTTGTATGGACACGCTTTCTATCTTTTCCACTCTCTCAGGCGTGCAGATACAACGTGTTCTTTTGTTGGATTGGAGCACATCATTATAACTAATAGCAGTCACAGCACAAACATGACCAATACCATTTGTATGGACACGCTTTCTATCTTTTCCACTCTCTCAGGCGTGCAGATACAACGTGTTCTTTTGTTGGATTGGAGCATATCATTATAACTAATAGCAGTCACAGCACAAACATAACCAATACCCTTTGTATGGACACGCTTTCTATCTTTTCCACTCTCTCAGCGTGCAGATACAACGTGTTCTTTTGTTGGATTGGAGCACATCATTATAACTAATAGCAGTCACAGCACAAACATAACCAATACCCTTTGTATGGACACGCTTTCTATCTTTTCCACTCTCTCAGGCGTGCAGATACAACGTGTTCTTTTGTTGGATTGGAGCACATCATTATAACTAATAGCAGTCACAGCACAAACATAACCAATACCCTTTGTATGGACACGCTTTCTATCTTTTCCACTCTCTCAGGCGTGCAGATACAACGTGTTCTTTTGTTGGATTGGAGCATATCATTATAACTAATAGCAGTCACAGCACAAACATAACCAATACCCTTTGTATGGACACGCTTTCTATCTTTTCCACTCTCTCAGGCGTGCAGATACAACGTGTTCTTTTGTTGGATTGGAGCATATCATTATAACTAATAGCAGTCACAGCACAAACATGACCAATACCATTTGTATGGACACGCTTTCTATCTTTTCCACTCTCTCAGCGTGCAGATACAACGTGTTCTTTTGTTGGATTGGAGCATATCATTATAACTAATAGCAGTCATAGCACAAACATAACCAATACCCTTTGTATGGACACGCTTTCCATCTTTTCCACTCTCTCAGGCGTGCAGATACAACGTGTCTTTTGTTGGATTGGAGCACATCATTATAACTAATAGCAGTCACAGCACAAACATGACCAATACCATTTGTATGGACACGCTTTCTATCTTTTCCACTCTCTCAGGCGTGCAGATACAACGTGTTCTTTTGTTGGATTGGAGCATATCATTATAACTAATAGCAGTCATAGCACAAACATAACCAATACCCTTTGTATGGACACGCTTTCTATCTTTTCCACTCTCTCAGGCGTGCAGATACAACGTGTTCTTTTGTTGGATTGGAGCATATCATTATAACTAATAGCAGTCACAGCACAAACATAACCAATACCATTTGTATGGACACGCTTTCTATCTTTTCACTCTCTCAGGCGTGCAGATACAACGTGTTCTTTTGTTGGATTGGAGCATATCATTATAACTAATAGCAGTCACAGCACAAACATAACCAATACCATTTGTATGGACACGCTTTCTATCTTTTCCACTCTCTCAGGCGTGCAGATACAACGTGTTCTTTTGTTGGATTGGAGCATATCATTATAACTAATAGCAGTCACAGCACAAACATAACCAATACCCTTTGTATGGACACGCTTTCTATCTTTTCCACTCTCTCAGGCGTGCAGATACAACGTGTTCTTTTGTTGGATTGGAGCATATCATTATAACTAATAGCAGTCACAGCACAAACATAACCAATACCCTTTGTATGGACACGCTTTCTATCTTTTCCACTCTCTCAGGCGTGCAGATACAACGTGTTCTTTTGTTGGATTGGAGCACATCATTATAACTAATAGCAGTCATAGCACAAACATAACCAATACCCTTTGTATGGACACGCTTTCTATCTTTTCCACTCTCTCAGGCGTGCAGATACAACGTGTTTTTTTGTTGGATTGGAGCATATCATTATAACTAATAGCAGTCATAGCACAAACATAACCAATACCCTTTGTATGGACACGCTTTCTATCTTTTCCACTCTCTCAGGCGTGCAGATACAACGTGTTCTTTTGTTGGATTGGAGCACATCATTATAACTAATAGCAGTCATAGCACAAACATAACCAATACCATTTGTATGGACACGCTTTCTATCTTTTCCACTCTCTCAGGCGTGCAGATACAACGTGTTCTTTTGTTGGATTGGAGCACATCATTATAACTAATAGCAGTCATAGCACAAACATAACCAATACCCTTTGTATGGACACGCTTTCTATCTTTTCCACTCTCTCAGGCGTGCAGATACAACGTGTTCTTTGTTGGATTGGAGCACATCATTATAACTAATAGCAGTCACAGCACAAACATAACCAATACCCTTTGTATGGACACGCTTTCTATCTTTTTCCACTCTCTCAGGCGTGCAGATACAACGTGTTCTTTTGTTTGATTGGAGCACATCATTATAACTAATAGCAGTCACAGCACAAACATAACCAATACCCTTTGTATGGACATGCTTTCTATCTTTTCCACTCTCTCAGGCGTGCATATACAACGTGTTCTTTTGTTGGATTGGAGCACATCATTATAACTAATAGCAGTCACAGCACAAACATGACCAATACCATTTGTATGGACACGATTTCTATCTTTTCCACTCTCTCAGGCGTGTCCTTCGTTTTTTGGAGTCACCTCTCCCTTCGTTTTGGTTACAGGGATAAACTGAACTAATGAAATCAATTCCCAGTCTATTGGTCATGTCTTGTGTATTTTTGGTATTTATTGTGCATTTGCCAAAGAAGAGAAGTAAACTTTTCTTTTTCAGTATTTTGAAATCAGTGCTCAAAGCTGAAGAAGAGAGTTTTACTTAGCGAAGAACATAAAAAACATATCTGTGATTAATTTAATAACAGAATTTAATACTGATGAGAAACATATGTTCATAAAGTTTAAAGATCGTAACACGTTATTACAATCGAACTCTGACTACGGGAATCGCAACGGAGAATTCTGACAACGTTTCTCTTCAGCAATTTATCGTCGACTCCCGAGAACTAAAATTATTATAAATATATTCTGTCCACGATATCTGACTTGATACTATGTATCATACATCTGCCATAGTCAGAAGGCTATTTCCTAAATTTCCATTGCGAAATTTGAATTGAAATAATTTCTAGTTTATTTCAGTCCAATTTTCTCATCCCGAGATAGGCTGGATGAAAATGCAATTTTCTTATAAACTTTGATCTACCATTGCCCCTAATCGGTATCAGAAAGTTATTTCCAAAAACTTAATCAATAACTTTTGAGTTTAAATATTTTCCAATTCTGACTCGTGTACTACCCAAGTCACATAAACAATGAAATGTTTGCTCTTTGAATTCTATGTATCTATTTGTCACAACTTGTTTAAAAAAGAGCTAAAATAATTAACAAGTCTATGAATCATTAAAAAGAAAAAAAATCTTAATGTTTTAAATTCATTATTAAATTTAGGAGGAAGATTTGGGACCAACAGAAGATGCGCCCCTTGAACCGTAAGTTAATCAATAAACGACTAGAAGGAAAATTTAATTGAGGGCAGACTATAAAATTTTGTAGACGGGGAAGATTTTTTACGAAGAGAGAGACGAAAAAGATTTTGAAGATAGTAGATTCATTTTGAGCCTGCCGGATTACGAAAAAAATCCGTCAATAGAATGAAATTTCTCAAAGCGGGAGTTATTTTGCAGAAGAAAGAGATATTTAAGTTTTCTCTCCCCAGAACGAAAAGGAAATTTCTGTTTATTGTTCCTTGAGTCATCGTCTTGTAGGAACTGATTACTATGTTTCTTCCTTCCTGGAGAAGAAAAGTTATTTTCCTGGGATATTTACAGACTTTGTATGTTAATGTTACTTTTTTACGTTCTCGTGTGTTGTTATAATTGATTAATGAAAAAGATTTCTGTTACTTCAAAACAGTTTCTACTTTTAACAAAAAACAAAAATCTTGTTTTTAATTATGTATATATTAATACTGGTGTTCCTTAATCTTCCGTCATCTTGCAACACCCTCAGGTTAAAAATGAGACCGTCTAAATCGTCCAAGATGAAATGCAAAAATGTAAATACTGGTTATCTGGTGCTGCTAATCCACCGAATTCTTATTTCTGATGAGTGTCGTCACCTAAGTTAAATAATGGACCATTCTGTTTTTCTTATAAAGAAAGAAAGAATATGTTACACAGAAAAAAATATAATTAAAAAAAGAAAGAGAGGAGAAAGTTAGAAAAAGGGGGTGAGAATGCGAAAACAATAACGCTAATCTGTTTCAATCATACATAATGAAAAGGAAAGAAAGAAAAAACAGAAAGAGAGAATGTTATACTTTTTACATATTGCAATATCTCTTAAGTAAACATATGAAATGTTGTAATAATCAAATTATCATACTGTGGTCCTGATAGTTTGAATTACTGCTTAATCGCAATAAGTTTCATACTTCTAAAATCCGTCTTATCAATACTGTTACAATATCAATATTTTCTCAGTCTCATCGTTTCAACTGATCAAATATATATTCATGCAATACCAAGGGGATGCCTTGCTAGATCATCATTTTTGTATGTAATATAGAATTTCCACTCAAGATAACGATGTGATAATTGAAATTTGATATTGAGTTAAACTGCTAAGAAATTATTGATCAAGTCTTCATATCTAAAGTATTCAATTTCTTTGTTTATCAACGTTTATTTTTCTATCTCGTCTCTTCTCCTCCACTCTCAAAGAATCAAAATTCCTATCCACACTACCATAAAACTGACGGCCTAATTTTGTGCCACCTTCCATACTATAAAACTAATGGCCTAACTTAATACCACCATCCTCAACTCTACATCTTTTTCCATTATCATCTCCATGCAATAAATCAAAAACTCTCTCCTAACCAAGAATTTTAACACTTCTTCCTACCTCCCTTTCCTAACAAGCACCTAGCAACCTCCTCATCTTATCTTCCCGTACAAACTACTATCCTCTGAACTTTCCCCCTCCACTTTACATGATAGTTATTCTCTGTTCAACCAAATCTTCACTAATTTCCCTTCCCCTCAATTTCATCACCAACACACTTTCTCTTCTATAAATACAAATGTACGTACTTTGTTTTAAATAAAGTTAGACTGATGAAGTTCATCGCGTAAAGCGGAATGAAATATTTCTCTCCTACTTCTACTTGTCTGTCATTATTTTTTGTCCACTTTTCCTTTTACCCTTACTTCATACTGTCGGATTTTACTCCAACCAACCTATCTTCACACATATATATATATATATATATATATATATATATATATATATATATGTGTGTGTGTGTGTGGGGGGGGGAATCGATATTATGAAATGTATTACTGTTCTATAATTTTTGATTATCAGTGTAATCTGTTTTTTTCTTTCTAAGTTATTTACTCCTCTAATTACTTCTATTTCATATTACAGCCCTTCCATCTTCTATATTTTTTTATCAAGTAGGTTAAGATTCATTCTAAGATAATGCATAAACTTAAATTCAAGGTTTCTGTGTCATTGAATTGAACGGGTAGAAAAATAACCCGAATAATTACAAGAAAATGGATCGTTACTATGATATTTTGAGTCCGAGTCTAAAACAAAACATACGAACTATAAAATATAACTCTTTCCGCAGGGTGCTGTATTTCAAAGGCCAATTGAGAAAATATCCGAATGTTGCCCACGCACTTTAAAGCAACTGTTAAAATCATTAAGAAGGTTGTCTATAATTAGCAACCCTTATTTTGATTCCACATAAGCAGCGGTTAAAATGCTGTATCATTTTTCATTTGTACTTCTATCATCGTGTTGTTTATTTTTTTTGTCTTATTTTAAAGCGGATCGGGGAAAACAGAGAACTTGGAAAAATATTCTGTCAGTTTTATTCAGTAATAAGGTTTATATAACATATGAAATATCCATTCTCTCAGTTCTCTTATCAATCGTGACTAATTTTTTGAATTATCTTTAATTATCCAACGATAAGTAGGAGGGGCTACATCGCTTCAAGATTATGTTATCGTATGACTTACATATATTTAAAGATAAGAATGCGAATTCGCTTAAGTGTAATTCTTTTATCTATTCAAGCTAATATAACTTGTGAACCATAGTTTATAATGTGTGGAAGCGAGATTAATTAATTTCTTGTAAATTGATATCACTGTCAAACATCGGTTCGTCAGTTTTCAATCACGGTGGAAAATCGTCTGTTATTCTAGATTTCTAAGACTCTTTGCCTGCTCTGCCAAAACAACTATTGCTTTATCTTTTGACTTACAAGAAAAAGCTCGTAATGTTTTTAGTATTCACTTTTGGTTATCATAGCTTTATTGTTATTTTTTCTCTAGTCTATTGTCTTTAGCCCTATTTATACATTATTCATAGTCAAGTTTGTTATTGTCTTAAAAGCAGTAAGATGACTATTCCTAACGAAGTATAGGAAACCACATAATTTATTTTACCACTAAGTATTGTTATTCTTTATACCAAAAGCCACAAACATACATTATGACCTTGGACAAAATTGTTTCCTCTTTTTATTCTCCGTACAAGCGATCATTTTTTGTTTTGTTTTGTAAACGAAGTGCCATCTGTAAAACATTAGGCCTAATTTATTATAACATACAAATCTTTCTCATATCTGTCCATCTAAAATATCCAAGAAAGAAAATCTTAAATACATTTCCGATATATTTTAGGGAAAAAAAACATAAACTTATGGTTCACTTTATTTTTGGGTTTGTATCTTTACGCTACACGTATTTACTTGTTATATCCTAAAGTTACAACGTCTTCTCAAATCAATATCATTAGTATGCGAGTTTTTCACACCAGCGTTAGCTAGTGATATTTTACTGGAGTTTGGGTAACAGGTTTCGAGAACTCTTCTGAATATTCTAGCTGATCTTAAAAATTATGCTGTTTGGATTCTTACCCTAATTTCCAGTGTCTACAGTGTTTTTCTGTTCTCTGGCCAGGTCCAAGTATTTGTCTATCTTTTTGTTTTCTTTTGTTTTCACTCTGAGATTCGTCGGGACCTCAAAATCCACAAGATGTCAAGTTCTCTTCGTCTTGTTAATTAATACTACGTCTAAACATCTAGCCAGAATTAGGTGATTCGCCTGCATCTCAAAGTCCAAGAATTTTATGTGTCTAATAATCTAAGACTGATTCCGGTTTGTGCATCTACCATTTAGTAGCATGCTAAAAATTTAATTTCTTGCCCAATTCCCAGTGGATCACCTTTCTCACCCAGTCGTGCCTAGTATTGTACTCCCTATGTGCTAGTTTGCTGCATTCGCTTATTACATGATTAACCGTTTCATCTTTGTCTCCACACATCCTACACTTACTATTCGATTGCGTTTTTATTTATTTTTGCTTTTATATAGTTTGTTCTTATGGCGTTATCTTGTGATGCAAATATGAGAGATTCAGTTTCTCTCTTAAGGTTTTCCTTCTTAGCCATGTCCAGGTCTTCTCATGTGCTATCTCTCCAGTTTACCGCTTGAAGTATTCATATAATTATTTTACCATTTTTGCTTTCTAGTTTTTTCTACATTATACATTTCTTTGCCCATATGCTGCATATGCTGCAGTTTCTGTTCCTGACTGCTGCAATTAGTCTTTCCTTGCTCTTGTTTGTGTACTCTTCGAGTGCTTGAATTGTCGCATCTACACCATCTTCAATGTTGGCGAGATTTCTTCCTCCTTTCTTTTTTTTTTTGACACATATAGTTTGTCGATGTTGTCTCTCGAGTGTAGTGCCTTGTGCGTTGTCATCAGTTTCCTTGTCCTTTGATCCATCTGCCAGATTATCTTACAAGGGGGACAGTCCATGTGTTTATTCATTTGAAGAGGTTTCTGCTACTGAGCTTGGTTTCTATAAATTTTCTTTTTTTTGGGTATTCCTTCTCACTTTTTCTTTCTTCTCTGTTTGATGATGTTCGTTTCCAATATTCGCAAGTATTTGCAATTCTTCTTTTCTCCAAGTATCATTCTTTCTTCTTGATTCGGTAGTTTTATTCCCTCCGCTATTTCTTTTTTCAGCACGAGCATGGTACACCTTTTGATACCGAATTCCATTCTTATATCATGGCTGTGTATTCTTATGGTTTTTACAAAGATTTCCAGTTCTTTTTCATTTTTGGCAAAAATCTTGATATCCTCCATGTACATAAAGGAATTTAGTTTTTTCTTGTGATTTTGTAAATTTGTAACCTCTTGAACATTTCCTAAATATATAATTGAGTGGCATCATTGCTATTACAAATTAGTTTTTTATTGTGATTTTTTAAATGGCATCATTGTTATTACAAATAGCAGCGGTTATATGGAGTCTCCCAAGAATATGCCGCTTTGGATTTTGCTTTCTGCTAAGGTCTCAACTCCAGCTGTTAGTTCCACTTTCCAATTTTCCATGGCTGCACCCACTTTTCCTTCGAGGAGTCGTTGGGAAACCCATAAATCGACATGTAGTCTTGGATTTGGAGGGGGTGAGACCCGAGCACCGGCCCTGGCAGTGGTCAATAAAGTCTCAATTCTTCCTCGTATTTCTAGTTTCCCTATTATCTTTCCTAGGTTCATGATGATTGTTTTGAGTTCGCTATGATTGGCATTACTATCATCTTTATATTCAACAACTTTGTTTTTTAACTCTTTGAAAATGTCCTGATATTTGTCTAGCTTTTCGCTGTCCTTTATTTTAACTCCATGATATACTGGAACGACGAAGTCTACAAGCTAACATGTTCGTTTCTTTTTGTTTATTACAACTAGATCTGGTCTTATGACTGGTATTGGGTGACATATTCTTATCTCAAAGTCTCAGAGGATTTTGTGGTTCTTATTTCATAGGACAGTTTCTGGTTTGCCCATGTACCATTTGTCAATATTGCCAAATTTTAGTCACTTACACAATTCACAGTGGATCACCTTCCCCACCTAGTTGTGGTTTACTCTTTTCTGGGCCAGTTTACAGCATTCACTTTATCATGTGGTTTATTATTTCACCCCCTCTCTCTCCACATAATCTAAGTTGCTATTCTCTTGGGTCCTATATATTCTAGGCTTTACATAATTAGTTCTTATGGCTTTATTTTGAACTGCTATTAATTATGATTGCGTTTCGCACTTTAGGTTTCCTCTTCGTAGCCATATCTAGGCCATTTGTTATTATCATGTGAGATTTCTACACCAGATCTAACTGAAAGATTTTGCATGGAGTTTAATTATTATTATCATCATATTATTATTGGAGTGCTAAAAACAGTTTAGTCATCTTCATATTATCTAAATTTATTTGGTTTTATGTCATTGTCCGAATATTTTTCAGTTTTTCACTTTTTTAATTATACTTTGTAGACTGCCGTAATGGCGATATGTGACTGTTTCTTCTTTGATTACTATGACTAGATCTCGTATTCTGGCGTAGATTTGTGGATTTGCTTAAGTTTTAGTTTATAAACAAATTTAATTTTTCTACTTTTTCGAACAAGCTGATTTATGATTATATCATTGGCTTGTATGAAAAAAAAGTCGTTTTTGTCAATTCTAATGGTTCACAGTTCTTACTCATTATGTTTTACACATTTTCTTAACTAATATACTATTTTCAATTACACATTGGATAACACAACAACAACATCAGCAGTAGCAGCAACAACAAGAACAACAACAAAAAATCAACTACCTTCTCTTGCAAAAAAATTATCGAACACATCTTTTTATTATTGCTGTAGCTATTTCGCTTTGTTTTGTTCTTTTGGAAAAATCAAAATCGATCAATTAGTTCGAGTATTTTTATAAAAAGAAATATCTATCCATTTTTGTCAATTTTTTTAATGCTAATATTGAAACTTTATTAAAGCTTATTTTTCTTATCAGGACTCCGTTTTAGAGTGCTGAATCCCGTTGGGAGTTTAGAGAATTCATTACTGATAGTTATTTTTTACCCACAAAAATTCTTCAAATGCCTTAATTCTTTTCTATTGAATATAAATTTGCTCACATGTTTTGCAATTTTAAACATACTTAAAATTTTCCAAAATCCAAGCCTAGAAGATCGTGTCATAAGCATTTTAGTCGTCAAACTCTGCCAGTGCTTTGATACTTTTCTTGTTTTGCATTTACCAAATATTTTGCCAATAAATAAGAAGTAATTTAAAAAAATCCTTTTATGCTCTGGTAGAAAGCCGAAGCATTCTGGTGTATAATATATTTCCTTAACTAATTTTCCCATTTGCCTTTTCTACGCTAAAGGCCGTCATCTTATAAGATTGTAGTTTCTTTTTTACGTCTTTTGTTATTCACACAAAATTTATTGTAAATAGCTGGGCAACTTCTTTTTCAAATAGATATGTAAATTCTATAGATTCCATCATCCTGTTGCTTTCCAGTATGCAATTGTACTTACAATTCTTGGCAATGTATATAGATTTATTTTCCTATTATCTCTTTCTTACTTATATTTCACTGTTTAAATTCATTAATCACTGCAATTTTACATTGTGTAGCCTCCTTTTCTGATTCTGACTGTTCAAATCCTAAAAGGGGTTCGAGCAAAAAATCTTGAGGCAACACTATAGTTTGTAGTTTTCTCTAAGGTATTTGACTCTATACACAGAGAAAAGATGGAGCAAATACTACTAGCATATAGTCTCCCCAAAGAAACGGTTACCACTATAATAATGTTCTACAAAAAGAAAAAAAAAGAAAAAAAAAAGAAAAGAAAAAAAAGACGAAAGCAATGGTTCGTTTGCTTGATGGTAACACAAATTTCTTTGACTGGAGTCTTACAAGGAGATACGTTAGCACGATTTATATGTATGATATGCATAGACTACGTGATACGAATGTTAGTAGATCTCATGAAAGAAAAGGTTTTACTTTTAAAAGGACAAGAAGCCGGTGATATCCCACAGAAACTATTATAGATGCGGTCTATGCGGATGGCCTAGCGTTTCTCACTAATACATCCGCACAAGCAGAATCACTGCTACATAACCTAGGGAAGGCAGCAAGAGACATCGGTGTAAACTCATGAGTTTTAAACAAGATGGAGACATCTCCACCCTGGATGATAAGTCTCTCAAGTTAGTAGACCAGATCACATAAAGCGATGTCAATGTACACTTAGGAAAGGCATGGTCTGCTACGGACAGATTATCGATTATATGAAAATCTGATCTATTTGATAAAGCGAGAATTCTTCCAAGCTGTAGTCGTGTCAGTACTACTGTATGGTTGCTCTACTTTGAATCTAAAAAATGTTTACAGAAAAAAGCTTGCTGGGAACTAATGAAGGGTGCTGCATGCTATGTTGAATAAATCTTGGAAGCAGAAACCACAAAAAGCAGCTGTACGACCACTTGCCTCCTCATATTAGACAAAACATCCAAATAAGACATTGCTAGGGCAGTAATGATGAACTCATAAGTGACCTTCTCTTGTAGATACACCAGTGTAGGCCGACTAATAAAAATCTACATCAATCAGATTGATGCGGATTTTGGATGCCATTTAGAAGACCTGCCAGGGTCGATGACTGATAGGGATGGGTGGTGAGGGAGAGTCATGGGAATCCATGCTGTCACTGTGACATGATATATATATATATAGTACTACTGAAACTTTTCGTTGTTAAAATCTATATTTTAGTTACTTTATTTTATACAGTCCTCGATTTTGTAAATCGAGTCGACAAAATCCCCTGTTCCTTTCATGACTCTTTCTTTTTTACATAAAATCTACCTGTATCATCCATAACGTGTATGATCACCAATTTTCGTTTTTATCCTAAATTTTCACTTCTCTTCTTAACTTTTATCATTTTAAGTGTCTTTGAATAAATACACTTCCACAATTGTTTGATATTTTTAATTTTCTTCTGTTCACTTTCCGGATTTAATTATTGGATAACTGAATTCGCTTGTTGCTCCGGTTTTTCTTTGTGTGTCACCAATGTTTACAATTCATTGATTTCCTAATTTCCTAGTTTTTAAAAATCCTAGCTGAAGATTCTGATTATTTCAATCAATGTTTCACATTCGTTTTTATTATAGCAGGTATTTTTGGCCATACATATATATTAATAAATATATATTCACTATAAGAATTATACAAACTGAAATTAAGGGGTATCATTGCATACTCAAAAAGTAAAGGGGTGTAGGATATTCTTGAAAAATACTCTTTTATATTGGTCTTAATTCGAGATTTTCCTTCTACTGTTCTATCCTCTAGTTTTTCAGCGCATTAGCTATGAATTTGGTGATAGTCTAAAATTTTAAAATCTTAGCGTTACACTACCTTCGGTTTATGGATCGTATCATTTGAAATCTTCCCATGCCATTGCTAGATTTTATCTATCAATAATTAATGAATCATTGGTTCCTCTGATTATTTTTCTGTATCCTTTCTGTGCTCCGGGTAAAGATTTCTGGATTTCTAACGATTTTATGAATTACATCAATAATCTTTTCTGCTATAATTTCCACACCAGAAGCAGTTGCTTAATATACTGATAATGATTATCACTTGTAATTGTTCCCTTTGTGCCGTCCTTTTGAATTAGGGTTCATTTTTGTTCTCCATCATGACATTATAGGGATAGTCCTTGATTATTATCATTATCTGTTTTTTTTAAATTTGAATGATTGGCTGGATGATTATAAATATTACTTAAAGGGAGGCAAATGCCTAATACGATCTCATATAGAATATTGTACTCGGACTTTGGCTGCAGTGTCTAGAAATGGAAATTGGAAGGCATACAAAGAAGAGTGACAAAACTAATAAAAAGTGTAAAAGATTACAATTCTTCAGTAGAAAGAGCAATGAGAGGTGATTTAATTGAAACTTTCAAAATAACTAACGGAATTTCTAATTATGGTAAACATTTTTTTACAAACAAATTTCTTCTTAAATTGGAAATTTACTTTCAAGACAGATTTGAAAAAAAAAAAAAAAAAGACTACTAACCAATCGGATTTTTTACTAATATATTTTTGGAAAAAAATTCCCAATCAGGTCAAAAACATAAAATATTTAAGAATGAATTGGATGAAATCAGAAATAATGATAAGAAAAATAAATTAAGAGGACATTTTTGAGAACTATCGGATGAAATATTTAACAGCATTTGATCTGTATATAGATATTGTATTAATATTGTATATTTTTTGTGCAAAGATTTTTCTTTTAAAAGTTGATCTGAGAAAATGGTAAAAAGCATAACAAACAAACAAAACAAACAACAACAATAACAACAACAACAACAACAACAATAATAATAATAATAATAATAATAATAATAATAATAATGATTCAGATGATGTCCTAATTGTCTCTTAAAGATGAATCCCTCTTTCTGTTTATCTAAATTAACTTGATATGAGCTTAAGCAAAATTCAAGTAAAATTATATTGATGTCTTATTGATCATTGCAAACAAAGGAAATATAATCAGATGTTCCCTTTAAATTTTACCTGATTTTATACTGAAGATCTTCTGATCTGAAAATTGTCGATATGGATGTTTGTTTGACATTAAAGTGGAATATATTCTTAATTTACATTGAGTTATATACTACTTTCTGAGAATATTAAAAGAAAGCATTACTATTAGTGTTTCGATATTGCTTTATAATCGATTAGTGTACCACTGAAAAATGAATTCAATCTTATTTTTGTAACTGTTGATTGAAATAATAGATACATTCATGATTGTTCAATACTTGTATGAAAATTAGGTTGAATCACCAGTTAAAAAAAAATGTAAACTAGCAAGAATATGCCCGCTCCGGGCGTATGTATTTGAATTGTAATGTAATGAAATATATTAAATTAAAAAAACTAACGAAATTAAATAGGAACGCATATAAAACATTACTTATTTTAATTATATTTTAATTGGTGTCTATATAAAATCATTTATAGGATTGATTCTAATACGTTGGAGAATGAAACAATAATATTAGAGATCAATAACATCAAGTAATTATTCCTTAAACCCGGTTTTGTTAAAATCAGTATACAAATTAACCATACCGCGTATTATATAAACCTTTATTTCTTAGTGATATATTATAACAATTGCATGTTTTTAAATGCACTAATAACATGGGCTGTTGTGAGACAAATCTAACTCAGATTTTCATTGAGACATCGTTAATAAATAAGATTTATTCTATGTATTAATTATTTTGACTATAAATTAAATACTCATTGATAAACTTACACAATTCCTGGGAGTATTGTGACGTAGGCAATGATGTATTTTCGTTTACATCTAAATTTGGATCTAACATGTTTATAGTATAAGGTTTTGTGTAATTAATATTCATCATAGAATTACGTGAATTGACAAGGAATTATATAATGTTGAAAAATAAATATTTGTGTCAGATAAATATATTTTACCATTTGACTACGGACTTATTGATGTTCATTGCTTTCAAATATAAATCATAAATGCGCATATACAAACTGTAAAACCACGAGTATTTCTGAATTATCCTATAGCACCATTATAAATGGTCGACTAGTAATCCTTTCATTTTAACGTCAGTTATTTTTCATTCCCCCCTCTCTCTCTCTCTCTCTGTATGTGTGTGTGTGTGTGTGTGTAGAATACTCTATATAACCATATAAACTTATTTCTTAATTTCTTCATTCCAAAATATACAAGAAATACTCGAAGGAACAGCTGCCGAAATGTTGCGATAATGATATATATATATATATATATATATATATATATATATATATATATATATATATAAAAGGATATATAAAAAAAGGAGGAAATTAGTTTGAACTAATCAAATTACAATGATTGAAATGCCTCATAAAAATAAAACCAGGAAAGCAGGATGTCTACATTTGAAACGAATGTAGCTTTAGAAAAAAAAGTGTAACGATAGGGAAAAGTGTCCAGTTTTCTTCGATAAAACATTTTATAGTTCAAACTAAAGGAATGTAGACGGGTCTATGCTGTTCACATCGTCGCATGTTCTAATATTTATAAGCATGCGTGTGTGCATTTGCGTATATGCTTCTTTCTACGAATATCTACATTTGATCGTATGTGTGTGAGTATGATTTATGCAAAGTTAGGAAGTTTTTTCGCGGGCCAACATGTAACCTGATAGGCAGGCACCTGTTGTCTGTTGGCAGCAGCAGCGTCAGCATTATGATGAAGCAGCAGCAGCAGCAGCAGCCCCAGAACCACCATTCCATTTACCAAATATCATCAGCAGTATAGTTTGGTCGCGCCCATTTGATAACTTCTCTAAGAACCTGTCTGTTCTTAAAGTTTTGACTAGTTACATTTGCTGGGCTCAGCTAATATAATAACTAATTCTTTAAGAATTTTCATTTTAGCTGCTAATACCGATATACTGTTTGGTTTCAATTGAGTAAATTTAAAGAAACATGAAAATATCTCTTAAATGCTGATCAAAACTAAATTATAGAAATTTTTACTTAATTTATATAAACGTTTTTTATATTTCTCGTCTATCTTAGCAGATTAAAATGAATCATGTAGCCAAATTTTTAAAACGACTGTCATGTGTGCCCACTGTCATTTTCCAATGGAAAGAGAAATATATATTTGGAATATATCTTATTTAGCATTTATATGGGAGAAAGATCAAACTCACTACTAGGTAACAATGACGAAATTTTCTTGCTAACTATTACACTACGATGAGATTTTCACCCATAGATACAATGTTATCCTCATAGCAATTTGTACTGTAATCAGATATAAACACAGGATAATTCAAGCGTCAGGTGTTACACCTGGCAGTTAATGGGACACATGACCTGATCCCGTGTTGACATGACAGAAAAAACACCAGTAAATGATAATGAAGTATTTATATATGGGAACGTTAAGGTACAGTTGCATAAAAAATGTTCTATACCATTATCCTTTATGGATACAAGTAAAAATGAGTGTAAGTAATTATATACCGATTTACTCAAACTTATGTTCTCATCTTGGTTGCTATAATAATTATATTTTGGCTGTTATATAGTCCGGCCTTCTTTAAATGCCTATCACATTCAGTAACGGTTTTCTAACAACTGGGGAGGGGGTCTGTTCTTGGCGTAGTATCCATACTACCAAGGAGTTAATCCTGCTATTTTTGTTATTATATAGCAAATAACACATTAAGAAAATTAACTAATATATAATCTTCTCGTTTTATCCCAGTATAGACACTGGAACGAAAACAGTCCAACACCGTTGACTGAATAATTCCGAATTCCGAGAACTTTTCGGGATATGACAGTCGCTTGAAGAGAATCAAAGAGTACAACTGCAGGCGCATTGTGATTAAGAAAAAAATACTAGACTCAATAAGTACGTTTATAATAATGATAATTCCTCAACTTTTATGATATTGATAAAATAAAGAGTATAAATAAGATACAAAAAAAAAGAAAAGAAAAGAAAAGCATGTTCTAATTTTTCATTTATGGAATAAAAACTGCAAACGTCTTATGTTTAGCTCAAATCTATCAATCACTTTAAAATGGGGTCATGTTCGTTCTGGGAAATATTTTCACGTTGAAAAGTCATCATTCACAATCCTAATAAACGTTCATCTGTCATTGCTGGCCTTGACTAGATTTTTATCCATCTTATAGCACTAAAGAATCTCCCCCATCGTACAAGTTGTTACAGGTAATGTTAAAACAATAATAATTGCCTGGCGAACAGAAATAGTGTGTTTGAACTGAAGCGTTGAAGTCCATCTTTATATGTATAATTTTGTTTCTTCCTTTTTCACAACATTTAAACCCAAACGACTCAATTCAATATGCTTCCTAAATTCTTCCTTTGTACATTTGGTGACTAAATGAAGTAAAAAGAGATTTTTAAAAATTACTTATTTTCAGCAGTAAACCGTGTTTCCAGTGGTGATATAATTGATTCTAAATATGGTACATAGACTGATCTTGTTGATGAGACATTTCAACAAATTTCTTTATCGGCCACACTGTCTGGGAAGGGTTAGCTCAATATCCAATTTGTTGTTCAGGATTTTGTGTGTGGTAATGGAATACATTTAAGAGTTCCTATAAATGGTTATACAATTTGATTATATTAAGTTGGATAGCTTAGAGGAATGCTGTTAAGATTCTAGTTGTGCTGAATAAGCTGAAATTATAATCACACAGACAAGAACTCTAAAGCAGATTCTAGCTGATGAGTTTCTTGGCGCATTTTACCTGAATCTGTAGTGGCCACTATACACAACTGATAAAAATCTAACCTTTTAGCCTAGATGAAAATGTAAAGTAGCAATAAAATCCAATAACATGTTAACAGTAAATTAAATTAATAAGTTTAATTGGTGTGAAATGTTACCAGAAAATAATCTTGTGACAGCTCTTTTTTTTATAGCAATGGTAACTAAAATAATTAATACACATTTCGTGTTGGCAAATATGTTTTTTTTACGGTTTAGATCTTTTTTTTATAAATCATTTTTAATTAGTAATATATCTTTACGGTTTTTTCATGTAATGGGATCAAGAGAAAGGGTCGTTCTATTACCTAAAAGACAACTTTATACCGCACTATATATATATATGTGTGTGTGTGTCTGTGTGTGTGCAAATAGAATTTTCCTATTTCTAGTATTGGCTGGTGGTAAATAAACATTTCCTTAGTGAGTGCTTAAGGTGTAATTCATCCTAACCCGACACTATTCATCATTATCCATTGAGATCTGATCTAGGTAAGATGGTTTGGTTTGTTTTGTTTTACGGCATATCAACCACGGTGGGTCATTTGATGCGACCCACGGCCAACAGGTAGCCCCATTTGGGGGAGTCTTACCTCTCTGCAGAGGTGTAGTCGGTGCATTCTAACGCTGCAGACGACAGGGCGGTGATCTAGGTAAGAGGCAACCTATTCAATGAGACTGTGACAAAGAAAAATAAAAACAACTTAAGTGAAGATCATTTCGTTCTTCTAAATGTTTATAAATTAGCATAAAATAAGGCAGAAATGGGTCTTAATACTACAAATGTTTGCTACAGTGACACAGAGTCAATATAGAAAGAAGAAATGTTAACGGGGGTAAATAAAGCAAATGCCACACTTCTTATTAGACACTTTCATTTACGTTTGTTGATACAGCGACGGATTATTCACTGATTAATTTTTTAAAAGTATAGTATTTTCAGGTTTTTTCTTTTCAGTATCAAACTTTGAAATTTAAGATTTAATTGGAAACGTATGTATTTTATATAAAACGTAATGGTGTTTCTTATGCGAATTTCATTCCATGTCCTCTTTTTTCATCCAAGTGTAATTGGCTATATTAGATTTGAAAGTGTCTCTTCGTGTTACAGCTTTTCCCTATTCTTGGATCCTTATTTTTAGAAGGCAGTTGATGTCCTCTTTGTAGTTATAAGGGATATCGTTAACAAAATTTTAGTAGCATTTTATTCTACTGGTGGTTTCATTTTGGTAAGATAGTTGCGTAATATGAGCCCACTTTTGGATAAAATCCTGATATTGAATGGAAGTCATAATTTCTTGAAGGGAAACACACTGGTGATAAGACGCCTAAAAGAAATTACGTACATAAAGTATTCGGTTCATCCTATCAGCAAACCGAGTATCAAATTAAACAGCGTTTAAGAACTTCTAATAAAATGAATAGATAAATAAATCAGCAAGTAATAAATAGATAAAGACAAGAAAGAAAAAAGGACTAATAATAAAAAGAAAAAAAAAACAGAATTCGTATAACTAACCCACAGTAAGAAAAAATCTTCACATTTGTATGTAAGTTCATAATGGCCGGTTGACATCGCCACAATAAATACACCAGAAGAAAAAGGCAGGCAGTATGATACATGGATAAAACGTTGTAAATAAAGAACGATATAGAGTAGGAAATTTTTAAATAAAAAAATTAATAATTCCTCTAGCAAGAACAACAGAGTTGTTGATGCAGTCGTTATAGAAACAGCTTAAAACCTTTTCATTCTTAAGGATAATATTTCGTAGTATCTTATGACACTGTCAGTATATCATACGAATAAATTATTTAATTTCAACAACTTAATTTTTATTTTTCTACAGACATATTTCCTAAACACATTATTGGATATTATTATTCAAATATTTATCACCGATGTTTATCTAAAATTAAACATAGACTTTTCTATATAAAACCTGGTATGCAGTCCGTGGGTTATTATATTTCTCTTTCTGATGGTAATTCAAGAAAAATATATAAAAGTAATCCTTCATTGGTACCTGATTATATCAGAATTCATAATTGTTATTGTGAAGTTGATGATCGATAGTTATCTAAAGCGGAATGTCATTCAAATAAAACCATATTGAAGTGTGTATTAAAATTTTGGTGGAAAATTGTGAATGTTCCATACAACAAGCAATTTATGCAAAATAAACAGAAGTTAGCTGAATAAAAAATGCAATTTATCTCTAGTTCAGTAACTATGACTTCTTGATCAGTAAAAAAGTATTTTGTGAATGTAGGTCATTAAAGGACTAAACTCGTATTTTATGCGACTATCTTTCTTAATAGAAATAAAAATTATTTGTCATTTTAATCATTTGTCTGTTTAGTGATTCATTTTCCTAATCATGACAAAGAAACATAATAAACGTATGTTATGTAAGTATGTGAACTTTTCAAATGAAAAAGAAATGTATGCATGAATAAATGCAGGATTTGTTAAAGGTAGCACGCAGCATCCTTGAACAGTTCTCATCTAGCTTTTTTCCAAGCATTTCGTTGAAGTCCAAGTGATGTAATCATATTTTACAGCTTTGCGTGTATATCTGTGTCGTGTGTGTGTAAATTAGATTGGATCTTACGGGTGCATACACACACATTTAAATGCAGATACGTATATATCTCTCTCCCCTTGTCTTTCTATGTGCATGCATGTGTGTGGTTAAATGTTTTTATACTTTATGTATATTATATAACATGTGTCTAATATTATTAGTTTTTACCAACGATGCCTCTAGTTCATTTCTCAAATATAATGGGTAGATTTTGCCGGTAATGAGGTCATTTTCAACTTAACAATTGAGAAAATGCTGATGCAAAGTAAGCTTAAATATTAACTGCATTTAAAGACATTTATAAGATCGTAATAGAAAAGATTGAGCACATATTAATAAAAAGTCAGGAAAAAGATCAGTAAGATCTCATGAAATGCCAACGCAGAATCTTTTCCTATCTGTATTATATTAAAATTCATATCCTATACATCCATCGGATGGGACATCTGGTGAATCTGGTTTAGGTTGGCTTAGTTGTGTTGGTGTAGCAATTTTTTCAGGTTGCTTTGGTAAGATCTGGTGATAATTACCGGTGGTACCAGTTACTGAATGTGGCAATGAGCCATAATAATGCCTTGTTTTTATCGACTTTGAACAATCTAGGCACCGATGCATAAACTTGACAACTTTCCTGTAAGAGCTAGAGATTGGTCAGGTATTATCTTTCCTAAAAGCATGTATTCCAATTAAACTAACCTCCGCTTTGGATTTAGCTTGGAGTAATTCCCTTCAAATTGGCTTTTAGAATAGCCTCAAATAGATTTCGAGAACAATACATTGGTCTCAGATTTATTGCAGAATTCTATGTAACTATGAGTAGAGTAATCAATCCTTAAAATTTGCGCATTATTTTGAAGTCTCATAGCTATAACTATACATTGATTTGTTCTTTAACATCTTAAAACAATGTACCAGTTAAAGTCATTTGCGTTGAAATAGCCGACAAGTTCAAAGAAGGATTTGGAGTATGTAGGAGTTGCAGCTCAGTGACTAAACCGCATTTTATTTATTTGGTTTAACCGTAAACATGTCGGGAGATCCTATTCGTTGTTTTGATAGTGTTTAAGTTTCAACATCATATCAGAAAAGCCGCATAAGTTTACTTTAGAATAACAAAGCGAGTCAGAGATGCAGAAATGAAAACACAGTAAGATAAAGTTTGAAAACTAGATACACTGATGGCTACTAATTGTTTAGTATCATCATAATCATCAGATACTTCTGATGCTCTGATCAGTCAAAGGTTAATCAATGTAAATATATTATTTTTAGTAGACATAACATTTTACTTGATTCCAACTGAATATCTTAAATGTTTTTTGTTTTTGTTTTGTTTTCAGAGCAATAAATAGGAAATAATTATTCTTATAACATGGTTTCTGTAAAGACAATCAATGTAAATCATGAATAATTTGAATGTTGAAGAATGAACTTTTATTTAAATTTCTATTTCTGTTTAAAGTGAATGTATGCGTTGTTGTATTTTTGATAATACCAAAATCTCTACTCCTTAATTTTAGGAACGTCAATTTCCATCATTTTTGTCTTAATAGTTAACACTATAAACAAAAGACTTGGCATATATGCAAATGGTATCAATTATTAATCATAATATCATATGTATTTTTTTACATTTATTTGCATTAAAATGACTTAGATTACTTTTCCTTATATGCCTATGGCAACCGTCTTTAGATCCCATAAAAGAAAAAGGCTTTACCCTAAAAAGCATGAAGTCGACAAAGCCCACAGAGACTGTTCCAGATGCGGACTATAGAGATGATCTAGTGTTTCATGTAAATACATATGCACAAGCTGAATCACTGCTGCATAGCCCAGAGAAATAGCAAGAGACACTGATAAGATAAAGCGAAAGTTCTTCCAACCGTAACCGTGTACGGTTGCGCCACTTGTACTCTAACGAAGATCTTTGAGAAAAAGCTAAATGGGAGCTATACAACGATGCTGCGTTCTGTCTTGAACAAATCTTGGAAACAGCCACTGGACATACCAGTGTAGGCCGACCAGAAAGAAAAGCTCCATTAATCTGGTCTGAACGTATTTTGAATGCTATGCGGAGGACCTTCCAGTGACGATGACCGATAGGGACGGTTGGAGAGAGGCAGAATCATGAATATCCGTTCTGCCAGCACGACCGAATGATGATGATGATGATGATGGAACCATGAAATATTTTTGGAATGCATCTGTAGTAAATCCCAGTGGGAGATGCACGTGATTAAGGTTATAATATATACTTTGATATCAATTAGCCCTTAGCAACAATTAAACGTCATAAACTCTTAGGAAATACTGAACAGATATAAAAAGAAACTTGAAGCTTGTTAAATATCTATCCGTTTACGTTTTGAATAATTGGGATAATTAAAAATATCCTGACTCTTGGAAAAGTGAAGAACCAAATCTCCTATAAAATCAAACAATTAAGGGTGTATCCTGTAGAATCTCTTGGTAATTATGACTCGATTTAGTTGTGTTGTGATGAAAAACACCGGTTGAGTAATTATGTTCCACAGATTGAGTAAATTAGGAAGGCCCATTCAGTAAACAGTAACAAAATAAAAGTATCTGACATAATTAAACGTTTCTCTGGGGAATGTTATCATAACGATGGTAGGTGTTCCTTAGAAATAATATGAATACGTTTACAAGTGGATTAGGGGGTTGGATTTTAGGGATTGAAATAATTTTTATTAGTCATGAAAAGGGGGATAATCGGTGTTTGAAAAAAATGATGACTAAAACACTCCTACAAGGCATACAATCCCAAATCTATGTAGAAAGTAATTTCATGAAAATGCTGTATCAACCTTAGTTATGGTAAAGCTGATAAGGTTTCACAGTTTCATTTATTCAGCTAAATTCATATCAATTCCAGTAACGTACTGGTATTGACATAAGGAGGTTACAAGGGTTGTCTAAAAAGTAATTATTTTCCTGACCTCCCACTAGACCGGATTAACACAAGGTCTTTTTTATGTAGAGATCAACGCACAAAGCAAAGATCATGCGATGACCAGTGCAAAAATTGCGTGTTTCCGTCTGCATATCCCTTTTGGGGTGCCTTAGGCACCGGGAAATAAACCCGATCCTACCCCTTTTAAACGAGTGCTGTCTGGGGCACAGTCTCCTGGAACCAGGCAATTTCTTTTACCTCATGCAACTGCCCTCAAAGTAAGATACCGATAGACATAGATCATTGTGAAAGCTGTAAACATAAATCCACAGTGGGTATACACTATTCTTGTAACAACCAAAAACATCCTTTATGTTGAGCGCATGTGATGACTCCCACCATAAAACAATGGAAAAAATAGAAATGTTAAATGTAATAAGACTTTTTCATGCTAAGGATAAAATCCAACATCATGAACTTGTTGTTGACGTTCCCGCAATCAACAACGGTAGATAAAATTGTGCGCATTGATGTTCTCATTCAAGGTCACAAACGGCTCAAAATTCGGGATGAGACTGTGGATCTTGATCTTCCGAGGTCGGGGGTCTATAGAATCTTCCAATAGAATTTGAAGTATCAGGAAATGTCATCTTGAGTCCTAAAACAACTGACTGAAGGACAAAAGTCCCAGCGCATAGGTTGATAGGGTTTGGATGTTTTATTGCATCCGCCACATAGTCTTGATTAGGTTCCCTCAAACAACATTTATCCAGGAAGCAGTTAAACACAGACAAAAATACAATAATGTTTAAGCTTTCATTCACTAATGTTTTCATAGACAGGAATATAAACTTAATCAATTTCTCTTGGATTGTTTTGAATGGTTTACCTAAAGCATCAGGTAATATACTCTTTGCTCTTTCGCACAAATACTCTCTTTTACTGACACGCATGCGAACCAAATGTTATTTTTAAATGGTGCATCAGGACTGTTTGAATTAAACACCTGGAAAGTTGTTTTTTTTATAAAAGCAAAATATTACACATCTTTATCTTTATCTGAACTATTTTATTCCCAATTCCAACAGTTTTGATTTAGCATCCGAATAATCGATCAGTTAAAACCGTTCTGGTAAAAAAAAGCAACAAAAAGATTACAAAACAAACAATCACTAACAAATGAGAGTATCTTGATTTAGAATCAAAATACATCTTGAGTTACGGCTGTCTACATGCTAACTGCTGTTAGTTTTTAATATCAACTAAAATATGAAAATGTGAGTTTGTATAATATTATCATATTCATGCAATAATTACTTTTCATTCTAGAATTTCTATTCGGCTACTTTAACGCTAATGACATTAAATGTTACAAGTTAGATGTTTGAATTATGTTACCTTATATTAAAAGCATTGGGCTCGTATACTTGGTTGGTTTGTTTTAGGAAATATCAACTCTTGTTGAGTTATTTTATGCCGAAGTCAATTTAACAATTATGATCTCCAATCATATACGGTAAAATGTATCTTCTCAATCATTTTAAATAGACAAACACTTCATTAACTTAAACACATATTTGATCCATAGATGGGACTAAAATAAATTACAATTCCGGGTCAGAATTGACCTGGAAGTAATGGCAAAAAAAACGATGTCTTAGCATTCCCATAATCTCTAGAACTGGATCCTCACCACCAGATTCAGTTTAGTGTCATATCCAGGTTATCGTTGTGGGAAAATGAATCGGTGTATCGAGTTCAAATCTTCGACGAGACTGTTTGCATTTCACGTAGCGTTAATACTCTCGGAAAAAGTGTGACTCCAACTCTTCTTTTCCAACTATTGATAACGAGAAGAGCAGACTAGGGTCTTTAACCTTAGAAAGACAACCGGTCTTGGAGAAGAAAAAACTCGGAATTCAAACCAGCTATACACCGCTTAAAATTGACCTTATATCGCATCATCTTCGCAGAGGGGTTGGGTAAATATCTACCCAGGACCCCGTTTTTATGGGGGTATCTTACTCATCTTCCAGGGAGAACAAATCTGATTCAGAGTTCCAGAATGATTTACATATCACTGTTTTCTGAAAGATATCTACTATCCAAGAGGGAAAAAATAGATTCACAAAATACATATAACCATTATGCAATTTTTAATCTTTAAACTAATTTCTTAATGCTAAATATAGCTATTAACATCGAATTGCTCTGAGTTGACAATGAATTTGTCTTTTGTTTTTGGTTACTATGAGGATGGTTTGAAAAGTTCATATAATGACGTTATATCTTCGAATGATGACATTTTTTTAACAATATCATAAAATCCCTGCAACACCGATGGAAGAAGTGTGTGGGCCGCAAGAAGGTTGAAAAATAAACCTTATTTGGTCACATTCCATGATAGTATCTTGATCAACCTATGAACTTTTTAGTCGACCCTCGTTCTTTACAACTGTCACTAGATTTCCTTTTTCGTAATTGATTAACATTTTGAGTTCAAGTTCTCATGACAACTAAACTATCGAATGTTTTACAAAATGAATAACATCTAGATGTGCTCTCAAAAAAGAAATATCTAAAAATAAACTTTTTGCTTTTAAAATCCATGATAACGAGAGGCTATGAATAGTCATTTGGGTAATTCTATGTCAAATCACAAAAAAAAGTAAAATTGTCACCCACCCCTTCAATTTTTCTGATTTTTCCCCAGGTGTGGACTATATTACCATTAGACAATCCCCAAAATTTGAGCTTCCAATTTAAAAAATTGGCGGAGTTATGTCAATTTTAACTCTCCAAATTTAGTGAGGTTGGCGAAACATAGCGACTTCTTGTAATCTATTTTGTCTGTAAAATGAGTTCTAGAGCTTCCGATTCCTTGGGCAAAAATGCTTTTATAAAACAATTTTTAAGAGTAGGGAAGTTCTAGAACTCATTTTACAGACAAAAAAAAAAAAGATTACATTTTTCGCGACCCCCCCCCCATTTTTGAAAACTAAAAATCGACATAATTTTTTGAATTGAAAGCTCAAATTTTGGCGATTGACTAACTTTAACATAATCCGCACTTGGACAAAATTTCAGAAAAAATTGAAGGAGGTGGGTGACATGGCCAGAATGATTTGACATGGAATTACCCATTCTCTTATATATTTATAATCATCATCATCATCGTCATGTCGCGCAAGTAGCACGGATATCCATGACAATCTCTTGCCAACCATCTCTTTCACTCATTGCACCTGGGAGGTCCTCTGCGCAGCAACCAGCATCCTCGCATAGTTGGTCAATGTAGGTCCTTGGTGGCGGCCCACATTAGCATGTCCATGTGCCAGCTTCCAGAAGAGAACGTCACTTATGAGTTCGTACTTGCTTCTCCAGCAGTGCCCTGCATGCCTAGTCCGTCTCACTCGGATGGTCTGTGAGATGGGGGGCAAGTGGCCATACAGCTGCTTCCTTGTGGGGTGCTGCTTCCACGTCTTGTTCAAGACTGCACGCAGCATTCTTGTGCAGCTCCCATCTAGCTTATTCTCAAGGCTCTTCGTTAGGGTCCATGTGGTGCAGCCATACAGCAGCACTGATATGACCACAGCCTGGAAGAATTGTCCCTTTAGCTTGTCAGTGAGATCGGATTTCCATATGACTGATAGTTTGTTTGTGGCCGACCATGCCTTTTCTATCCGTGTATTAATATCGCTCTCCGCGGACGAGATATTACTACCTAGGTATGTGAATTTTTCCACCGGCTTAAGAGGCTTACCGTCTAGTGTGGATATGTCTCCTTTCTTTTTGAAACTCATGAACTCAGTTTTACCAGAGTTCACATAGAGGCCGATATTCTTTGCTGCCTCCTCCAAGCTATCTAGTAGTGACTCAGCCTGTGCTGGTGTATCTGCAAGAAGTGCTAGGTCATCAGAGTAGTCTACGTCTGTGACTGTTTGTGCAGGATATTGCCTGCTTCTTGCCTTTCTTAGTGAGAAACCTTTTTCTTTTATGGTATCTAATGATGTTCGAAGTACATAATCTAGGCCAATTATAAATATATATGGTGCTAGTGTATCACCCTGTAGGACTCCAGTAGCGATGTCAAAGAAATCTGTGTCGCCATCAGGTGAGCATACCATTGCTTTAGTGTCTTTGTAGAGCATTATTATAGCGGCAACCGTTTCTTTGGGGAGACCGTATGCCAGTAGTAATTGTTCCATTTTCCCTCTGTGTATAGAATCAAATGCCTTGGAGAAATCTACGAATAGCAGCGTTGCCTCTAGATTCTTTGCTCGACCCCCCCCCCAAAAAAAAGCAAACCGTAGTGGCCAGTCTCAAGGCATTAGATATAAAATTTAGCACGAGGGATGACATGCACCCCCCCAAAAAAACAAAAAAACTGGCAGAATATCTGAAAGTAAGTTGACCTGTAAACTTATTTAACTTTATTTATTTATCTATTTATTTATGCCTATCGTTATATATGTGAAATAATATTACTTTACCATTTATGAATGAAATAAGAAATATATTGTATGAAATGCCAGTAATATAAATATTTTTTTCTTTAATTAAATTCGTATGTTAATATTTCAACTTTACTAAAAGACTCACAATTACCAAAAAACCTGAACCCCCTACACCCAATAGAATCTCCACCTGCTCTAAAAAACAAAAACGATAGTTAGGAGTAGCTTTCTTATAGCTAAAATGGGAGGGGACAAGTGAACTTAATCTAAGTTAAAAACAGAGATGTCGAGGTTTGCCCCCCCCCTCCTTTTTCTGAAAACAGCTCAAGACTGAGCAACCTATACCGACTATACGGTCACTTATCACCTGAAACCATGGGTAGCAGCGTTGGGGATGTGAGACACGGCGGACGAACCCATAATGAGTCAACGGTGTATTTCACAAGATGCTGGGCGAATGAGCCCAAAAGTGGACCAACGGCCAGGATCAAACAGTTCAGTCAGGAAACTACTGCTCCTCATCTCTAAGTCTGGCGTCTATTGATGAGTCCACAAAAGAGCCACCGAAAGGTATCGATGACATCGAGCCAATCCAACCTATGACAGCACACAAAAATATAAAATCATACAGCATCGCCACTCTCGCTGATTCTGGTGCGCGTCCACGGATTCGAGCGCTGGCCTGGTTCGAAAAATTTGCTACAGTGCCTCAACGTCCATGGGTTCGAGCGCTGGTCTGTGTCGAAAAATTTGCTATAGTGCCCCAACAACATCACACACGCAGAAACCGCATCACACCCAGAGCAGACAAACAAGACACACCCACTACCAACGTCGTAACTCTGAAAACAATATCTAAAAAGACAACCACAGAACCTAGACGTAAAACACACCTACTAAGGTATAAACAGACCTTAAATTTAGCAACATTTAATGTCAGAACGCTAAAAACTATAAACCAACTACCTGAGCTAACGGCGTCTGCGACCGATAAAAATATAGACATAATCTGCGTACAAGAGCATATATTTGAGCATAGCAAATTAGAAATAAAATATCACGAAACAAGCAATGGATGGACGTTTGTGTCGGCATCCACGTGGAAAAACTCCATAAATGCTACTATAGGAGGAGTAGGAATGCTGCTCAGCCCCCGAGCTATAAGAGCACCAAACAGTATAGAAAAAATCCAACCAAGAATTATATGCGCTATATTTAACGGGAATCTCTGTATGACAGTAATCTCGTGCTATAGCTCCACTAATGCCAGCGAAGAAACGGACATCGCAAAGTTCTATAATGAATAACAGATTCCCAAACACAATGTCCTGATCATTGGAGGCAACATGAATGCTCATATAGGTAAAAACGAGAACAATAGATACTGTCTACATAACATCCCAAATAGAAACGGCGAACTCCTAGCAGAGTTCCCTTTTGAGAACAGGCTAGTATGCCTAAACACAAAATACCAAAAAAGAAAAGGTAAACTATGGACCTACACATACCCAAACAATACAAAAGCCCAATTAGATTATATCCTAATAAATAACAAATGGATAAATAGTGCAATGAACTGCGAAGCGTATTCCTCTTTTGAAGGAGTATCCTCAGATCACAGAATAGTCACAGCAAAACTACGACTAAGCCTACGTAGAAACAAAAAGCAAACTAGTAAATCTGTACGATACGACTGGTCGACACTTGCCAACAGTGATATATGCAATCGCTACGCTGTGGCAGTAAGAAATAAATTCGATATCCCCCTGGAGACATCTGAAAGCTCCACTCCAAACGAGGAATACGAAAACTTTGTCAGTGACCACCTAGAAGCAGCAGCTGAGTGCGTACCGACCAAACTAAGAGCCAAACACTCTGTCCCATGGGAGACAGAAACAGTTAGAGAAAAGAGAAATAATATTAAAAAACAGCCCAACGTAATAAAACAAACCCAACTAACACCAATCTACACGACTTTAAGAAAGCCCAGATAGACCTAACCGAAACATACAAAAATAAAGAACAAATAGAATACATCCAAGTACAGATAAATAATATCAAACAATCGGTAGAAGACAGACAGTCGCGATTAGCATGGCAAACAGTAAATGAAATTAGCGGTAGAAAAAAATACCTCTAGATCAAAGTTAAAGGCAACCAGCCAAAAAGATAGACTTCAGAAATGGAAAGACCACTTCCAGAAACGTCTGGGGAACTCCCCTAAAATCATAGAAAATAATACCCAAAAGATCGAAGATAGACAACTAGACATCAAAATGGGGATTTCACAACAGAAGAACTCAACGAAGTCTTAAAGAAGCTAAACGGTATAAAAGCTGTAGGTCTTGACGAAATACCCCCGAGGTATGGAAGATGGGAAAGTTCAATGACATACTTCTTAGACTATGCAATGCAGTATATAGACAAAACAGAATAGACAAATTGACGAAAAGCTACATCCTCCCATTCCCCAAAAATGGAGACCTCGGAATCGCTAAAAACTACAGAGGCATAACTCTTACTGCCATAGCAGCCAAGATATATAATGCCCTTCTTAATCGCATCCGACCTGAAATAGAAAAAATCCTTAGGAAAAACTAAAACGGATTCCGCAGAAATCGATCCACAACCTCTCAGATATTTATAATATAAGAGTTTTATAATTTACTTGAAGCATTGTGTTTATATTTGTTTGGTGTTTCATTTTGAAGGCTATCACAGTAAAAGTGTAAAGAAAAATGAGGTAACTATGTTGTTCATTTGCCTTTGACTTATTCTCTTCAATATAATAATCATATGCTCATGAATCGCTTTTTAGATTTTGCTGACATGAACAACGTAATTTTTCAAGAGCGACCAAACTGAAACATATAGTGATTCATAATCTGTTGTGCGCAGTAAAAAACGGAATTCACTAGTTCTTTAGTTTTCATTTTTTTAACTAAATTTGTTTTTTTATTTGAAAATGAAAACAATTATACGTCTTGATTTCATATTACGTTATTGTTTTATTAATAACTTTATCGTTACCAAATAAATGCGTAATACGAAAATATTCTGAGAATATCCACTCCACCATCACACTTATTATATAACTATATCTCCACTTGAACGAAGGTCTAAATTATCATTGTTGTGCGAATACAAAATGTGAATTGGTTACCGAAAATAGTCATTCAAATTCTATTTATGTTTCATTCTTCTTTTAACAATTCACCTAAAACAACTGAAATTAGAATAAATATGCAATGATTTTTATACTGAATTTATGACAAATTTTACAAGTATTACTCTTGACGGATCAAAGGAATTTTATACCTGTTTCTCATTAGAAAATATTTTGTGGTTAAATGTGTGATAAAAACTGACAAAGCACAGTGCCATAGTTAACCTTGATGTCCTTTACTCAAATTTAGACAACATGCTTTTAAGTGTTTTCACTTTATGCATAACTCATTCATATAACATCGGCAATTAGTAATTTAAAGAAAAAGGAAAAGTATATATACATTCCTTCTTTCCCATGCACACAGATAAAAAGAAAGAATTTTCATTTCATTCTTTACATAAAACACGAGTCTGATAAATGTAAATGAAAAATCCCCGTGATAAATAAATATTTGTTATATCTCCAAATCTGACTAGAATTTCTGAAAAATTTATATCAATCTTAGTCTCTAATCATGTATCTCAGTTGACAACACTTTGAATAAGAACAACTCTGATGTTACCAAGTTGTTAGTTATTAAAAAACTTACAAAGTTTCATATTTTTTAATATCAGATATATTCAAGTCCAACTCATTTAACTATAAACATTTGGAACATTGCAAACTAATCTTATTTTCTCAATAGATGAAAATCATTTGTAAAATTTAAAAAGAAATAGAGATTAATTTCCCTATAAATGAGGTATATATAAATTCAGATTCTCTGTGTCATCAAGCCTTTACCTATTTTATACAAAATGTTAATTATTGAAAAATGTTATGGCATACGTACCAGGAGTATATATATATATATATATATATATATATATATATATATATATATATATATATATATATATATATATATATATATATATATATTATATATATATATGAGAGAGAGAGAGAGAGAGAGAGAGAGAGAGAAAGAGGGAGAGTGAGGGAGAGAATAAAAAATACATTGAATGAGAAAGAGAAAATAAAAGCAAACTATAATACATTCACTTCCTTCATGTTTTGTGTGGATTTATCTCCATGTCAACATGTATGTATTGGTTTGTGTGTACATTATGTACTACACTCGTGCGTGGATATAGACACAAATATAAAATTTACCAATCTATATGTAGAAATAAATAGTACCATCAGGTAATTGATTCCTTTTTTATTGGTATAGATCCATGTACATACGAATTTTGATTCATTTACTTGGGAACGCATTAAAAAAACAACTCCATTCAACTTTCATAATGTTCTTTCTGAAGCAATGTTTGTCGATAAAAGCGTTATCCCTTATATAAAGAACGCATCTATTTTCAGAAGTACAATACAAAATATTTTCCTTGATATTTTGCTTCATCAATTTTTCTTCGTTGGACTGAAATAAATTGTATAAAGTATCTTCAAGAACACAATAAAAATTTAATTATTCTTCGGTAATTTATTTTTCTGTACACAGATACAATATTCTTGCCGCTGTCGCCTTTATATATATATATATATATATATATATATATATATATATGTGTGTGTGTGTGTGTGTGTGTGTGTGTGTGTGTGTGTGTAATCAATAAGTTAAACAATTTTAAATTGAAAAACATTTTTTTAGATTAACTGGCACGAAGAAAATAAAAAATGATATTTGTAAAATGTAATAAATTCAATATTTTTATGAAATGGATAAAAAATGCTAAAAACTAATTAATTAATCGGTAACCAAACTCTCCATTCTAATTTCAAATATATAATTAATATGAAATAGTATAATGAAATGCAGATCCTGCTAAAATCACGGCCAGTCTAAATATAGACAACCACGTAAGTAAAATACTAAAAAAAACTATTTTCCTTACCATGAATGAACATAAGGAAAATTTTCGAACAAACCCAGAATGCAGACTTTTTAACCTCACAAAAGACAATTATGAAGAATTAGCAAAATGATCTTAGAAAACATCGGAGAACCAATGGAAAAAATCAAAATGGTCGATAATATAGTTGCAAGACATACCTAATATAAATATATATTATTCAATTTCTATCCCGCAGTCAATGAAGAGCTACTTAACAAAGCATTAGACTTAGCCGAATGATTTACTGAAATTGACGACGATGGAAAAGAATTTTAAATAATAAATCAGTGTCAAAAGTCGTCCCTATTCAATCAAAACTCAATTTGGACCAAAGAATACTGATGATATATTTGAAATTAGAATGGGGAGTTTTTTGTGGTCCTAAAACTTGTGAAATTGTAGGTATTTTGTTACTATGGAAAATGGCCTACGAATTCGAAAAAAAAAATATCGGACTTTACTATGTTTGAAAAATTATAATAGTCGAAATGTAGACTGTGAAAGAAAAAAAATGATACTGATATTCAAAATTCATTGCTTAAATTTGGATATGACATCTCAGTAAGAAAAATTGTTCATTTTCTAGACGTCACATTCGATTTAAATAACAACATATGGAAGCCTAAAAGAAAACCAAAAATCAACCGGTATACATAAGCATCAAATTTGATTATACACCTACGATTACTAAACATATTTACTTGTCAATAGCTCACAAATCATCAACAAATTCTAGCAATACTGATTTTTTTTAACATGGCTGAAATGGAAAAAAGCCTTGAAAATAGCGGAATTTACACCAAATTGAAGCAACAACGGTGATAATAACAAACGCATGAGAAACAGAAACATAATATGGTTTACCCACACTGCGCCGACAGTAAAACAAACATGGGGAGAATATTTTACCAACTAATAAGAAAAGACTTGGAAAAATGTACTTCCCTTAGCAAACCGCTCAACAAAAAAACTTGAAATTGAGTTAATATTATAGGAACAATATCAAAAGAATTATTAGCAGACATAATTTTAAAATATCAAATAATCAAAATGACAGATGCAACTACCGGGATAGAACAAGATGCCCTTTGAAAGGTAATTGTTTAATAGACAACGTGATATATAAGACCACTTTCAAAAAGAAAGAAGATAACAATAATTATGTAAAGTCGGTGCCACTGTTTTGAAAAGTAGACGGCATAACCATAAACACAGCTTTGATAACATAAAATATGCCAACAATACAATGTTGTCAAAACATGTATGACTAATAAAGGATGAAACGGGAAAATCTCCCATGATAAAATGGGATATTGGTAAAAAGTATAAGTTTATAAAAGAGGTAACCATATCTGCAGATTATGTCTGGAAGAAATATTATGCATCCTAGAACATGCTGAAAACAAATTGATGAACAAAAGAAGCGAATTGATATAAAGTATATACATAATATATTTCTCACGTGTCATTTACCACCTGACTGATTCCACATTTATTCTGCTTTATTTAGACAGTCCTAAAAACAAAAACAACCGAACAGTTTTGACTGTCTGAAAAAGAAACCAAATGAATCAAGATTATAAATATTGAAATCTGCCCAATACATATTTGTAGAGCCGGTTTAAGAAACCAAATCGGTGACAGAAGTTAACTATCCAGGTCAAACCGAGAAGGATCTTCAGGATAACTCTCTATCAACTACTCTGCACGAGGAGGATGCGATACAAGGAAAATTTCTTAAGCGGAGTTTAACAGGCTGGAATTTAGAGTTTTCCTTCACCTAGACTGGTTACCTAGCCATGGTAAAAGAACCCAGTCTGCCCTACTAGTTGCCAATAGCTGGAGGGAGAGTATTCATACCTTTACCAAGGGTATTAGCGCTATGTGAAATGCAAACCGTCTCGTCCAGGATTTGAACTCGGGTCGACTAGTCCATTTTCTACGACTCTAAACACGTTCCTCCATATACATACATATATATGTATATTCGGTCCCTGGCAAGAACCCAATATTTATTTTTCAAACCCCAGTCAACTCTAATCTTTTTTAATGTAATGCATTTCAATTATACTACCCAGTCACTATATAAAGTTGAAAGTGTAGAGTGAAATATCATCATTAGATTTTTACGAAATTGGGGAAACTTATTTTGAAGAAAAAATCCTTTTGCGACATTTTAAGACTTCATCAATCGTTGGAAAATTTATGCGATCTTTACAAAAGTGACAATTTTAACCTTTGAAAAGGTTATCTTAACAGAAATATTTTCATTAGTAGAGAAAGAGCATCATTAGAGCTCTCCAAAAGTCACCAACAATTTTTTATTATCTTTTTTCCTTCCCTGATTAAACCGAAGATACCTTTATGCATTTTTTTTTACTATAGCCAAAATTTAGAATGATAAAAACGGGGAAATATAACTTGAAGCTCATGGGATGGAATTGTGTTATAGGAGGTTATATTAGAAGTCAAATCTCAAAACGTTGCACATTGTAGATCACACCCAAATGATTAACCCCCCCCCCCCAAACGACCAACTGATTTGTTTAAATGTTATCTGAAAATATGACTATCAAAGAAGTTTCTAGATGGTACTGTTTGGTTGTCAGAGGGATCTAAATTTAAGTACACTTATGATCACTATAGGATCACTTTCATGCATCTGCATATATTGGAGTTGTTTTATGCACTTAATAATGTTGATTGCGTTAGATATGGAAAATTAGGGCATGAATCCTTTTTTTGTTAAACAAGAATTGCGGGCCCGGAAATTTCTTATTAACCGACGCGTTTGAAGTTGAGTGTTTAAAGTTCTAAGTGTATAGGACTGTACGTGATCGGGTATACATTACATGAGTACTTTGAACAAGTGCAGTAATTATGTGAGAGCAGACCGAGTGCGAGTGCAATGATTGTATGAGTGCTGTATGTGTGTGGATGATGTGAATGTAAAAGTAACTCCATTGATCTTCCCACATGATCTCAGACTTAATACGGAGGCTCTAGAGGAGGTAGTGCTGTTTTGGATAGAAAGGGTGGCTGCTGGAAGATCCTACGTCTTGCACCAAGACTCTGCACCATACCATACAAACAAGTGTTGACTGTGGTCATTTTTTCTGACTGAATCACCCTAAAATCTGTCCGCTTATCTACCCAGATAGCACTGCCCTCGATTATTATGTATATAGCGTGCTTGAGCGAGAGACCAACATACCGATACTGCTTTGATGACTTTCAACTTCCGGACGGGGAAAATATGTTTACTTTACAATTCTCTTGAATTTCTCTGGCTCTGTACTCGACAACATCGAGGTCATCTCCAGGTTATCACATCACTCCTGTTTGAACGTAACGACATCCGTTATAAGCGACATAATTGTCATCCTGTTGCATTATACACTCATGCATATACACATATTGACCTGTAGATAAATCCATAAGAGACATTAATAAAGTGGGTGCATTATCATTTATTCTCTTAGTTATGTATTTTTATCTGTTTGTCTAATTAAAAACTTTAATTTGATTCAGCTGCAAGTTTTGATTCTATATAAACACATTTGAACTTAAAAATGTATTTAAACAGACATAAACTTTTGTTAATATCTCCTGTAATCCGTTATCATGTCATTGGTATAATTCATTATTTATCTTTCTAATTTTTGGCTTATAGTTTCGGTTATCTCTCTGAAAATTATGACTGAACTGGACGATATGATATTCTATTTTAAGCATTTAATAATTTGAAGTGGCTGGTTTAAAAAACATTAACCTCTTGACAAAAAGTTTGTTCGTGTTTACTTGCCTTTCATAGATTAGCCAAAGAAAATATTTGGTTATAAAATATTCTCAAATAGCATTAACGCATTTATTACACTTCTCTTTTTCTGTACAAAGAATTTTACATACATACATGTGTATGTATGATATATAAATCTATAGTCTATATTGTAGCAATTACACATGATTGTGAGCAGATGTAATTCTCCTCACTCTCTCTCACTCTCCCTCCCATCTCTCCCCCTCTCTCTCTCTCTATATATATATATTATATATATATATGTGTGTGTGTGTGTGTGTGTCTGTGTGTCTGTGTGTGTGTGTGTGTAGGCCAATATATGTGTGTCTTTGTATAAGTATACATTTTTATTTGTCTTTATGTGTGTAGTTTGCAAAAACGTTAAACGCAATAGAAACAGTTGTGTATTTGTTATAAGTAAGGAAGTTCATGTTAGTAGTTAATGAAGGTGAATTCCCAAAAGAAAAACAATCTGAAAATGTAACGAGACTAATCGTGCGTCGAAAGGGAAAACATTTGCTTTCGTTCAATATAAAAATAGGTTGATAAAGTTTAAACAGAGACGGCTAACATATTCGAAAATGGAGAGAGTGATACACTAGAAGGTTTAAAGCAAACAACGTCACTACCCAGGTTTAAAAAAAAAGTACGATTCATTGAGGAGTGGTCTGAAAAGGTCAAAGGAAATGTTTCTCTTGGAGTGGAAATAAACACCCTTTTTGATAAGCAAACGTTTTTGTAGTTAACAAAGTATTTTTCCAGCTTCCTGTCCCCAAGTAGATCTTGCTAAAAAATTGAAAACAAATAAATAAATAAATAAAATCTACAGATAAAACTCTTACATTATCTTTTCAATTCGACCTTAGTTCAAAGTAACATCGTACGAAGACAGTTCCTTTAAGAATATCCATATTGAGTTGTTTATATCTACATGAACACTTCCATTATTTTTACTTTGACCTGAATTTTATGTTAATGAAGGCTATCTTTTTGTTTATAGAGACATTATAGCTTTTCTTCAGTAATTAGTTTTTTTAAGTGATTACTGAGAGTGATAATAGCTTTGTGTTCAAATACTCCGTATAAATCATCAGAAATGTTAAAAGTTCCATTGTATTCTATGCATCATTTTGAATAATAAGTTAATTAGTCAATAATCAGATCAGTACCTCTATTAAGTACTTTTATAATTCGATATATTGTGCTCTTTACCTTGTTTGTCATAAAGGTTTCGATAGGCCCAAAGGAAGGTTGAATATTGAAAGCTCATATAGATTTTTTCTTATTTCAGTAAAGTGAAACTTACAAAAGTTACGTAAAATCTCAGCTTCTCATGTTTTATATGAAGGAGACTTGCATCTAACATTATAAACGGACTTGAGGGCCAGTTTAGCTCAGTTGGTGGAGCGTCTGACTAAGAACCACACGGTTCCGGGTTCGATGCCGACCCTCGCCAACTCAGCGTATTAGTGGCACAGGGATCTGTACGGTAAAGTGTGGAGCTGATTCTCGGTGTGTTGCTCCATTTCAGACGCTAAAATAATCTCTATGGTCTAGTGGTAGTGAAAAGAGGATAGACTCCCGCGCTGTCTGGCTGCTACCGACATTAGGCCGCCCCAGCGACTACTTTTATATATATACTAAACTTTTGACCCTGATCAGCTACAAAGCGAAACTATTAGTAGGTATATTTTACTCATTAGGTTATATATATATATATATATATATATATATATATATATTATATATATATTTCAATTTGAAATATATTATATATATATATTCAATTTGAAAATATTCAGTTATATACAATTTATATTTTTCTGTACTCAAGTAAGAGAGTATGAGAAGACCATAAATAGATAAACAAGGATAAGAGAAACAATCAGATAGATAAGATGAAATTGATATATATATATATATATATATATATATATATATATATATATATATATATATATATGTGTGTGTGTGTGTGTGTGTGTGTGTGTGTGTGTGTGTGTGTGTGTGTGCATTATGTATGTATGTGTGCGTTTGTGCGTGTTAAAAGCAACAATAGCTAAAAAAAAAAAAAACAACCTCTTTGGTCTAGCGGTAGTGATTCTCTCACTGTCTGACTGATACCGACCTTAGGCCACCCCGACGACTTTACTTTTATTTTTTTTAAACTCTTTTTTTTATTAATTTCTTTTTCCTGGTCATTATACTCTAATTTTTGGTTGTTCTCTGATTTTTAAATATGAAAATATTTAAGAATTATTAACTTTATACTTTGCTGTGATTCATATTTTACTATGTAGGCATTTTTTTTCATAAATCTATATTTATTTCGAAATTATTAATTTCACCTTTAGCATGTTGTTTGGGCGTTACTGTAACATGTGAGAGTTTTTGAACTATGCCATTATGAGTTCGCGCTTACCAATAAGCTAAACTTATTTTGTGAGTTCCACATTAAAAATCTGGAAACGCTGTTTATCAGCTTGCGATATAAAAGAAATGAAGAATTTTGTAGGCAGAATTATACTGCCTAACCTAATTCTGCATCTAGTAACAATTGGGATTTTTGGGTAATGCGTGACTTATTTGCAAGAATATCAAGATGGATAGAAAGAGAGACAAAGGGAAAAACAAGAAGAGAATAACTAATTATTGAAATTGTCCATTAAATGTATTTTGTTTGTATAAGTGAAATTTAGGAGAATCGTGCCAAAGGCTGTTCTATAAACAACGTAAAAAGAAATGCGGAAACACATTTAAAAATTTAACATTTTCCTCTCGATTGAACAGGAACAATTACTAGCAGCCAACGAAATGAAATTATTCCGCCTGGGCTGCTCACTTAAACAATCCTCAAAAACAACATCTCTTTTTTAAACACTTCTTTCTTTACGTATTATTGAAATATCATCGTGATAACATTTAGTCATCTTGGTAACATTAGGTCAACAAACTAAGATAAATAAGTACGCATGCACACTCACATACAACCACACACTCACAGACACACACACATACACGTGTGCACATAAAGTGCCAAATATAATGCATAATATTTGTGCAGTTGATTTCACCTGTGAAAGTGGTCTAGATACACAAACTATAGAAAATATGTTCAGACAGTTAAGAAAGATAATAATATAATAAATTTAGTGAGTAGTGTAGCAGGAATTATTAGTAAAGACATCGAGGTTACACAGATGTCTGATATGTGAAGCTTGGAGTGAAAAGAAAACAAAAGTTCATTCGGGAACACGAAAGCTTATCATCCAGATAAAATGTAGACTGATGACGACTATAGATTCTTTTGACTGATCCATGTGCTTAACAGATGCAATAACTTAGTACATTTCAATACATGTTCTAATTAGACATATTCTGAACTTAACGCTTCACTAATCGCTTCCAGCTGCTATGCATTGATAGTTCTTCCATCAAGAACGGGAATTGCATATGTGGAACTTTATATTTTTTTCTAATTTTTTTTACTGAAGATAAGATTGATATCCAAAGACTCTGAGTGGACGGGAAATACTTTTTAATACCAAAAAGACACAAGTGACCCACTTGAAATTTAAAGAAAAAGTGACTTCCTTATTTTCAAATAGAAATCATAATGTTAATTTCATGGACATATATAAGACTTTTGGGATTATTTACTTTCAATTTGTACCTCAAGTTATAATGAGGCAGAATTTGTTCTTAAATATTGTTCCTCTTAATTTATATTAAATACTACCTGCAAACTTATACCAAATTGATTTTCTGTATACGGGTTTTAATGATAAAAACAATCTTCCAGTACCATTTCATAGAACTGCATACGAGAATGATTTTATTAATTAATAAAAAGGACGTATATTCAAATTTAGAAACCATTTGAAAATTTATTTGAAAATTGAGAATTAATTGAAACGACATCTCTTCGAGTTTCTTTGAAATTTGGTAAACTTGGGTAAAACTAAGAGCTATTGCCCCAAAGTCCGGTGTTGCCTTCAACCTATCAATATATATATATATATATATATATATATATATATATATATATATATATATATATATATAAGGTGTGACTATTATATAGGAAAATGGCCTAATGATGATCAAAGCATTGCAATAGGTGATTTTTTCCATTAGTTTTCAATGAAGCTTCATCTGTTTCCTCTTCATATCTCGAACTTGAAACTAGTTTCCCTGAATGCAGACTTGTTTTTAGGGACTAATATAAAAAAGTCCCTTTGTACGAGATCAAGTGAATGGGGAGTGTGGTCAACTACTGTGATGCGTTACTCGATCAAAAACTGATTCACTGGGAACGTTAAATGTGCTGGTGTGTTGTCCTGATGAGAGATGAAACCCTTTATTTTACACCTATAATGTTATTCTTCTGGCCTTTTCTTGAAAAGTTTCAAGAACTTGTTTGTTATAGTATTGGTTTATTGTTGTTCAATCTATACTCAATTCTTCATAATTACATTCTTAATGTCAAAGCAAACAAACAACATGGACTGGAACTCAGACTTGCTTTGTCAAGCTTTCTGCATCCTTGGCAAGAAAGGTGGTTTTTAGTACACTGACTGCAAGTTTTGTCACAGAATCGTACCGAAAGATTCGAAACTAATTCCTTGTGATGACACTTTCCAAAAAAATGATTACATTTCGATTTGTTGCAAAATATTCAAAAATATTCGCTTGCATTTTTTTCTGATCAAAAGTCAGAAACTTTGAAACAAGCTTTGTACAAACATACATCATGCTCTTATTTTGATACACATTTTATCTAAGAATCTATTTGTCAATGGAGACCATTTCTACAATTATTTGTTTAGCAAACGATCAGTTTTCATGGTGTACACAACGTTGACAAATTTCACAAATACTCGAATATATGTTCACGTGACATTGATTCTTTCCCATAATCTTCCGTTAGCGTAAAAAAAAGATTCGATAGCTGTTTGAATAATGTCATGGTTAGGTTTTCGAACTATCCATTTTTAAGATATCAAGACATGCGAAACTGAAAACTAAAGGCATTAAGAGATTGGAAATTTCAGGAGTTATCTATGAAACTTTGCGGATACGTGTGTGCGCACGCGCGTAAGTACACCTGACAGTTAAAAAGCATTTATTTTACGCAACAAATATTTATTTTTCAATCTAATCTACTACTTTTTCAATACTAATCATAGAAATTGAATATTATTCAGATCGGAATTCATCTAAGAGCTACGTTTCAGAATGTAGATTTATTGAGGGACTCTGGTATATAAAACTCTTCATTTAGAATAGAGATTTCGATTAAACATTGTAACTTTCAAAGATTTGTATTAAAAGTAGTTTCAGTGTACTAAAATGTACGCCTAGTCCACTTTAATCTTAATCAGCATATATCATACCTTAATCTTGCTATGCAAATGTAGTATCTGATACAAATGAACATACCTATCCCTTTTCTCTATTAATGACATATCTGTTCTTCTTAATCACTATTGGCTACATTAAGAGTTAAAATGACAAGTTGATATCGTTTAATAAGATTAAGGAGTTATATTTATTTTCTGGAATCTATACTCACTGTTGTTGTCAAATTTTATTTTGCTTGTAGGTAAGATGTATTGAGATGTATTTTTTTGTCAAAGCAAAAACTTACTGGCTAGTAACAATGCTCGCCAGACAATAAAAAAACTATGCATAAGCAAGATTGAGAAGAAAAACAAATATGAGAAATATTCCACAGAGACAAAAATGTCTAAATACCAAGCATATATGTATACCACTAGGGGGAGGAGGTACACTTCTTATTTGAACACAGAATAACTATGGGAAGTAAATATTATAAACTAGAAATCTGAAGATATAGAAGATTTTATAACATGAACTCTAAAAGAAAAGTATCTATACCGTTTACAAGTCGGTGACTGCCATAGAGTATTTGATTTTTCAATAAAATTTCATACAATTTATCTTAAATTTTCAAAAGGATGAATGTAGTACATCATGAATTTGTGACACGAAATGTGTCGTAGAACAATAAGGAAAAATGAAACAAGGTAAAAACTGAAGTTTGAAAAATTAAATAGTTGGCACAGGGCGAACTGGATATTCGAAACTGAAATTAACTCATAGTTTATCAGTTTAATAAAGTAAGATCTAGTATTACCCATCACTCTGTTACTCCAAACTCCAACTAAATTGATGTATTTGTTTGTATCTATGGCATGGGCTATGTATTTCATTATATATACGAGAATGCTAAAGATTGAGAAAATACAGGAAATTTTAAGACTTCGGAATACTATCGTACCCCACATCTATCCATACAGAAAAGAAAACGATGCATTTCAATTAGGCTATATAAAAATATCTATAATATAAAATAGATTCCTTATTGTTTTTCTTTAAAATTAATTAAACATTTAACGATACACCCAATATATAAAATTAATTGCTTGATAAATTAACCTACAGAAAACTACAATCTTGTCGTATTTTCTTAAATATTTTCAAATTAATAATTCACACTAAAATTACCGGCTGTAATCTAATGGTCTAAGTCGCTGGATCTTCTAATGTTTATCAGATACCCAACCAGGAATTTACATATTTAAATGAACACAAGTTTCTATTGTCGATTTATCATAAAAAGTTAGAAAAGTAGAAGAGTGTATGGTGCTAAATGTGGTTGCAATAGTACTTTCTTTTCTTTTTGTAGAATTGTGCAAAAAAATAAAGACCGTTCAAAAGTTCATTTCAATGTGAGATGCAAAAGAATAATACAAAATAAAAAATAAAATGAACAATTTTTCAAACAAGGACACTATGTTATGCAACAAATTTAATAGAAATTAAATCCAATATGTTGAAAGTATAGGGAAAGTTTTTTGGACGAAATACAGAAAAAAAAAGAATTCGATTCGAATAAAACTTTTAAATTGTAAAACAAGTTCAGCATGATTCAAGGAAGATGGAAGTCGGGTTTATATTTGACTTTTAGTATACAAGCTATCAAAAGAATCACATGAGAAAAAAACATGGACTTCCAAACTTATACACTTAAGCAGGATATTATACGTATCCTTGGATTAGTAGGATTTTGGTGGATAATTTAATCAAAAATAGATTTATTTGAGTTTTAGGAAAACGAAAACAAAGATTATTTTTCTCTCATGTGAAGTTTAGATTTTTAATATGTCAGCAATATCTCTGAATCTACAGCTTATTCCCTAACTGCATTTATAGAACGGTGATGGAAAATTATAATTTTATTAATTGATTGAGTATATTATACTTTACTGTAACTTTATTATAATCGGCTTTCTTTCTTTTGCCTAAGTTAAATACTTAAAAGAAAATCCTGAGTAATAAGCCAGGATTTGCAAAAATCTGCATTGACTACAGTAATTTGTTACAAATATGTTATTGCATGAGATTTTGTTAATATCCCCAAACTAAATCGCTATGGCTATTTACTAAAATCTTTTCCAGATATTTAAAAAAATATTTTCATATTTATCAATTATATTATTTTATGTGATTACTATTTTTTATTATTTTTATTTCTTCAGAAAATAAACTTGAAGACGGAGTATGATTTGAATCAATGATTATTTATATTAATTTTGTATCATCTGAACGGAAATGAAAACTAGAATAAAAATTTAGGTATAAACGGAAATTAGATGAAATATCATTTGAAGAGTTACTGGTGGGAAATGGTGAACTAGTACAAAAGATGGAAAATAAGAAGAAGAAAGCAAATAAAAATATATGAAAAATCAACTATGAGAAAAAATAACAGAAATAGAAAGTGAAAAGCAGAAAAGAAATAGAGAATAGTGGAAAGAAAAGTTGAATTTAAAAAAAAATTCTAAAATAATTAAAATAGGGATTGATTTACAAACTGAAATGTAAGACAGACGGGTAGAAGAGGTGAAAGTGGTGAAAGAGTCGAATAAATAATAGAAATGAAAAGGAAAGAAGACAAGAAAAAGAAAACGAAATAAAACCGAGAGAATTAGAATGTTAACTGAAACTTGTTAGAAAAAAAACAAAACAAAAAAAACAAAAAACCCAAAGAGAAACATGAAATTTAAATACAGATAAAAAGAAAAAAAGAGATAGTCAAAAGTTAATCGTAAGATGCTGTGCTAGTAAAAATTTAAACAAACAGTTATATAATAACACGTGACACTTGTGTTGTAATTCAGAGACCTCTGCTTTTGATTTCTTCTTTGCTTAAAAACCCTGAAAACTAAAACGAGAGAAAGAGAAAGAGAGAGAGAGAGAGAGAGAGAGAGAGAGAGAGAGAGAGAGAGAGAGAGAGAGAGAGAGAGAAGCTGTTTGGCATTAGGCCAACTAACAAAGAAAACTAACTTGCATGGTTCTCACTACCATTGTTTCAGGATTAGGCAAAACTGCACGACTAAGGCCTTATGCTAGATTTCATATTGTTTCTTATTTCATTTCAAATTTTCTTTTCTTTTCCTTTTATTTAGAAACCCTATTATGGTAACAAGAAAATATAGGCCATACAACTGTTTTCTGATGCGATATGGAGATTTTAGGCCAACATTGTTTTTCTTTCTTTTCTTCTTTAAAAATTATAATAATAATAATAATAATAATAATAATAATAATAATAATAATAATAATAATAATAAAATAATGTTAACTCTGCCTCTTTTGGTTGAAAACTAATTATCCTTCACCAAACGTAGTTCATTTGAATCACTGACCTTTGCTCTTTTCATTCAAACGTTCCAACATATTATATAACAATATGTGATCTATTTCACGTAACAGCTTTAAACCTTCCTCATTTTTATCGTGAGCTTATTTCCAATAAAAATTCAAGAATATTGTTTCCACACATTCATTTTATCTTCCATTAATTTGTAATGTGTACGTGTGGAAATTGGCCATAGCTTTGATAGATCACACTGCATTAATTAATACAGAATAAGTTCTAATTGTGAACCATTTTCTGTTACAAAACAGCTGTACTGAAAAGGGCTTAAGATTTTTTGTTTTTTTAATTAGGTCCCTACTAGAATTACAATCGTTCTTAACAGGGAATCAGGAAATGAAAATCAAATTATTGTTGACTTTTAGTCTCATTTCATTATTATTATTGTTTCAGTTTTTGTAACTTCTTACGTAGGTTAGAATATATGAAGTAAAGAAATTTAGTTGAGTGCCGGTTTAGCTCAATTGGTAGAGCACCCGCCTAGGAATCACAACGTTCTGGTTCAATACCAGTCCCCGCCAACACAGCGCATAAGTAGCACAGATTGGGTAATCTGATCTATGCGGTAAAGTGTGGTGCTGATGGTAGGTGTGGCGCTCCACCTCAACAAAAAAATCTACCTTCATGTCGGGGTGATACTGACAATAGGTAACTCCGCCAACTTATATATGTATATTTATAAAAGCTTGTATGCCTGTCAATATCGCCCATAAATAGATACACTCCTTGTAACTTTTATAAAACGACAACAGGATTTTATTATTTCTAGTAGAATATTGTACAATCAAAACGAATATTAGTCGGCATTATTTATTACCAAACTTTACAACATTGAAACTAAAAAACAAAAACAAAAACAACAAATTACAACACCTGTAACCAAAAATGAAATTGCATAAATATAGTGTGTACTTATTTTTGGACTGCTACATATTCATACTTTTTTGAAAAGAGTTTGGTAATAAATAGTACCTAATAATATCTGTTTTTATTGTATAATGTTTCACAGGAAATATTAAAATCTTGGTATCTTTTGAACGTTTTATTTAAAAAAAAATGGGTATACTTATTTATGGGCGATACTGTAAGAGTTGATACATGTTAAACATTATTATGGTCAGGGGCCCAAAAATAATTTTACAATACACGTAAATTTTACAGGTGAATTTGTTAATCGGAAGACCAGTGAACTCTGTACAGTTGTATTCTCCGCAAATAAATAAAAATACCAAAGAATTCTCTTGATTGAATTGAACATTCTTTGTAGGAATATCTCATTAATGTTGAATTTGGAATCAGTTCTAAATTCCTATTACAGATGTTTATTTTCTTCATACCGTATTAGCAAATTTTAAGCTGTCTAATACGACATTTTAAAATGCTTAGCATTTTAGAGTTGAAAAGTTACATATATATTTTATTGTTTGCTGAAAGTAAACCTCTTGAAAAGATAAGTAAACTATTCAAAATAAAATGCTGCAAGATATGTTTCATGGTGGTTTTGTATTTCATGATGTAGAATAATATATTTTGTTAGAAGAAGAAAATCTTTAAACTCTAAAATCCTTTACATGGAGACAAAACATTCTAAAAATATTTTTCTACAAAGTAATATTTTAAATTGAAATTTTTACGATGAAACGATTAATAAAACTTTATAATAAATACATTTCAAATTATTTCTTTGGCGGACCTGAACTTTCAGCCCCCCCCCCATCTAAAATTTTTGTTTTTAATCTTTTTTTTTTCAACGGATTATTATCGATTGCACACACCAATCTATCCGATTAAAAAAAAAAAAAAAAATTTAAGTTATTTATTTTTCGTGTTTTCAGGGTTGCTCAGTTCCCCGTATAAGTTTATCGTAAACCGATCCCCATATCGGAACCGCTGAAAAAAATTTTTCTTTGTAATTTCTTTTCTTTTCTTCAATGGATTATTATCGTTTACACACCAATCTATCAGATTGTAAAAAAAAAAATTCTAAAAAATTCTTTATTTTTCGAGTTTTCAGGGGTACTCATTTCCCCGTATAAGTTTATAGTAAATCGATCCCCCATATCGGAACAGCTCGATAATAAATAATTTGGGTTCTGTTTTTTTGGGCCACCCTAACTTTGACACCTTTGCGCCAGTTTCCTTTCGAGCGGTTCCGATATGGGGGATCGTTTACTATAAACTTATACGGGGTACTGAGCACCACTGAAAACTCGAAAAATAAACAACTTTTTTGAATTTGTTTTTACAGACTGTTAGATTGGTGTGCAATCGATAATAGTCCATTGAAAGAAGAAAAAAAGAAAGTTCAGGTCCGCCATTTATTTTGATTATTTGAAGAATCAATTCCTCATACCTATTGCATAATCTCATTTAATTTAATAAAAATAAAATACATGATTTGGATTATTTGGATTATTCGGGCTATTGTCCTCATCTTTATTGTTATCTGCACAACGTATCGGACGATATGCCTTCCGGTCTTCTTCAGATATTTCTTCTCGAACTCGGGAACTCTCTCCTTCATTCCATAATCGGGAGCTTTTATGGAACTTCGAACCTAACTCTTTATTCAATCCACATAACAATAAAGATGAGGACAATGGTCCGAATAATACAAATAATACAAATTATCAAGCCTCATCTAAAATATTTAGATAAAAAATACATGATTTCTAATATAAACTAGTGTAGTTATTTTACCTTAGCAGCAATAAATTACATTGTTATTCACATTGATATCTGCCCACCCCCAAATGATCACTAAAAATCCGATCCGCAGGATTTTAAAAGCAACAGTTAGCGTAAACATCAATATTAAATAAACGTATAAAACTTCGTAACTTTTGCCGACGTTTATTTGATCGATTAAGGTATATTTTAGAAAATTCAAATGCAAATTCTAATGTGCATAACTCTGCCTACATACATACAAAATCTTTATAAATGTTTGTGTACATGTGTGTGTGTATTAGAAGATACTTGCGCTATTTCATTTATGTATAAATGTGTGCGCGTACACACGCGTTCATATATTTGTAAATTTGTGCTGATATAAAATGTTTTTTTTCTTCCTGTGAAGCTGTGCTTACGTGTGCTTGGCAATTTTTTTATGAACTTAGGATTGTATGAATATTAAAATATATATACACTATAAAAAAGGGCAGGGCGATATTAACGGTGAGCGAATGAATGTGTGCGTGCGCGTCTCTGCATTAAAATACGTCACGTGGTATTGAATTGGATTGTCCAAGAAGCTGCTTAGCTCAGTATAATTTAGCAGAAATTCTGTTTATGTTATTTCTGATGAGCTTCCCCACACCCTTTACTCTCAATCATAATTCTTTTTCTCTTTCCTCTCCCGGCTCTCTCTCTCTCTCTCTCTCTCTCTCTCTCTCCCCCTCTCTCTCTTTCCTCTCCCCTCTCTCTCTCCTGTAAATTTTCCATTTATGAATATCAGCTGTTGAGAAGTCATTAAGTGAGGGAAAGTAGAGTCTATTTCTCAGTTAATGACTAAGTTAAGCATTGTTCAGTAACAGTGACGTTTATTCGTGCACTGGATAATTTGTGAGGTTTGAAGAATTTATAATTCTTAATAATTACATTATATCATGTCACTAGATTCTTCATTTGACTAAAATGATATATCATAGAATATTTGTTCCAAGAAGAAAATGCATTAGAAAAAACAAAAACAAAATACAAATTAGTTTTCTGAACAAATAATGGGTAAGAACTCTTTAAAATGGATATCACTACTTTTAGAAACCATTTGTTGTTTAAACCATAAAAATAAGTTTCATTGAACAATAAAAGTCACAAAATATCTTATGATAAAGTAAAGTCGTCGGGGTGGCCTAACGTCGATATCAGCCAAACAGTGAGGTAGTCTATCCCCTTTTAACTAGCGCTAGACCAGGGAGATTTTTAGCATTTGAGGTGGAGAGCCACAACTACCATCAGCTCTTCGTTTTACCGCACAGATCCCTGTGCTACTCATACGCCGAGTTGGTGGGACCTGATATCGAACCAGGAACCTAATGGTTCCCAAGCGGGCGCTCTTCCGACTTAGTTAAACCGGCCCTAAAGTAATAGACATTATTAAATGAGTATTTGGATAAATTTCTTAAAAAACAAAAAAAAACAAAACAGAAAATGCCAGCACATGAGCACGCCAATGTAGGCCATCCAACAAAGATGTACATTGACCAGCTCTGCGCGGATACTGGATGCTCCACAGACGATGAGTGATAGGGACTGTTGGCGAGAAATTTTTATGGATATCCGTGCCACTGGTGTGACATGATGATGATTTCTTTCAAATATTTACATATTAGAACAATCAAATGTTGCATTAAAGAATATGCCGAAGTCAAACAAGTCACTTTATGTTGATGGTAATTTATCCACTTATAATTTACACTAATTCCTTTAAAATTATTTTATAAGAAAAATATTCTAGTTGACAATGGTCATACATACCACAATTTTTATTCTTCAACTACTAATGCTGTTTTTTAGCGAAGAATTGTATTTTGCTGTGGGCTTTATAAGAATATTTAAATATAACATTTGATGTTCTCCTGGGTATCAAATAGCGTTTTAAAAAATAATAGCACTGTATAAATAGTTTAAGAATAACATATTAAAATCAGTTGCTAAGAAGTCTATTAATTAGTATTCTGTATTTTCCCGTTTTCTTTGCTAATTTTACTGTTTACTTTACTGTTTATATAAATATCCTTTTGCGATCGTAATCTTTACAAGCACACAATGATAGAAAGAAAAAAGATTGAATCGAATCAATCTACGATAAACGTATATGTTACCTGGATTTAAATGATGCAGTTGTAAATTAGGCCACTAAACACACTTTTAGGATGCTCCTACATTTCTGTCACAAAAATTCTGTGAGCATCTATACGTTTATTTAAATGTATTTTTTAGCATTATAAATAACAAATGTCTACTCTCTGTCATGGCATTATGGGTATGTAAATTACCGGATTCATTTGGCTGCTCTCAGGGGATGTCGTGAAGGGATGTATTTAATGCCAAATAATTTCTAAAAAATATTTGTAAAAGTACATAAAGATTTACAAGAGAGGAACCACTGCCTACATTTTAAGAAGTGGGCGAACAGCAAAGGAAATTAATTTCATAGAATATATGTAGTTTTTCTATTAATGAATATAAGTTGTTTTTAAGTCTTTAAGCGGGAGTAAGTCGAGCTTATTTCCCAGTTTATGATTAAGTTAAGTATTGTTCAATACCAGTGGCCTTTTTTCATGCACTGGATAATTTGTGATGTTTGGAGAATGGACACGGTTTTTCCAATTACCAGAACGATTAGGTTGCTCTCAGGGGATGTCATGAAACGATATATTTAAAACGAAATGATCTTTAAAATATATACATAAAGATCTATAAAAGGTGTGCCGCTGACTGTATTTCAAAAAATGAACAAATAGTAAAGGAAACGAAAATTAAGGGAGTGTATTTACTTCAGTTTTATATGTTTATTATAATTCAACAAAGGGAATATGATACATATTCTAGGAAAATGGTATCAAACTTGGGGAGAACTGATATGTTGACTAATAACCAGTGCACACGCACGCACGCGTACAAATATGCACATGTGTGTATGAAAAGTATGAAAATAGTACATTTCTTTTTCCCTTTGTTTGGAAGGTAAAAATAATATTGGCAGATTCCTAGGTATAGAAAGGCGAATAGTAAAGAAAGCACTAGCATATAGGAAAGGCTGTGTATTGAAAAAAGTGAGCCATCTAGAATTTACAGATACGAATATATTGAATTAAATTCGAAATAGCGTTATAGCAATAAGTGATTATATCACTTGTCTCAAGATTAATTGATAATTCATATTTTATAGCATTACTTTAGTTTTTATTGGTAGGCATTTGATCAGATGTTTTTTTAAATACAAATATGAGCATGATCTCCCCTAGTCATCATGCTGTCGGATAACCACCACATAAAAGTTGAAATGGAATTTTTTAATTCTTGGGTGAATTTAATATTTTAGGTTTATATATATATATATATATATATATATATATATATATATATAGGTAGGTCAAATTTGGAAACAGATTATTGTATTTGAAAATGGCGTTTCAAGTGAATTGTACTTAGTGTACTAAAGGACATATAAAACTTTATATTCTACAGGATTTCGAACAATTTCTCTATTTCGATTATTGACAGTCTTATTTCATATACTTTGATTTAAACGAATGTTTTGAGAACTCCCTCAAAATCTACACTAAGCATAAAAATCCATGAATTATACGAATGTGATTAACTTAATAATTTGCTGCGTTAAGGCAATAAAACCCCACATCTACCTGTTATAACGGATTCAACTTTTGTAATAATTAAAAGACCTTTCATAAAGTTTTCTTTAAATATATTCTTTCGAACAATAACAAACTGTTACAATATTATGTAAGAATAGTTTTAAGTTTAATATCTAATTTAGTTGACTCACTTGACTTTCCTATTGATAAAAGAATGTTAATGTGGAAAGAAGATTTTTAGGTTTAAGAAAAAGGTAATGGAAGGACTCTGCTAAAAAGTTTCAAGAATCATAAGTTATATATATATATATATATATAATCACCAGCATTTCATGAGTAGGATGTAACACAAGACCAATTTCTTAAGCGGAGTTAAAACCAACAAGTTTGAATTCGGAGTTTTCCTTCTCCTAGATTGGTTGCATAATCAAAGTTAAACAGCCCAGTCTGTCCTAATATTTATCCATAGCTGGAGAGAAAATAGTTAGATGCATACCTTTTCTAAGGGTATTAGATTCGCCTAGAATTTGAATTCGGTTTGCCGGGTCCATTTCCTCTGACAATAACCATTATAAATCATTCCTCAATTAATATTTACTGAATCCGTTCGTCACAGGTATGGTGTGATACAAGGTCGCCAATATGAGGCATCCAGTGGGGATCGATCTCGCTATTTAGTAGTAACGGATTTGCTAGGCTAGCTAGTCAACCATTACACAAATTTGAGTCATATTCCCGGGTAAATCTGGTTGTGTGTGTTTGAAATACCATCGATTTGCTCACTTTAAACCTGATAAGCGAATATTGTAAGTTCTACATCAAAATTTTATTGAAGTCACAGAGATGTATTATCTTTTAAGTATTCGAACAACATGATTTTTTTCTCTTATTTCCTTTGATCGTTTTTATTTTGAAATCGCACATTATTATTATTATGATTTTACACTTTGCGAATTTTTCACGCCAGATGTAACTGATAGTTTTCAGTAAAGTATGAGTGACAGCAAATCTCCCAAGACCTCTAGGGCTCTTCTAAGTATCCTCGCATTGCTGTGGTTTGAATGGTTTCAGTTCCTCCTCAGTTTCCTTGTTTTTTTTTCTGTTCTCTTTTCCAGTATCACAGTTATCTTCATATCTCATACCATGGGAAGTTCTAGATGTTAATATTGCTATTGTTATTATTATACTCCTTACAAGTTTTTCACACAGTCTCTAACTGGTGGTTTTTCACTGAAGTCTGAGTAACAGTAGGTCTCCCCAGATCTACAGTGTTACGTTACGACCCCACTTAAGGGGTGTAGCGTTACTTCCTTTATAAATCCTTTCTTATTTCCTGTGGTAATCCGCGTTAAAAGGAATTGAATGCTAATCGTTTTACTCATTTGTCAGTATCAAATATCAAAAAATAGGTTATGTGGTGACGGAGACGAAATGGTTAATAACATGATAATTGAATGCAGAAAAATAGCGCGAAAGGAATACAAGACTAGGCACGACGGAGTGAGATAGGTGATCCACTAGTAATTGTGCTATAGATTAATATTTCAACATTCTGACAAATGATATATACACAAACCAGAATTTTTCTTAGAAAATAAGACCCATAAAATTATTTGGAACTTTAAGATACAAACGGATCACTCTGTCCCGACATAAATACAAGACAAATATTAATTAAGAGTATCTTGCCAAAGAGCTGAAGAAGCCAGAGAACATAAAGTTGATGGTGATACTACTTGTAGTCGGTCTCCTTAGAAAGGTCCCCAAAGGCATGGAAAAGAGACTGGGTAACTGAAAATCAGAGGAAGAATCCTAAAACTTTTAATCGTGAAGCAAATTCATGACATATTATACGAAAGATATCACCACATCAAAATGTTTTTTCAATTCATATTAATATTAGATTCATTGTAACCTTTAAGAAAACTAATGAAAACCAAATTTCTTTTATGAACATATCAAACAAGATACTGTGAGAAATTACTTGAGCAAGTATTCCTGAGAACATTTTAAAGTATATTTTTGTTTTCCTTAAACTATTGTATATGATTTATTTTCTCATTTAACGAGTTTTAGTATTTTATAACTTGTTTATATTTGCAGTTCTGCTTTTATTACTAAAAATGTGATTTTTTTTTCAAAAAGTAGGCGAATCATCTTAGAAATTTAGACATAAAATCCGTCGGCTTACATAACTATTTTATACGAATAAACATGCATTTTAAACTTTTTCAATATATATCACCTAAAAATGTGAAAATCACTTGAATATTCAAGAATAATTATTTAACCTATTTTATATTTGGCTCTCCTCAGTAGTTTCTTTTTCCGCTATTCTATTATACATACTTGAACTAATGCTCAAAGAACCCTGGGGTTTTTCTTATCTAATAAGCGAAAATAATTAGATTAAGGATTTCGTGAGTAAAATTAAATTAGGAATCATGCATTCTTCATCCTTTCATGGTTTTCATCATATTTAGTGTTTTGTAATTACACTGTATTTGGGAATTAGTGTGAACGATTATACATTTTAACAGATAAGTAATAGAAAGAAATCACCGAAACACCGAAAACAACGATGAAAGAAATGCATACACAGAAAAGAAATAGCGAGAATTAAATTACGAGAAAAGAGACTTTGAAAACAAATATGTGAGGAAAACAAACAGACAACATAGATTAAGGGAGAAAGGAAATAATTGTAAAAATATAAAAAGAAATAACAGATTAATAATATAGAAAAATGTAGAGACTGTAAGAAATAAAATAATCAGAGAGAGAGAGAGAGAGAGAGAGAGAGAGAGAGAGAGAGAGAGAGAGAGAGAGAGAGAGAGAGAGAGAGAGAGAGAGAGAGAAAGAATTATCGAAATGTAGAAATAAAACCTTTGGCTACATGGGATTTGGTTTCTTATTTTCAACGCAACCAAACTCATTTCTCACAAGGATAGAATATTTGTCCTCGTTGACAATGCCATATGATCATTAACTCCTTTTGTCGCAACCCACTGCCTGTACACATGCAAACATGTGCCTCATTCAATTCAAAGTTGATTCACTTTGTGTTACCAACTGCTGCAAAATGTAAATAAGAAAATGTGTGTTTATAGCTTACACCAAAGTATCTCATAGTCTTAAACACGATAATGGTTTGTAATATTTTGAGAACCGGTCTTTACTTTTATCAATAAAAAAAGTTTTGGTGGGTAGATCAGGTCGTTATTTTTATTCTCCTTCTGTTAATTCATAGAATATGAACAGTCAAGAGTTAATGTAAAAGAAAATTGATTCTGTTTCTTCAATATAAGAACTGCAAAAATATTCTAAACCTGACCGAGATGAGAATTACATAGAACCACGAAACGTAATGATATTTCACATATATTTACCAAAGTTCAACACATTTTGAACATCGTTTCTCAAATTTAAGTAATCTTCAAAAAGTTAATAGAACTGTATAAAAAAATAATGGTTATTCGCTTCTTGATTCAACAGAGAATATTTCAGTTTCCGATTGTAGCTCAATAAAGAAATATTACATAATCAATCTCAAGCTGATTGAAGTTTAGTTACTTTTAAGAAATTACTTGATGTATTTGAAAATGGATATCTTATTTCTCTTTTCTCTTTTATTAAAGTGATGCTTCTTTAACTAGTTAGCCTAGTTTCAAACAGGAATTATCATCAACTGACTACCAAATCATTTATGCCCATTGCCTTTTATGACTTTCTCTTTGGTTTACTTGTAAATATGTATAAACATAAAATTGTTTTTCTTTTTTTAATATTTCTCAGTATTGCTCAGAGAATAACTTTTGCTTTTTCCGTCTTTTAGGCCGAGATAATTTATATTAGAATTTATTTAGCTTAATAAACTTTCAAAATGTTCAATGGTGTCATCTACAATTTTCCTCTCCTTTGTATTTTTATTTTCTTATTTTTCTGTAAAAGATCTTTTCTCTCTCATATAAACATAATTTCATGGTTATGATATAAAAATATTATCTGTCCCCTTGAAGAGCTATTCGTTGAGGATTTATCTAAATTTTCAACTCTTTAACATGCTTGTCCATATTTTCATCAACGAAAACACTAAAAATATAATTAATAAATGCTTAACACAAAAATAGATTAGAAATATTTTTCCTTGAAGATTTATTTGTTCCTTCTCTACTAAATGAAAGAAATTGATATGGCGAATAACTGGAAATTTATTAAAGACGAGAATGAACTTTAAAACATGCTGGAATTCATTTTGCCTTGTAATTCCCAGCAGATAATTTTGGCGAATATTCGGAATATTTCACTTTCATTCAATTTATAAACGTGGTTCCACATAAACCGACCAATCATAAATGTTATTTTACTTGGCTTTTTACTGGATAATATTTTGCCAAAGAAGTATGTAATACAACAGTAAACATTTTGCCAAATGAATATCAACTTGCACGAATGTCTAACCTTTTAACCGAGCTAAGGATTATGAGATAAGGTATATATATATATATATATATATATATATATATATATATATATATATATATATATATATATATGAATCTGAGCAAAATTATATATTTGTGAAAGCACTCTGGTTAATTAAGTTATAAAAGAAGGGGATTAAGATATTAAATATAAATGCATTATTTGGTTAAACTTCGATATGAAATTGAAGATGTGACAGTAAAAAGGAAATTAACGAAAAAGTAAATAATGAGCCCAAATTATGTATTTTAAAAACAATATCAGAATTCATTTAACATATAAACGAAAATAAAACTAATTGTGAAGGTTAAAAAAAAGGTTATTGAAGGTTATTAGAAAAATGGGCCGGGTTAGCTCAGTCGGTAGAGCGTTCGGCTAGAAACCACAAGGTTCCTAGTTCGATACCGGTCCTCGCCAACTCAGCGTATGAGTAGCACAGGGATCTGTGCGGTAAAGTAAGGAGCTGATGGTAGGTGTGGCGCTTCACCTCAGATGCTAAAACAATCTCCTTGGTCTAGCGCTATTAAAAATGGGATAGACTCCCTGGCTGATACCGACTTTAGGCCGCCCCGTCGACTTTACTTTTTACTTAGAAAGGATAAACCAACTAAGAACTTTAGAGCTCAAATAAAGTATTGACGAGTCTTGGTTAGTATTCCAAATTTGTCCCCAAGATAAGGATTATAAAACTTTCTTGTATATCAATTTCTTGAAAAAGCGTGTATTTTCATGAAGTATTTCCAAATACTTGAGTGAAGAAATATATAACACTTGAGAGTTCATTTCTTTTTTAACCTGGCCAAGCAAAAATATACATACCATTTTTTCTCACTGATTTGGCTTGGTTACAACTGTTTATAAAGATTGGGTGCTTATTTATGACTTTTGTAAAACTTGTTGATATTTAACGTAATAAAAAAACCATGACTACTACTTGGCGGCACCACCCCACTTTCTGGCCTGAGTAAATGGCCAGAAACTTACAATGTGCTGCCTTGAAGTAGAATTGCCTTTTGGTGGGTTATTATTTTATTTATCTCTGGGAATTCGGTTTCCATAGCCAAACCTGGCTAGGTATGCAACCTGGCAGTGAAAATCTTTGACTTAGGTAAACAATCGAATATTTTCCACTCAACATGCTCGTTGCTGCATAAAACATTTGATTGTTATTTTTTTTTAGGTATTTATTGCATGTATCAAATATTTTTTATATATGCATACAAACTTGCACACACACAACATTTTTTTTAAAGCCCAAAGAAATAAATCAGCAGACACTAATATTTATTGTTCAATGAAAAATGTGATGATTTCACAACCCACAGAACATGTCCCTATAAACAGGAATTTGTATTGAATTTAGCACAGTCTGAATTAATAAAATAGGGCAACCATCACCACCACCAGCAACAGTAAATATGATTAGTTATTCTAATTTGGTCATTGAACATAATTTAATCAAAGACTTTAATTAATTTGTCTATTTATGTGTTATTGAGATAATGACCAGTGTTCAATCTTTATTTGCATAATCCAGAACAGTCTCTTTGTTTTAAGTAAAATACGCATTCACTTCTTAGTGTTATAAATTAAATGGAAATAATAATTTCCTCAAGTCATACGCCTATTGGTAATCTTTTATTTGTGGGTTTTAAATTAGTTTTGATTTTAATTCATACTAAAGATTTCTTTAAATGATAAATAATAATTTTCTGTATCTTTATGAATTATCAACTTTAACAAATTTCTATATACTGTATCCAGTAGAGATACTGGAGATATTTTTTTTAAATGCAAAGAAAACAAATAACTCATAATGTATTTATGCTACTAAAATTCAACTGAATTACACGCAGACTTTATGCCTTGTACTGAAATCGTGGCCATTTTTTCTGCAGAAAATATGGACAGGCTGCGTTATCGATATGTTCGCTTAGCAGATTTAAAAAATGATTCAATACTGTGTGGATTCGGGGAATTAAAGTAGACAATAAATTCTTTGTTTAAATGGAAACTGAAGAGGCTTTATCTGTTAAAGTACCAACATGTTTTTGATCACATCATGTAGTTGTAGCAAAATATAAATGACGGGCGTCGACAAAATTCAACTAACTTTGAAAAAAAATAGTCTATATAAGAAAAAAATATATTCATATTTGTATTAGCTACTAAACAAAACAGAAGATAAGGCTTTGGGGAGGGGACAACGAATGATAAACTAGTAGACAAAAAGAAAAAGAAAAAATACGATTCGAAAACATTCAGGGTGAGATTTTTTCTTCATTGCTTATACATCAAAAATGAAAATATTTGCTGTCAACAATTAATAAATTAAAATGATATTTAAAATATGATTTTAACCCGGTTTTAGATAACATAGATTTTAAAACTATTTTCAGTATAATGATCACCATAATGTCACAAACATTCATGCATCAAGAGTGAATATTAAAGATTAAAAAGTTAACCATATATTTCGATGTACAAAACTTAATGACCAATTTTAAGAAATAGACAATTTTTATACATTATTATATATTATACACGCAAAAAGGATGAAATAAGTATTAGAGAAATGGTTTTAGGTTTGGCTTCTTTGTTTAATTTCATATCAACCTTCATAGGTTATTCGATTCCAAATTTATCCTTGTAGAAGAAGATTAATAGTATTATTTAACACATAGCTGGAGGGATGATAGGTTTAATACCTTTCCCAAGAGTATTAGTTCAAAAGTGAACGTAATAGTGTGATTGGAGTTAGAACTCGCTTACTATGATGTCCAGCACGATAGCCACTACACCTCACACACACACACACACACACACACACACACACACACACATATATATATATATATATATATATATATATATCGCCTTGACGTTAAGCAAGGCACGGAAAGGGGTGAGGCGAAGAGGAGAGTAGCCTCGACAGCATAGAGAGCCAGAAAGAGGGAGAAAAGACAGCAGCCCCAGAAAGCATCACAGTTTGTGTGCATAAGACCTTTAAAATTGATAGGAACTACTTGATTATGAATTTTAAATTGGTAAGGAAAGCACAAATTCTTTAAGATATACTTTTATGAAAATACATTAAAAAGCGACACTATATTAAAAAGCAAAATATATGATATCAGCAATATATTGATATTTTAGAACTAGAATAGATGCTGATGGATGCATAAACATAAAACATGTGTGTATACTGTTTAGTATAATCTCTTCTGAAGATTGATTGCAGCAAAGAACCATCAGCTATAAAGGAATAATCGCTGAATACTTGAAATTATATATAGAGATCGAAAAGAGAATTTATATAGGATTACATTAATGATCGTGAGAAAGAAACTCTATCAGTCGATTTTTTCCAACCACGTATATATATATATATATATATATATATATATATATATATATATACCTCTATTGTCATTAGCTCAGTCGGTCGAGCGTTCGACTAGGAACCAAAATGGTTCGATACCGGCCCTCGCTAACTCAGCGTACAAGTTGCACAGGGATCTGTGCGGTAAAGTGAGGAGTTGGTGGTAGATGTAGCGCTCCAGTCCAGACGACAATCTCATTGGACTAATGCTAGGGAAAAAGGGATAGACTCCCTCGTTGTCTGGCTGATACCGATTTTAGCCTAGGCTAAGCTTCATAATTTACAGAAATATACAGATTACGTAGGCTATCATTAAAAAAAATTAGGCTAGGCTACCGGTAGACTTCATAATTTACCGAAATATAGGTTACGTAGGTTAACAAAAAAAACTTTGCTAGGCTAGGCCTAGGTCGGATAATTGCATCTAAATAATGGCTATTTCGACTTAAGCCGTTTTTTTTTGTTTACTTAAGTCGTGTCCTCAGGAACCAATTAACGACGTAGGGAAAATATATTATATATATATATCTATATATATATATATATATATATATATATATATATATATATATATATATATATATATATATATATATAGTAAAACGAATCCAATTTATACCACAGATTTTTAATATAATTCCTATTTATATATATATATATATATATATATATATATATATATATATATATATATAATATGTGTATGTGTGTGTTCATAATAAGCATTTCACCACAAAGGATTCTTTTATGTAGGGTATAAGTGATTATATCTAATATATAATATTAATTAAAGTAAAATAAAGTCGTCAGGGTGGCCTAATGACGGTATCAGCCAGACAGCGAGGGAGTATATCCCCTTTTCACTAGTGCTAGACCAAGAAGATTATTTTAGCATCTGAGGTGAAGCGCCACACCTACTATCAGCTCCTTACTTTACCGCACAGATCCCTGTGCTACTCATACGCTGAGTTGGCGAGGGGCGGTATCGAACTAGGAAATTGTGGTTTCTAGCTGAATGCTCTTTAAGTGTGGAAAGCTTAATGCTTAATGCTTAAATGAAATCTGTAGGTTTCGCCATGAGTCCACTATGTTTATATCTTATGAAGAATGTAAAATTTTCTTGCGAAATATAAAATTAAATTGATAAAAAAGAAGCTAAATATGAGTAACATAAATGTAAAAAGGAACGTATAAAGATCATCTCTGTGCTATGTCTGTACACAACTAAAAAGATACTCAGAGAATATGTACTGAAAATAGTTAATGATTTCACATACATTTAAATTTAAATTTATTTTAACACCTTCAGAAACTTATTGGGAATGAAAGGAAAATGACAATAAATATTTGCTAGTCACACTTGTTATTGATAACATAATATTATTTATAATGGAATGTATATCGTTATATCTAGTATTATAGCACAATAGATAATAATCTTTATAATTAAAATGGAAATAATATTAACATTTATGAGGATTAAGCAAATATCAATGAAATCGGCCATTCCGTTTTGTAGGAATTTTTATCCATCACCTCACAAACTACTTATTTGTTTTTTCTGGTATATTATGCAATATTCACATTTTCCGTTTTGAAATAGATTTTCGTAAGCAATAGGCAAGATATCACTTTCCCCTGGGAGTACTCATACTGATATGTTAATGTATGAGTTTAAATAATGAATAAAGTTATTGTGTCTACCATAAACGATACGTTTCCACGGTTGTCACAATGTCTTTTGATTAGACTCAATGGTGACCTTTAAAAATGCAGGTTATTTCAGAATAGTAACAGTGAAAAAATATTTGCTAAAGTCAGCATTCTTTTCTTTTTCTCTCTCAATCTTTAAAACCATATGCCTTCTTGAGAGGAACACCCAATCAATTAAAAGTAGCAAACGGATACAGACATTATTAGATTTTCTACCACAGTTGCAAAGATGATATTCATTTGAATTATTCAGGCAGAAAGAAAACTATTGAATTGCACCCCAAGATTTATACACATTGACCAGAAGAAAATAATTGAATTCTATTATTGTAATAATCATACAATTACTTTTATTACACTTGATTGCGCTTGTTTGAGAATAAGTACGAGAAAATTGAATGACAAACAAGGATATATTTATTTATTACATGTAAAATTTATATTTCAGTTGATTCAGTGTTTTTTATGAATCGTACAAAAAAGAAAGAAAAAGCTCAATTGAAAAGCTGATATAATCAGCATATTCAATCATTACGTAATTTGTCCATGATCAAAATTTATATCCTTGCAACGTTGGAAAATGGTTTAATCTCAGCTTAATACAAGGCCACAGTAATTGAAATTGATCAGGGAGATTAATTTTTAATAATTGTGCTACGTAATTAATTTAAGTCAGTAGATTTTCATAATATATTATCAAATAAAAAGAAACGTAAAATTATTGTCTAAATCAGTGTATCAAGTACTACCCATTTTAAAAAGGAAAAAATTCCTATTTATTTATTTATTTATTATTATTATTATTAGTGTTGATAGCATGTCTCCTCATGTCTCCAGGATTATTCTGAGTATTCTAGCCGATTTCAACAGTGCTGTAGTTTGGATGGTCTCGATTCTTTCTCTGATTTTCAATTCACCTAAATTCTTTTCCAGAGCTTTGTGGACCGTTTCAAGGTCACCAATTACAATTAGAACAACCTTCACCTTCATGTTCCACAGTTTTCTCAGTTCTCTGGCAAGGTCCAAGTATTTGTCTATTATTATTATTATTATTATTATTATTATTAGTAGTAGTAGTAGTAGTAGTAGTAGTAGTAGTAGTAGTAGTAGTAGTAGTAGTAGTAGTTCCAACATACAAACTTCTCTCGAAGTTTAAGATGTTTTGGTCGGATTCTATCCGTCAAGAGTAATGTGAACATTTCATGCTATACTGATATTATATGTAGAAGTACTGTCTTTTGTCACTTTAATGCTGCTAATTCAATAAGGAATTTTTATTATCCGATATTACTGCACTGGAGTTAATGTATGAAGTTTACAAGCCAGTCTTTCTTTCTTTCTATTCATATCTACCTACTCACATATGCTTATTTTATTTATTACAATATCTTTTTCCCTCTCCTCCTTCTCCCTCTCCTATTCCTACCACCTCTGTTTTTCTTTTCTGCTCGCATATAAATATTTAATTTTTTTTACTATGTCGTATTCTTTTTCAGACATTTAAAATGATGACTATGCAAATATACAAAAATAAACTCTTTTTCTATTTCGAAATGTACATATATTTTGACATATATTGTATTTGTATTCTTTTTGTTCCATTGTGTATTTAAAAAAAAAATCTTCCAGTTTTAAAGTTTTCACTAAAAGTGTTTGCTTTGCCTATCTTTCGTGTTTGCAATATCACTTACAAGAAACCCCAATTAACATCAGATATTATTCCTATTATAACAATAATTTGATTTTTAAAAAACCTTATGTAAAACTATGTTAGCTGGCTGCATTAACTTTATGAGATCTTGCTAATTTAAACTTCGGTTATAATCGCTTAATACTCTTTCTGTTGTTTGCTATGTTTTATTCCTAATTACCACTTTTTATTGTAGATGTGAAAACAGTTATTAGATGTGAAATTAAATGACCTTGAAATCACAGTAAAAATCTAAATAAATTAATATATTTACATAGCGTATATACGAGATGTGTTAAAGAAAGTATCGAGACTGAAGATATATTTACCAAGACAAAATGAATAATGAATAAAGCTTTAATGTTCTTTAAAATAGTCGCCTTGCCATTTATCATCGTGGAAGCATCTCTAAAACTTCCCCTTTTGATATGGTATGAAGCTGCGAAGTATTTATTCTAATATCTTCTAGGCCCTGAAATCATACTCTTGAGATGAAATTTCAGTTTAAGAAATAAGAAAAAGTTAAACTTAGATCACGTGAGTATTCAGGTTACTGAACTAGAAAAATCTTGTGTTTTGCCAAAAACATTTTATTCAAGTATCGCGACCGACTTCATAATGTTTATCGAATTAGCAAAGACTTGTCTAGACGTATTGATATAATCAATTTATTATGTATGTTATTCAACTGTGTACATGTTTTCATTGAAGTTTTGAATGGTAAAATTAAAGAAATAAAGTTTCAGTTTTTATACTTTTTTAACATACCTCTTAATTATGATCATGCTTTAACATATTAATTAAACTTAATTAATTAAATATGAGTTTTATCGAATTTTATTAGTTCTCTATGTTTACTTAGTTGCTTACTTCTGTTGAAGTTGTCATGTGAAAAATATTCTGATTGACGTTGACTCAGATTCTTGTTGATACATTGTGAACTATGCAGAACGTATGTAGAATTCTACATACTATGTCCATTGCAAAAAATTGCATCCAGAAACAAGTGAAGTCTGAGCAAAACATTTTCCGAATTTTATCCAATAACGTGCTTATCCAGAGGGCAAAAGTTTTAGGTACAAACTCACAAAAGATTTTTTCTGCAAAATGTTAGTTTTTACTTGCAACGTTTTATTACTTGGTCGTTAATCGCAACTTACATTCTATGTAACAGTTTAATGGGAACAGAATGACAAGCGGAATTTTCACTTATAAATAAACATGTTTTGGATAACACTTAGTATATGCATTATCAGAGATTCGAGGGCTATTTTTACGCATATAAAGTGGGACTTTTACAAAATTTTATATTTTGAAATAAATTCGGTCAATATTTTAAATATTTGCTACAATTCCCACTATGACCCTTTTAAGACATATAAGAAGCAAATTATTTGAGTGATGTTCAAAAAGTAAGGCATAAACATTTACCAATCCAAAATGTTTAGTAATATACAAACCAAGCCTTGGGCATATATTACCAGTATTACCACGTAACATTTCAACGTTGTCGTCACCAAGATTGATATAGGTATCCCATCAGAGAACGAGCGCATAAATTCACTTCTCGAAGAACTTGCTCTCAAGTCAATAGTTATTAAGTCAATTACTTTAAGACCAAGACAAAATGATATATCAACTTCATGTGAACAATTTCCTAGAAATGTATAGAAATCTCATAGACTTTAGAAGATCAATATCTACATCCAAATCACGAAGTCTTCGCCGTCTATCATCTTGAATCAAAGTTTAAATGATCAAAATATTATCGACAACAGAAGACAACATTGCGCGCGTTAAAACTTTGATTCAAGATGATTGACGTTGCAAAGTTTGTGATGTGGATATGGAACTTGATTTTCCGAAATCCGTGAATCACAAAATTGTTCACAAAAGGTTGGGATACCGGAAAGTGTTATAGTTTGTAATCAATACTTAAAAGTGCGCTATGTTGTTTTCTGTTGTTGATGAACGTCCTACACAATGAATATCTTGCAGACTTGCCCATCCTTCCGTGAAGGCACTATATCAGACAATTATCTAATTATTTTTCATTACCTATTCACAATAAACGGTAATAACTTCATGGTTAATTGCTGTTAGATTTTTTACCTTTGTATACCAAAATCATATTACACCTAATATCTGTTTGTGCACTGTTTTATGACAGTCATCTTTATCATAACATCACATTTGAATCTGTCTAATATTAAGACTGTTTTGTCTATAACAAGAAGTATTGGTTACCCTGGTTGCTTTGTGTTCAGTCGATTTATAACTATATATCTTATTTTTCGTATATCCTTGTATATATATGCGCTATATAGACAATGAAGTTTCTCAGACTCAACTTTTAAAAGTGATGATGCTTGATTAATGTAGAAACTTGTTTCCTTTATAGAAAACCATTACCATCTTACACTGATCTCTAACTCTCCATATGTACATATTGTCTTTAAACGTTTAGAAATGGATAAATTTCAGATAAGTGCCCGTATTCTTTCATTTTAAATTTCTGATATACTAATGAGATATATATATATATATAAAGAATTTGGTTTAAACCTTTTAAATGTCCATGTTAAGAATATTAAAATCAATGTAAAAAAAACTGGTTTGAAAAGGTTATTTGCTTGATATTATATTTTTCTTTTTACATAAATAATTTTGAAATCGGTCAGTAGGTTTGCTGCGTAGCAAAAGGCGTATTTGTATATGCAGGTGGCGAGAATTTGCTTAGAATCAATGAAAACACGTTTACACCGTGGACGCAGAAGGACAAAGAATTATATTTATAAAGAGAAAAATCCACAAAATAGAATGGTTTAACTATTTGTCAAGTGCAAACTATTTATAAAGTCACAAGAATGTATGTGTTATTTCCAGACATCACATATACTTTAAACATTTGCCAGAAATACATCATTATTCTGATAAAATCCCTATGTCTTTTATTGGCCATTTTAGTAATGCAAATTAATAAGTTTCGCACTAAAAATGACTATAAAATTTATTACCTCCAGTTACTTATAATGTATAAATAATCGTGTTTGTTCAATTATTATAGTATTTTACAGTTTTTATTTGGTCTGTGCTCATTCAGAAAAAAATAGTTTTTATTGTAAAGAAGACCATGGCATGTATTATTTGTATTTTTAGGACTATATATATAATAATATAAAAACACAACGTTTCGGCCGTTGTACCCTCCGGCCTCCTTCAGGTGTTCCTTGTCTATCCGAGCATAGCAATGATTCAACTTAGGAAATCATTTCGCATAGTTTGTGCTAACAAGGACCTTAAGAATTTATGAAGATCTCATTTAAATAATGGTGTCAAGCCCCCAACAGAATGCTAAATGACCAAGAATTGTGTATATTCCATCCCATGCAGATGTGGCAAAGTAAACAAAGGCGAGGCAGACTAGAGAAACATCGAAAAGCAGTGGTAAGAAGGGTATGCTTGACCATATATAAAAAGAAGGAAAGGACTAAAGTTAAAATAATAGAGAAGAACATTGGAGAAGACATCTCAAAGAAGCAGTGCATATGTGGGGGCTATAGTGACCCCTTGAATAGACCAAGTATAGAGATGAACACAATATGGGAACCAATGATTGAAAAGGCTAGATTAATTTTTTAAAGTAAATTACTTTAATAATTAAGATATCAAAAAATAACATATGTCATTGGATTTAACGCTTTGAATTATACAAGAAACGACAATAAACAATTTTTTCAATGATCGTGACGCTTCTCTGATTAATGGGATTTGAAAAAAAAAGTATTTTTTATCAGAAATTATGTAAACTTTTTTAGTCTCCTTTAAAATGTTTTTTGTTTTATTTTTTTTCCATTCAAAATGGTGCAGCATTTGGCAAATTATTGCTATGAATATGCACCATAAATTCTGTTTTAGGTGATGCATAATTGGAAAGAAATAATATTTATGAGTTTACAACTAAGTATTATTTGCTTCAAAACTCGGAAGTTTTATGAGTCAGGTCATTCTTGATTCTATTTTATGTTAATGAAATTTGAATTTAGGATAAAATTACATTTCGACTTTAGCATATATATTCTTACATAAGTTTGCAAGATGATGGCAATAGGGTGTGCTGCTTATCAATTACTTGTTGAAGGTCAAAACAATGCTTATGCTGTATAATTGCTATATAATTCTATTAAAGCGTCTGTGGGAAAATATCAAAGCCGATAATTCCTTTAAACTCATAAAATTATGATCTTGAATAAACGAGGCGCATCTATAGTGATTTACATCCAATTCTGTCTAAACATTAGAAAAAATTATATCTATAATTCAAATGAAAGTTTTTTGTTTATTTGTTTTTTAATTATTCTTTTTAAATTTATGATGTTGATGATTTCTTTGTCTCGGGGAAAAATCTTCACTTGGCCAAATCCTTACTGGAATCTTTGTAGGTATGTACGAATGTAGGTATTTACCCAACCCGTTCGATATAGATAGGATATGAGGTATCCAGCAAGGATCGAACTCGTTATTCAGTAATAATGGATTGCGATACTTAGCTTACTAACTATTAAACCACTATAGGATACCCTTGTATGATTGAACGCGCATATTTGTCCAATTACCTGGACTAATAGTCCTATTATACGTAAGAATATATATACATTTTAAGTATATATATATATATATATATATATATATATATATGTATATATATATATATATATATATATATATATATATATATATATATTCTTACGTATAGTAGAACAAATAGTGGCGGAAATTGGACAAATTGTTTCTAATACATTACTCATAATTAGTTCCTGATAATAAATGTAACAGGAAATAATCGATTGAATATTAAAATCTCCAAATCAGATCCTGGTCACTTGAGATACCGACCAATTATTTTACTTTCTTTATATATGTTAGTTGGGGTTTCCGTTTCCTACGAAAACTGTCTTATGTTTGAAATAATAAATAGGTCTATAAGACATTATGTGTACATATATGCGTGTGGTTTAAATTCACGTGTGTACAGGCGTGAGTATAATTTTTGTGTTGCATATGTATGACCTTAGACACACTCCCAATAGTCAACCTGATGGGTGATCATTTATTAATAGCAGGTACTATAAACAGTCTGAGTGAAGCATGTTACTAGTCTAATCAATTCTTCTTAATCAAAAACCTTATGTATCCTTTGTACAGTAGTAACATTTTGATTAGAGATATCAAAGAAAAGTAACTTTTAGAAGATATATATTCACAAGAGTACATATTATACGCATAGAATTGTTATTGCAGTGTTGGGAATAATACAATTATATACATTAATATTATTTTTCTTTTAAATTTTCATCGAATTACATTATAAGCAATAACATTTAATTATTTAAACATTCATTTTCTAAGTAGACTTTAATGATTGTAAAATAATTCTCGGTCTATATCTTTTATGAATGAATGATGCCTAATATCAAATGTTGGTCCGTTTTTGCTGTTGCAGCATTTTCACCAATAATTGTAATTAATTTATTTATTAGATCAAAAGACTTGTCATCTCTGCCAGTTGAATTAAAGAACAAATAACGAGAGGGTGTGGACGATATTTGTTTGCCATTTTCAAATGCTAATTTTACGCGTATTTTATTTTATTTTATTTTTACTTTCCTTGTCAGTCTTCTTTTCTTTCTTTCTTTTTTTGCTTTAAAATATTAAGATACTGGCCATTTTTGCAGTCTAATTTTGCACGGAGTTCACCAAGGAATCTGTACCGGAAGAACAAACAAAGAGGTTTAAAACTTCCTTGGCGTCAGCATAAGGATGGAAAAAGGTCAGAAAGGAGCTGGAAGATTCCAGAACAGAGAGGAAAGCCTATACTCGACTATCTGATTCGTTGCAAGGGATAAAGGTGTAGATGAAAATTTCATCAGGCTGATGGCGTGTGAGGAAATTCTCTTCCTTTCGTACAAGATGAAGAAGAGACAATTTCTCACAAAGACAATGCAGGAAAAAGGACTCAAGCACACCAAGTAGATGACCAACAAGTTGAAACATGCACTGGAGTCGAAAATTCTGTGGTTCTTCTGACAAGAAGAATTTCTGCCAACAACAGAAGATAAACTCCCAGAACAACAGATGGATTGTTGTCTCACCCAAGGAGTCATGTAGGCAAAGTTTCCCGCGACGATCATGTGTCGTCAGTAGTGAAGGCGACATCATGCCATCCCACCTCTTAATTGAGGGCCTCAGACTGAACACCGACCGCTTCATTTGAGTGAATTGATGAATTATTGGATCAACGGGGTAGCTGAAGGGAGGCCATTCATATGGTAGCAAGACTCAGCGCCATGTCACACAAGTCGGACGATGCAAGGCTGGCTGTCGAACTTGAAATTTGACCTGCCAGCTCAAGTAACTCTAATCCCCTCTACTTTCTTTTTTCTGTGGAGCTCGGTGGATTGAAAGATCAAAAGATACGGCTATAACACAAAGGACAAGCTGGGGGTCAGGATAACCAGGGCCTTTCGAGTTTTATGTCGGGAGATAGTGACGAAGGCATGATCGGTTCCGAATTCGCCTCGAGGCTCTCACCACAGATCAATAGAACATGTCATGAAGACAAACTGACCCAAGTTTGGTGAATATATCTCATAAAATAAAAACACTGTCTCATTTTCCCAGACAGTAATCTTGCAAATTAATACCGTCCACGCCCTGTATACTTAATAGATATGAAGATATAATGAATGAATACTTATTTGAGAGAGAGAGAGAGAGAGAGAGAGAGAGAGAGAGAGAGAGAGAGAGAGAGAGAGAGAGAGAGAGAGAGATCATTCATTTCTAAATGTAACGTTTGTATAATGATGTCAAAGAAACTTTCTCATTTAAAATAATAAAGATGCAATAATATCTAATTAAAATAAGTTCATATGAAAACTGTGCTTCTGTTAAAAGAAGTGTTAAATGATATTTCTCATTCAAATGACATCTGATAGCAACCATCGTTGAATGAATGGAACAAGAATTTCAACTGTCAGACTAAGTGAATTATTGCTTTTTAAATGATGAAAAAAAGTCAGTCGTGTTAGAATTTGTTAGAAATTGTAGAATGTTTCAAAGCAATAACATTTTCTAATGTTTTTCGTTATGTCAAAATTTACTATTGGTGAGAATAAGAAAACTAAATGAGTTTTTACATAAAAAACATTCTTGTTAAACTGTTAAAAACAATTTTCCGACAAGCTCAAATTGTTTTACCATGTTATCGATAGGCAACATCTGTTGTTTACTTTGCATCTAATAACTCTCAACTTTGAGATCGCAATGGATGAAAGTTTTCAAAAGGGCAAATGGTCATAGGTTGATTTTGCTTATGAATGAATCAAGACTTGAAACCTTGTCATTATATCTGATGAAAAGCTTAATGAAAAACATCTGCTAATCGAAATTTTTGAAAATGATATACTTAGACCCTATCTAATACAAGATCTAGTATAATACATAAATAATCCAATAACTCTGCTGAAGAACATTTTATATTTAATAGCCCACCCAACATCTTTTCTTTCATTTCAATAGCAATATCATTTTGTTATCTATCAAAATGCTATCATATATCAGAAATATAGACTTTACCATTACAATCTGTATTAAAGATTTCTAATAAAACAGCACTTCGTAGTGAGATTTCTGCTAGTGATAAAATGCTCTTAGAGAATAAAACAATATCCAAGTTAAGGATAATGTAGGATCAGTGAAAGTGCTCACATTTTAATTATAATTTATCTATAGAGATAATTATTATAATGTTCTCCTTATTTGTTTATTTATATGTTTTCAATTAATTCTGATATTTCATGAATAAGTCATAAATCGACATGGAGGTCAGTGGTCACTGTAGGCGTCCTTTAAGGTTTTGAAATAAAACATAACTAGCACAGTTTCTTGCAAATAAAACTGAAATGGAAGCAAAAATTATTCATTGAGACCACAATTTACACAAAAATGTCCCTTGTGGAAAACATGCCGTTCGCAAAAAATGATTTTAATTGTGCTGACGAAGCGACTTCAATTCATTTGGGAACTATTTCAGCTTTTACCAGCTGACTTATTTTTCATACAGATATCAGTTAATTTCCTGTCTGTCACGGCATAAATATATTGCTTTTAAAGGTGTATTAACCAAAGTGAGAAAGAAAATGAAGTGGAGTGAAGAATAAAATAAAAGATCTCTTCAGATCTGCGTTTAGGTTTACAAAATTCATTTGAGAATTCTTTTCGATAATGAGACGTTTTTGATAAGATCTTTTAAAAAATGTACAATCTGCTATTAAGACCGTGGCCAATGAAACCATTATGTAAGAAATACTTGTTCGGGTAAACATTTAAATGCATACGTAAAAAGCATGCATTTCAATATCTAATAAAAATGTATTCGTTGTCTTCTTTTAAGTGCCAACTAATTAATTGGTAGCTTTTTCTTACTTACCGAAAATTTTATAAAGAATGAGAATATTGCTTGGCAGAAAATTCCTCAGATCTGGTTAAGGGGATGTTACATGCCAGCAAGACTAAAGTGGACTATAAGAACGGGAAATTAGGAAAACTCAGAGCACGCAAGAAAGAGGCTTATATTCAATGTGTATATGTTATGCATTTCATATTCTTTGTGCAAATATATATATATGTATACATATGTATCTGTGTTTTTGTGTGTGTGCGTATATGTGAATCCATATATGTGTGTTCATGCATGTACACGCAACAATGGGATTTGAATAATAACTAAAAATTGAATATTCAAAAAAATTATTCGGGATGAAAATATTTTGTCAAGAGCAACGTGAAGATCATGTGTAATTTTCTAAAATAAGTTGGTTGGTGTTTTATAGCATATCAACCCTTGGCGGGTTAAATAATGCCAAATCGTATATATATATATATATATATATATATATATATATATATATATATATATATGATTTGTTTAACTTCATATGTAATAATAAATTGATAAAAATCATTTTTATGTTGGTTGGTTATTTTGTTTAATGGCATATCAACCCTTGTGGGCCACCCAATGCCAAATCCTGTCATAACTATGGGTTAAATAGTACAACTTCTGTTCTTCTACTAGAATAGCTTTAGCATTAAATGACCCACAAAGGTTTATATGCCATTAACAAAGAAGCCAAATCAAACAAAAACAAATCCTGTATTTATTTACATATGATTCTAAGCGAACAGTTTGTTAATAAATATTTTATTTGTCTGGTTGTATAAACTGGTAGAAAAATGTTCATCAATTCAATGTGTATCAATATATTGGTAGAAATTATTCCAAGACAACAGGGTTTATAATTGACATAATTATTCAGTAATCCTGTTAGTAATGTTAAACAACTGGTTTAATCCATCGAACTTGAATATGGAAAAATCTTTACTCGTTTGCTTCAAATACTCTATCAATTTTTCCGCCTACATCTCATAATGATCTACTCTTTAGGTTCTCTCTTTTCCTCTTAATTTCACATTTCTCATTAATTCATACTTTTTCAATTTCTTTTTCTTTTCTGTATTCAGCTGTCTTTTGTTCACCAGGGTTCTTCTCTCTACCCCCCTCTCTCTCTTTTCTATTCTTTTTCCCTCTCTTCTATTCTCTTTCTCTCTCCCAACTTTTCTTGCTCTATTTTTCCTCAGTCTCCTTAAATCCTTGTCACCTTTTCCTCTCGTTTTATCCAGCTGTGAACTCATATATGATATTTTCTGCTTGCATGCGAGTTTCTCTATAAACGTGTACGTTTATATATCTTTGTGTATATAAATGTATGAATGAGTATCCGTGGGCTGGGTATTACTTAATAATAACTAAAGGCTTTTAATAGACTTACAACAAAGTGGATGTCCTAATTCTTATTGACATTTAAAAATTGCTAGCGACGCACATTTCACATAGACTAAAATCCTAGTTAGATGACAATGCCTACTACTGAAAAATAGCAGCCCAGATGTATTTACTAAAGAAACAGATTTACTGAATAAAATAAAAATAACCACTTTTTGAATCTATTGGACCTGTTGACATCTACGTTTATTCAAACATATAGATATAAATAAATTGATGAAACTAATTAAACACTCCGAAATAATGCCTCCTATTTATATACATGGAAACAGAGAGCACAGTAACTCTGTTTGATAGAGGACGTATTAAGCTATAAACACTATTTTACGACATAGTTATCAACATTGGCTATGCGATTTTGCCAGCGATGAACAAGTAAATGTATGATGCTTTTGTAAAATTCTATACCAACAGTGGCAACTAGTATTTTCATAGTAACAATGTCAGTGTTGTCAGGAAAATGTTGCAATGTAGTTCATATTTCATCGGCTCGATTCGTGCTCATTACTTATCTTTATTTCATCACTTGACAACTGTATTGAATGCAGCTTCTTGCTCAAATTGACGTTACCACTATTGAGACGCATTGCCCACCACCACTTACATCCACTGTTTGGTCTCTGTAGACGTTCTGAGAGGGTTGATTTATGTCAATGGGGAAATTTAATGACTCACCTCTGCTTTCATATCAGATAGCATTTTGACAGAATACCACTCAACTGCCATCTGTAGCAAGACAAAACAAAATGATGTATTATTGGTAGGAGGTTCAATTCCTACAGCCATATCACTAACATCCACTCCGGACGTTGTGGGACAATATAATAAAATAGGAGTCATTACTTTCATAGCGACCCTCTAGCACGGCATACAGGTTCCTGTTCATTGCTGGTGAAAATGGATGACTATATAGGAAAATAGCTTTGTTGCTCTACTCAAATAGAATTTTGACCTTCCTGTAGTTCCATGCAAATTGATGTGGCTTTCCTTTCGAAGCATTCTTTGTACTTGAATTTGAACTGAAAGCAAGCATTGTCCCTCAAGACGCACCACACACACACACACACACACATATATATATATTATATATATATATATATATATATATATATATATATATATTTGCGGAAAAATGGGAAAGAGGTATTTATAACCCTAGTTTAACCTAGGACACACAAACATACCCCTCTTTCCCCATTTTTGTCCCCCCCACACACTCTCTGGTTTACCCACATTCGTTCTTAGTAATTTCTTTACATTTTGACTTTTAATTGTCACCGGTGTAAATACTTGAAAAAGTACCGGCCGAAAAGGCCTTCGTATCCCCTTTATTTTATATTTTATTTCATAATAAAATATCACCTCCCCATTTTACATATGATTCCTCTACTTTTAGTAGTTTATAAGTTTTCATGTACCAACAATCTATTTATACATTTAAGGGGTCGGTACAACCCCAATTTCATATGTAGCCTTAATAAAAATTCTCCACCTAAGGGGCAAAATTATTACCTTACAAAGCAAGATCCTTTTCCTTCGCTCTTGCCTGGACAACAAAGTCGTCCCCGGATATATTTCCAGACGCATCCAGACGATAAAATGCCGTAACACTGTTAATGTGGAACGTGCATTTTTAAGAGATGAAATCACCTTCTTCTCTGATTCCCTATTGTTCGTGAAATCTCAACTTCAATTATTATGGAAGAAAGCCTGGACATTCCTCAGCTTCTTTGACTCCATTCGTTTCTCCAAATATTTGTCCAACAGTGACACTTTCTTACGTAGAAAGTTAATTTCTAATAATGAAAATTTTTGCAATTCCTTATTAGAAAACGGTTCGGTCGTACTGTCACATCCGACAGACATATATTCAATTTTTCCAACTATGTCTTGTCGGACAGTGAAAAATTAGTCTTATCGAGAGGGCTTAGTTTTTGTATCCCCCCCTACTCGTACTAATAGTCTAACGACAATTTTCACTGGATTTGAATTATTGTTTCTGCAGGTCATTAAACACTGCCCTGTCTCCCAATCCAGTGTGACATATCTCAAGTCTTGTTTGGCTGATTTAGCCCACGAGCTTGCTGAGACCCCAGTCGCTTCCAACCAATTCCTGTGGCAGAGGAATCACTTCGAAGTGGAAAAACATTTAAAACGCAACACCGACATCCTACTTACCAAACCTGATAAGGGTGCCGGTGTTGTTATTTTGAACCGCCACAACTATTACCACAAAATGTCTACCATTTTGGACGACTCTTCCAAATTTCTCAAACTTGGTGATTTGTCTTTCGATGACACACTAAAAACAGAGATTAAATTACAGAAACGTTTTCTTGAACTTCACAAGAAAAAATTTATCTCCAAAGAGGTTTTATGATTTAATACGTCCAGTCGGTTTGCAGAGACCTAGATTATACGTTCTACCTAAAATACATAAACTTGATGTTCCTCTGCGACCCATTTTGTCTATGGTCCATTCTGCCCAACATGCTTTGGCAATATGGCTTATTCAGTTACTTAATCCAGTCTTAGAATTTTATTCTAAACACTGTATTAGTGACTCCTTTTCTTTCTCTTTCATAATCCGTCAGCTTTCTCCCTGTGCTGACACTCAATACATGGTGTCTTTCGATATTGTCTCGTTATTTACCCATATTCCCCTTAACGAGACAGTCTCCATATGTGCAGACTTTTTGTATCGTAGCAAGCCTAAGTTTACTCCATCCTTTCCTGAACACATTTTTGTCGAATTGATGGAACTTGCTACCAAGTCGGTCTCATTTAGTTTTAATGACACCATGTACCGCCAAATTGACGGCATTAGTATGGGATCACCCTTGGCAGTCTTTTGGCCAATATTTTCGTTGGTTTTCACGAACAACTCCTTTTCAACAGGCTCCCTAAGCCCTATATTTACTATCGCTACGTTGATGACACTTTCGCTAGATTCAAGTCACGTACCGAAGCTGTAACATTCTTCAACCAACTCAATACTTTACATCCTTCTTTATCTTTTACCATGGAGGCTGCAATCAATAACAAATTGCCTTTCTTGGACGTATTAGTTGAGAAGAATTTGTCGGTTTTTTAATTAGCATTTATAGAAAACCATCATTTACTGGGCTTTATTTAAGTTGGGATGCCTTTGCCCCTAAATCGAGGAAGATCAACTTAATTAAGTGTCTGACGTTTAGGGCCCTTAGAATTTGTTCCAGTAGTAAAGTTGAGGGAGAACTCGAACAGATTAGAAATTTGTTTTCGAATAATGGGTATCCAGACGACATTATTGATAAAATTATTAATCAAACTATAAACAAATTTAGAAGTGACAAACCTTTTGGCCCTTCTAAATGTCCTGTTCAAGTCAGACCATTGCCAATAAGATCTCTTCCTCGGTCACGTGTTGCTACAATGCAGTAAAAGTAAGACCAATAATTACCACCTGACCTGCATTTCGGTCTTTTCACAAGGATGTACTCCCAATCTTTCAACAAAGTAATGTAATTTATAAGTTTAAATGCCAATGTAATTTGGTATATATTGGGCGTACATCCCAAAGACTCGAAATTAGAATGAAGCAACACGTCCCCCGAATATTTCGCAATGCCATCACTAACAATATATCCGGGCTATCCCAAGCATTTGACTCAGCTATCGCTGAACACTTATCTATAAATGCTTGTTTGACTGACTATACAGATGAGTGCTTCTCTGTCTTGCACAGAGCCAGGTCCAAGCAACATCTAGCAGTCCTTGAGGCTGTTAGTATTTCTTTTCTCAGACCTACTCTGTGCAGACAAACACCAAGACACTCCATCTATTTACTGGGAGGTATTCATAACCCTAGTTTAACCTAGGGCACATACACATACCCCTCTTTCCCCATTTTTATTTCTTTTTTTGTCCCCCCACTCTCTGGTTTACCCCCATTCGTTCTTATTAATTTCTTTACATTTTGACTTTTAATTGTCACCGGTGTAAATACTTGAAAAAGTACCGGTCGAAAAGGCCTTCGTATCCCCTTTATTTTATATTTTATTTCATAATAAAATATCACCTCCCCATTTTACATATGATTCCTCTACTTTTAGTAGTTTATAAGTTTTCATGTACCAAATATATATATATATATATATATATATATATATATATATATATATATATGTGTGTGTGTGTGTGTGTGTGTGTGTGCGCGTCTTGAGGGACAATACTTGCTTTCAGTTCAAATTTAAGTACAAAGAATGCTTCGAAAGGAAAGCCACATCAATTTAAATATATATATAAACAATATTCTAAAACAATATTCTTTTCCGAACTAAAAAAAATATTAAGCAAACTCTAATCAATATGAATTCCCCAACTACTTTGTTGATGAACAAATCCGACAAACCCTCCATAAAATTAACCACAACGAAAACAATAGCACACTCAATAAATCCAACCGAAACATATATTACCGTAATCAGATGCACCCTAACTATAAAGTGGAGGAAACTGCGTTAAAAAAATTAATACGTAATAATGTTTCTTCCACTGACACCAACAGAAAAGTCAAACTAATTATCTACTACCAAAAGTTTAAAACTGCCAATCTCGTCACATGCAACAACTCCTCCCCCCAAAACCACTCGTCTTAATGAGACCAATCTCGTGTACGAATTTAAATGTCCAGTAGGAGACTGCATCTCCAAAGTTAATAACACGTATATTGGCCACACGACGACCACATTATCACGCAGATTAACGCTACATCTATCTGATATGAGCTCTATTAATCAACACCTTCAAACACATTCATGCCCCCTCTACCTACCGTAAAATCTTAGAAAATACACTCACTCTACACAAAGAAAAAAACAAACAAAACCTCAAATAATCGAAGCTCTCTATATAAAAAAAACAATTTAAATAAAATAAATATTGAAACAAGTCAACATGTTCTCAAATGCCTATAATTTCCCGCCTATCCTCCTTTCACTATTCCCCTTTCATTCTCACAAACTTGTGACCCCACTCCTACAAAAATATTTACTGCTATCATTGTTTGAACCTACTACCAATTTCCACTACCTCCCACTACCAATTCCTACGTCACTGCTCGTTGTTTTAAAAACGAGAGACCTGAAACATCCCATCAGTTTCATACCTGGAGATGGCAGATGGACATGCCGAAAGCGCTCGTAATTAAACCTTTAGTGGATTACTACACCAGTTCCACCTTGACATTTAAAAGATGGCCAGAAAATGAGAAAGGATCGAACAAAAACTCGTCCGACAAGAATCGTCAGTACAGTTTAACGAAACATGTTTAAAAGAAAAAATGCTGCCAAAATACACTTATATATATATATATATATATATATATATATATATATATAGGGTCATCCACAGACACGTGTTTCGACTTATCAAGTCTCCTCAGAATTAAAACATGAATATTAGCTAAATTGGCTATTCAAGCTTAAACCACTATCAGTAAACCAAAAAATAGGTTGACGACATTTTGGAGAATATAAACATATAAAAGCAAATGAACAACATTGTTATTTTCTTGCTGCAAACTGGCAAACAGGTAAATAATAGATTTATATATGCTCGGAGTTGCAAAAACATGGCTCGCGTAACTCGTTAAAGTTAATAAAGTTAAAGGTAAGTAATAAAACTAATAAAGCTTTATAATCATTTACTGGTAGGAACTGTGACCATACTCGATTAAAATATAAGCTTAATGCAAATGATTTGTAAAAATACTTAAGAACGATAATTAGTTCAGATTTTGAAAATATTTAGGATGTGTGTGTACTTTGTGATGATTGGAAAAAATACAAATTAGCATTAAAAAAAATATATACATGAACAAATGATATTGCGTATATGTATGCGCTTAAATTCATATAATATTTTTGTGGCGAAATGTATATGAAACAATAAAAATGTGTGCAATTTCTTAATGTCTTTGGTTGTGAAACATCTTAAGCAAATTTGGCTACGCCTGACAAGTGCAATAACCGCAAGTTTGGTTAAACGCAGTTATGGATATTTTGTCTTGAATCAAAGAATAATATACCGCTAACAGCTTTCAAGATTTTACATTTGTCAATGCAGAAGTTGAAATGCATAATAACTGCGCAATTCTATTTTGATATCGCTTAGGTCATAAACAATCTTTCACTTCAGAAAAATATCCAACTTATATAATGAATTGAATTAAACTAATCATAAATATTCGCAGATCAGTTATATTATATAAGTTTGTTGTTTATAGAATTGATTTAAAAAAATGTCAATTACATGTAGATATAAATACAAGGAAATTAATGTTCTAAATTTGTATACCTAAAAATTAAAAAAAAACAGAATAAAGAATTCGTAGCATTGTGTTTTTATACATGTAGAAACATTACATAAAATATAGTATTATATAAATATCAGTTTAAGATTCTATTGTTCATTTTCAAATTCGTCTAAATAAAATATTTTACTATGTGATAATAAAAGAGAAATTTGAGACATTCGTAATATTGATCAAGCTACAAAATGCATTGAATTCGACACAAAGTTAGCAGGATGGTGTCATTTTTTAAAATTGTGATAACGTGGAATAACTTTACCACGTTTCATATTATAGAGACTAAATGTATTTAAATACATTTATATAAACTCATAAAACTTATTTTTATTCAAAGAATATATCTGCTAAGTTTGGTACGATTAGATTCAAAACATCTTTTGCTACGAAAATTGCTGGACAACCACATAGCATATGTGCGGGTGTGTATGTGTCAGTCTGTATGTCTGTCCGTCCGTGCCAGTTGATCTGTATAAAGTAAATTGTCAGCAAAGCCTAATCATTATAAGAAAATATCTACAAATATTTTGACTAGAAATTTAAATAATACTCTAATAATAGAGAGAAGGAAAACTTTTCAAAATTTTACCTGGATTTTTATATAAAAAAAAAGAAAAAAAAAAAAAAAAGACATTTAAATAAAAAAGGAGTATATACGTTTTTCTTTAGAAAATAATTAGACTGGCCGAAGAAATTTTTTTCATATGAAAATTCTATGAAAATTATCGAAATCTCAGCTGTCTTTCTGAAAAAACTCTTAAACATTTTGATTATTAGATATGTTTTTGCTTTTGTCGGCTGAATGAGATTTTTAAGATAAATAAATCAATTAAAATTTTATGTCAATCCACAAAAGACTTTTCTAATTGTATAAATTCCAATGGAAAAATGTGCAATAATTTCAGTGTGTCTCACCAAAATCATGGGACACCAGAATAGGAATGATGAAAAAAAAAGGTGTGTGTGTGTGTGTGTGGGGGGGGGAATATAAATAAAAAATAAAACAGTTTTGTCGCCAAAGAAACACGATAGCAAACAAAATGTGCTAAAAAATATATCCATTTTGTCTATAGGGTGGATTTTGTACAGAAATAGATAAACAAAAACATGTATTCATTCCTTCACTACTGACAATCTCACGGGACTTAACTGAGAATTAGATGCTGCACGACAATAGTTGTTTCTTTTTTATTATTATTATTATTATTATTATTATTATTATTATTATTATTATTATTATTATTATTATTATTAATAATAATAATAATAATAATAATAATAATAATAATAATAATAATAATAATGGAAACATTTCTATGTCAACTAATCCTTGTGTTGATACTTTTGGCATTCATGATTTTTGCCACATGTCTTTCTCATAGGATTATTTTCGTAATTACTAACTAGAGAATCCTGTAGTCTCATGACACTTGGTTATTTATTAGTCATACAACAGTTAAACAGACTATCAGTTCCTGCTAACAGTACGGATTCCCATGATTCTCTATTGCCAACCGTCTTTGATAGGTTCTTCACACATCATCTAGACTCAGCACAATTGATTTATATAGGTCTTTGCTGTTCGGTCTACACTCGTGTTCCCATGTGTAGATTTCCACATGAAAACATCACTTATGAGTTTGTCCTTAATTTTCCAGCAGTGTCCAGCATGTCTGGTTCGTCTTATTTGGATGGTTTGTGTGATAGGAGTTAGATGACCGTACAACTGCTTTTGTAGGGTGCTGCTTCCAGAATTTGTTCAAGACATCACGCAGCATACTTGTGCTGTTCCCATCTAGCTTTTTTCTAAGAGATTCGTTAGATTCCAAGTGGTGCAACTATACAGTAGCACTGACGCAGCTTTATCTTATCAGAGAGATCATATGATCGATAATCTGACTATAGTAGCCTTTATTAGTTTCTTGAAAAAAAAGAAGATTAATCTGTTTATTAAAGAATATAAATTCGATGTACATTTGATTATTCATTCCTGCAGTGTGATTTTTTTCTATTCCACACCTATCATTAGTAAACGTCCTTTGAAAATCACTTTGCCAAATGTTTCATTACATAATACTTTCAGGTATGTGGTACTGCTTTCCCTAAAGAGTCATAAAATGAAATGTACCAAAGAATTTCTGATGTAGCAAATCAATTTTAAAGAGTTGAAAAATTAACTGCAATGTTTTATTTTTTTATAATTTTCCACAAAATCAGCGTGAATCAATCTGAGTGATTGTCGATATCATATAAAATCGACAGATTATTTCTTTATCCTGATACCAAAACAAACAAAAAATGACGTTGAGCATCTATCCTAGACTGAATTTGAACATTCCAGAGAGAATAGTTGTCTATAATAATTCAGTATGTTATATCACTTGCCCTATGATTAAATGTGTCGTATAAACGGTTGTAAGAATAAAAGATTTAGAATCATTAGACAAGTTTTCTTTCTCTCTTTTTCTACACTTTCTTCTACGTTGTTAGATTTCGAAAATATATATCAGTAAATCTGTTGCTCCTACAAAGATTTCCCTACTCTCCTTTACCCTGACACCGTCGCCCCAAAGTTCCACTTCGCTTACGTTAGCACCATGGCGAGTAGATTCTTTTTGAACAGGAGTTGGCGTTTATTAATAAAAGACATATGTTAGCAAGAGAAGGTGGAGCTGAATTCATGAAGGTCTTTCAAATAGCATCAAACTTAGTGCGCCTCCCGTTCTAAGTATCACCCATATTCGTGTGAATTTAAAGAGCCGAGAAAGCATTTATAGCCCCTCTTGTCTGAATATCTTTACAGCATTATACAGGGGCATGGCGATTCCACTTAACTCAGTTTTTATGCAACTCTATCTTCTGGTGTTATCCATCTGAACTACTTAAATTTATAATTGCGTATCCGTTAATAAAAGCAGTAAGTTGTCGTTTGAGAAAGGAATTATACGCTGATAGATGTTTTTTTCTTTAACCCCCAACCTGTGGAACATTTAAATTAAAAGCTGACAACTGTTCAATTAATAGACGCAAAACAAAATACAAGTACTTTCAAAATTTCTCTTAATAAAAGACATAACCTTTTTGGAAACAAAAGGGGGCAAGTTGTTAACATAAGGCATGTGAAACGAAAGCCATAGCAGAATTCCAAATATGAAACTTAACCGTTGTGTTTTGATGAAATCAAACACACTGGTTTTTCCCGAAACTGTGTCAATAAAAAGATTGAAACAGATAATTTGATACAAATTCTCATTATTTTAATGTCTTGAAAAAAAAAACACGCTAAAACCCTTGAAAAACAACAAAAAACAAAAAACAAACAAACAAACAAACAAACAAAAACAAGCACTTAGCGATTGTAGTAAACGTATAAGATAATAGATTTTGCTTGTGACAGAAAATTTGAATAATGCTGAACTTGGTATTTTTTCTGCTTCAAAGGTGAACTATGATAATATCTATAAGAGGTCTGAGATTTTATTGACTGAAAAATATTTTTGTCTTGTTATTTCCTCTTAATAATGAACAAAAGCTGATCATTAAAGGAATTAAAAGTAAACATATTTTCGATCAGTCAGTGTACTAGGTCATATGTCAATATCTAAAAAATTACTATGGCACAAAACGTGCATTTATATATATATATATATATATATATATATATATATATATATATATATATATATATATATATATATATATCAAAATGTCTACTTATAAAATTTTTTAACTTTTAATAGGATAAATATTTTTAGTGAATCTATGAGAGTGAATCAATAAGTCCATAGCTTGATTCACTTATTAGCTTAATTCTTTTACTGCATAAGATCTGATTTTTTGTGATTAATGGAGAAGTCTTGGACTGCGCGGGGTGTCATGTTGAAAAGTCAACGTTCGATCATCATTAAAGTTGCAAATTTATTGATGGACTTCCGTAAGCAATTGCATATATTTACAAAAATTCACCATCTACATGAACGAGTGTCCTCACAGATATTAAAGATTACTAATTTTTCAAGAGCACTTATGTCTTCTCTGAATGCAGTGAGCGTGAAGTTATATATGAAGTAGAAAATGAGATTCAAAGAAAATGCCACCATCCATAATTTAAAACATGTTAACAGTCTCTGATAATTATAATGTACAACCAAGACTTAAATTAATAAATATACTCTAGAAAAAATCTCCTAATAGATATAAGTACATAAAATAATAATAAATTTACCCCCCCCCCCTAAAAAAACAATGACATTCTTATCACCATCAATGTCATTGGCAGTGTCAATATATTGCATATATAATTTGCATCTATATTTATATTTATCCATGCTCAATTTCTATTCTCCCATTAATTACACAAACTTTAACACTATATATATATATATATATATATATATATATATATATATATATATATATATATATATATATATATATGTATATATATATATAACTTTCCGTCTGCTCTTGTGTGAATGTAAATTTCTTCACTGCAGACCCTGAAGGCATATTGGAGAAGCATAGAGAAAAAGATTCCGAACAGTGTAGGTGCAAGGACACAGCCCTGCTTCACTCCGCTGTTGACTGGAAATGCCTCAGATGTTGTACCATTAAAACAAACTGTGCTTTGCGTATCTGCATGGAAGGAAGTGATGATTTCTAGTAGTCTGAGTGGGCAGCCAATCTTTTGCAGCAGTCTAAGTTATTCTATATTGCTCGTCTTCGTGCCAAGAGTAAAGTCAAGAAGGTCCGCATTCGTGAAATGCTATTTGCTGACGACGCAGCCTTGACGTCACACACTGAAGAAGGCCTCTCCTCTAAACATCAATATTGATGGGTGCAACCTTGAATCCGTGGAGAGTTTCAAGTACCTCGGGTTCACCATCTCAAACTCAGTCTCCTTTGATTCTGAAGTCAACAGCAGAATAGCGAAAGCAGCAGCAGTCATGACCAAACTGAGTAAGAGAGTCTGGAATAATGCCAGTCTCACCAAGAAACAAAGATACGTGTCTATAAAGTGTGTGTCCTCAGTACACTCCTCTACAGTAGCGAAGCGTGGACAACATATACAAGCCACGAAAGGAAACTCAATAGTTTCCATCTCCGTTGTCTACGACGTATTCCACATATTCGTTGGCAGGATAAAGTGCCCAACACAGTCGTGCTGGATTGCGCCGACATGAACAGCATGTTCTCCATTCTTTGTGAGAGACGTCTTCGTCGGCTTGGACATGTCAGAAGAATGGAAAATGGACGCATTCCAAAAGATCTTTTGTACGGCGAATTAGTAAAAGGCTCCCGATCGGTTGGTAAACCACGCCTACGATTTAAAGATGTCTGCAGGAGAGCTACGAGGATATGCAATATTGACACAAACACGTGGGAGGTAGATGTAAAAAATAGAACGGCCTGGCACCTCAACGTTAAGCAAGGCACGGAGAGGGATGAGGCAGAGAGGAGATTAGCCTCAACAGAAAAGGGAGCCAGAAAAAGAGAGAAAAACCAGCAGCCCCGGAAAGCATCACAGTGTGTGCGCATCCAGTGCACCAAAGACTGTCACTCAAGAATTGGCCGGCAGAATCACTTACGCAGATGGAAATAAAATTTTTATTTTTTATTTTGGACACTACGCCATCGTCTTTAGTGGACGGAAAGGATCATATATATATATATATATATATATATATATATATATATATATATATATAAAGATTAAATTCTGTCAGTCATTATTATTGATAATTTTTAATTATGTTATCCTTCATCCTCTTATTTTAGTCGCCTTTTATTGCAACTCATTCGATTCGTCAATTCTATGACAATGAGTAATAGCATACACGAGAAGCAATAATAAAGAATAATATCCCGGTGAGATTCGAACTCACATCTTTTTCAGTATAAGACATCCAAAATTCTCCTATATAAAAATGCTGATGTGTCAAGTTTAAAACTGTAAACCAGTATCGAGGATTAGTTACAGAAATATGTATGCATATCAATACGTAAAATAGCACACTATATACTCTTTCATTTTCTGATATCTTTCGCTAGGAATCTGTTCATGTGTGTGAGTGCATGTTCATGCATAGACACACACACACACGTCTGCAAATATTCCTTCAAGCATCATTATATCAATGTATGCAATTTATCAACTGGAAATACGTATAATAATATAAATATTTGAATGTGCATAAAAGTATAATTTTTTTATTAGTATATTTGTTCAGGTGTTTAATCATGCATGCTGGTTTGCTAACCTTTACTCCCACTCTAGTATAAAGGATTATCACTGAATCTATTCCTGACTTTATGTTCATAGTAACAACTTGTAAAAAAGAAATATTATATGATTTTGAACTCAAAGATTTCGTTATGAAACTTGAATAATAAATACTCATCAGGCAGTCATTTATTACGCACATACGCGCGCGCACACACACACACACACACACACACACACACACACACACACATATATATATATATATATATTGGTTTGCTGGTTGGTTTTGAAGGCTATCACAATGCAAGTGTAAAGAAAAAAGAAGGTAACTGTGGTGTTGTTTGTTAACCTGTGATTTATTCTCAATTCTTAATATTTCGGGATAAAAAATCCCTTCTACAGAAGATTACTAGAAATGAAGTTGTTGCTAGTGGCTGTTCATTTGTTCTGTCTCATGTCTTTCAAATTATGTGTGTGTGAGTGTGGGGTGTGCTTGTTTATGTGTGTGTAATTGTGTGTGTGCGCGTTTATGTTTGTGTGTCTGTTCATTTGCTTTTTTTTTTGTTAATTATTATTCCAGATTTGGCTCGCCCTTTAAGCATGTTTTTTTTTTGTTTACTAACAGGACCATCTGATCTTTTTTTATTAATATGTTTCTGAAATTAACATTCCAGATATCGTTTGATTGTTTATGGGTGCGGGTGTGTAAATTTACTGTCTATCAAAATCACCTGTTGTGTGTGTGCGGTGTATTTGTTATTAAGTCCCAACACCGTGTGTGTGTGTGTTATTTGTAGGGTGTGTGTGTTCAGTTTGCGTGCGTGCCTTGTTCATATACGTTAACATGTGCGTATGTGTGTTTGATTTAGGAGCTTCGAATGAAATTAATTTTATTAAAAATTGTAATTATAGAGCCTGCTAGATTCTATTTTGTTTTGCTTTTTAATATTATATTTATCTTATTTTATTTTATTTATTTCATTTTATTTTATTTTTAAATTTTTAAATCTTTAAAAAAATTTCTTATTTGCCTTGCTCATATCAATGTATATCCAGTGTGTGTGTTGGATTTTAAAAGGTTAGAATAAAACTAATATCTATCAAGAACTATGATTATAGATTCTTATATATATATAGTTTTTAGGGGTTAAGGTAAAAGGTAAGTTAATACTGTGAATTTCCTTTTTTATTATTATACATATATCATATATATGTTTTACCCACAGCCTGGTCACATGAATTAATTATTAAGAGACTAGCAAGGGAAATTCATATTCTTTAATGTAAGGTTAATTATTTAGTCAAATTCATCAATAATCAGAGCAAATCCTATTTGTTAACAACTAGTGCATTGGCTCGTGTGTGTGTGTGCTGGTCTGTGGATGTGGGTGCGTGTATTGCATTTGTCTTCTCGTTGTAGATTTGTTGCGATATGAATTCTCTATTGTGTATGTGGGTGTATGTTGCGTGTGTATGTGCATATACATGTACGTGTGCGCGTTGGTTGTGGGTTTATTGTATTATGAACTCTGCGCTGTTCGGTTCTGCTATTGATCCCTGGGCGCAGTTTAGCTATTAGTAATGCCTCTTTAATTCGGAGGTTACCCAGATTTCTTTCCCTGGCCTCTATTTTGACTGTAATGCTTCTCTCCGTGTCGTTGCATTTAATTAAGTGTTTGCGGAATGTGGATGCTTGTGTGTGTAAGTGTTTTTTTAATCCTAATGTGTAGTGGTCTGGTGGTGCTGCCTATGTAGAATTGTTTGCATTTTTCGCATTGTGTGCGGTATACCACATTCACTTCATGGCACATACCTGTGCCGCGGATAGGGCAGTTCGCTAGTGTGCAATTAGTGGTGTTCTTATGTCAGTTTTTGGAGAGTTGTCTCCGAAGTGAAGGTCCGTAATGGGCAAGTTGTATGTCTAGGCCCTCTTTCCGGATCGTCCTGCGTATCGCTGTGGTTATACTCTCGTTGAAGTGTGGTAACCTTTGGGAGCAGGTATCAGAAGTAACGTGGCCTTTTCGGCCTTCTGTTTGCTTCAGTTGTTTTGTGACTGAAGCGGGATAACCATTGGCTTTCAGTATGGACATGAAGTGTGTGGTGTGTGTGATCTGGTCCTGCCTCTTGCTGCATTTGCCCCGGATACGGGTAAGTTCATTCCTTATGTATCCGGTTTTTACACCAAGGGGGAGTGCCGATTTGTGGTGGACGAACAAGTCTCTGCTGGCCGGTTTTTTGTAGAACTCGGTGTGGATTTCACGATTGTATAGTATTTTGAGCCGGAAATCCAGCAGTGATAATGCTCCTGTGCAGTCAGGGTGCTCTATGGTGAAATGTATGTTTTTGTCTATGTTGTTGAATGTTGTTGCGATTTTGTTGGCTTCACGGGAAGATGTGAGGATGAGTATATCATCTATATATCTGGTGAAGAAGGCGCAAGAGCGGTAATAGTTAAGTGCTTGGCGCTCAAGCCTCTCCATGTAGGTGATAGCCAGCAAGGCTGGATCCCATCGGCAGGCCCTTTATCAGTTTGTATGTTCATTCGTGAAACGTGAAGTACGTGTTGTTTACGATGATGAATAGAAGTTGGTGTATGTCTCTGTGTGTGTGTGTGTATATATATATATATATATATATATATATATATATATATATATTGTTTCAAGTGTCAGTGAACTGTTGAATGGCTTCAATTTAATTTTTTAGCTAATTCCTCAACTGTAACAGCAATATTTTTATCAAAATCAAACAAAAGTATGTCATCGTTAACCTCAACGAGACTACTTGTTCGTGACATATCTCTTAATCTAAAGTCACCTTTTATATGTTCTGTTTAGAACTGTATAAACTTGCCATTTATACATTTTATAATAGTGAATATATTCCAGTTATTGATGTCAGCTTTTGGACATTTCTCATAGGATGATGTGATATTTACAAATACACTGGTGTATCAATAAGTCTGGTCATTAGTTGAATAAGAGTGGTTTTATTCAATGTTATTTGATACAGTAAGTCAATAGAAATTTGGTGCTTATATTTTTCTCTCTCCGTGCTTCTATTAATGGCCTCTGTCTTTAAAAAAACTTTTTTTTCTTTAAACTCATGAAAAAAAGAAGTGTTTCCACTTAATAGATTAAACAAATAAACAGGAGGTTCAGAAGTCAACTGAAACATTTTGTGGATGTAAAGAAAATTGGAAATGAAAACAAAGAGTAAACATATTGCATTCTGAGAACGAACAGTCATTTTTGAAAGGAACCAGATGAACTGTTTTTTGTTTTTTTATATCTGTTTTACCTTATGAAAAACAAACTCACTGACTCATATATATCATACTATTAAATAAATCTAAACATAGACGCTATCATACAAAACTAACCCCCACAACAACGCATATACATAAAAATTAGGATGTATAACTAGACTATTAGGTATCTTAAAGCGTGGTGTAATGGATAGAGTCGTAGGAAATGGACTCGTCGATCCGAGTTCAAATCCTGGTCGAAGTTACAGTTTACATAGCGCTGATACTCTTGGGAAAGGTATGAATCCAGCTACTTACCCATCTATGGGTAAATAGTAGGAAAGACTAGGCTCTTTAACCTTGGTTGGGCAACTAGTCTAGGAGAAGGAGAACTGAATTAAAGCCTGTTAAACTCCATTTGGGATGGTCACTATTAAAATAGGCTCAGTCCTTATTAGTTTTCTATTTCATTAATTTAATTAAAAACTAATCTATATCTATTACAGACCAGTTAAATACATGGTGGGGATTATGAATGTAGACCGCTAAAATATAGCTAAAATTTTTAGAGCTAACAATAGGAAAAATAAAGGAATATTCTAGAGCTATTTAGGCACAATATTAAGAATTTTGTATTTAGGAACAATACGAAAGCGTGAAGAGAGTTCATCGTCAATCTGAAGGGATTATTAAACTCAAAGCTGTTTTATCCCCGTTTATTTATTTTTATCAGCCATATCAGCACAGCATTCTCAAATTTTTAGACAAAACAACAGCAACTATCAGACATTTAATTTTCCTTTTCATATTTTTTCTAGATTTTACGACAGGAAATTTTTTTCATACACCCATAAATATAAGCATGTTCGTCTGTATACGCGTGTATAGCGCATGTTTAGGCAAATTCCTTGGTATGACGCACAAAATGTAAGGAAACTTTATTATATACATTTTGCTCATAAATCATCACTTGTGAGAATGTGTACCTGGTATAAGGGTTAGCATGAATAGTATACAAGTCACTGCTTTGATGAATGGTGAAAGGCAAGTGAAAATATGTTAACATATTATTTATGCCTTTAAAGAAAAAAAAGCAATTATTCGACATTTATCTCAAGAATTTATTTGATAAATAATGGAAACATATACGACTTACTAGTAAAAAAATGTCATTACAATAATGCATAATAACTTTTAGCAGTGTTACAAGACTACACAAGTAAAATCAATTGTAAAAGATTTTCCAAAAGCAATCGTTTTGAAGATTTTCAATTTGACTTTATGATATTTCCATTCCCAGACTCGCGAACAAGCTCACATACAAGATAACCACGGTGATTTAGTTTTTCATGTAAATCTGTTTATTAGATGATGTATCACAGCTTGGATTTTAAAATATTCTCACAAAAATTTACAATAAAGCAATATTAACACAAATATATTTTATAACATGCTCTGTTTTATCTATACACATAAAGTTTCTGATTCATGAAGTAATTTTGCAAGTAAAAAGTTTCGTGCATTTCTCTTGCTAATTTCATTTGAAAGCCATAAACATAAATTATATTTCAATCGATTTTTAAAGTTTCCAGACTCACGAACAAGCGCACAAAGATAACCTCGGTGATTTACTTTTTCTTGTAATATTTGTTTATTAGATATCTCATTCGATGTTCCAAGTCTATGAATAACCAATGAGATATAACCAAAGTGAACTACACTTTTCACCTTATTAATTAAATGTGGAATAATCATTGTTTAAATTACTTTTAAAATCTATATGTATGAAAATATTTTGTTTGTATGGGTGTATGTGACTCAGAAATATCCGAGCAAATTTTATTAAAAAAAAGAAATAGACTCTTTGGGAGATGAACTATATTCATTATTAAAGGGTTTTTTTCCTATGTAGTTCTTTCTCTTGATCACAGGATTATAACTGCAGCTAGTGAGCCGAACGGCTTGGTATTTCCTTTGAACAGACGAACTTTGTTATTTCCGAACCCATTTACCGCAAAACCGACAGATTTCAGATACACAAGGAAATGAACTTAAAATGTTCTCCTACAATGAAATATTACAGTTTTCGAAGTTCAGGTTGAGAAAACATACTAATTTAATGGTTGATATTTTATTACTTTGAAAATAAAATGAACGTGTACATTTTCTGGAAGGTAATTGATAGCTTTTAATGTGGGTAAATCATATGTGTACATATATTATATATAACTGTATAGACATCGTCATATCAATATGATTTCAGTGTATATGCACACGTCAAGGTCTTTTAAGTAAAATAGTTCTTATTTTTGTAATTGTCAAATATTTTAGGAGTGCTGAAATTAGTAATTTAAATCATTAATGCGTATTACTCGAAAGTATAGAAATTTAGTAAGTAACCAAGGTGGGTGAAAACAATCCTGTAAAGATTAACAGAACTAAGAGTTTGAATGAAAAGGTTACTCACTTGGTGTAACCATAGTCATTTGATTCAAAGACATTTAGGCATATAAGATTTTTTATATTAGAAAAGTCCATCACTGATATTGACCATTGCTAAGATAAATATCAAATTTATATTGATATATAGTAGATATTGGTTGGGTAAATACAAAATTAACACAAGTCCATATACATAACCTAGTTGGATAAAAAATATCAATTACTTGAATACTAATAAATATACTATGGTAACTGATATTCTTAAATCAGCATAATTTTTACATTTAACTGGAGGATTGCATACGGACATGAATGGTAATAGGCATACACACACACACACATATACATATATATGCGAGTGTATATATATATATATATATATATATATATATATATATATATATATATATATATATATATATGCGTGAGTGCGAGTGGTTGAATGCACACACACACACACACACACACATACACACACACATATATATATATATATATATATATATATATATATATATATATATATATATATATATATATATAAATAACCAAATCAGAATCAGTGACAGAAGTTAATTACCCAGGTCTTCCCGAAAAGGATGTTTAGGATAATTCTAACAGGTAAGAATTATCCTGAAGATTCTTCTCAGTGAAACCCGGGCAGTTAACTTCAGTCACTAAATCGGTGCTCTATATCAACTCTACGAGTATGTATTGAGTACTTTTCAATATTCATTATCATAACTCATTCGGTTTCTTTTTCTTTTTCTGAAAGCCTAAATTGTGATTCGTGGGAGTTTTCTTTTTCTGTTAAGTCATTCCCTATATATATATATATATATATATATATATATATCATTGTAAGAAACTGAGGGGCGATGCCGATTTTGACCTGAGTACATTATGCGTATGGGGTCTGAGTACTGTTGTAACTGTTCTTATATTGGTATCTATGTAAGTACTGATTCGTATATATCTAACCATTTACTGTAATCTACCTATATTACCAACACATTTGATCTTAAATATATTGAACAACACACACACACACACACACACACACACACACACACACACACACACACACACACATATATATATATATATATATATATATATATATATATATAAGGCATTTGATATGGTGGTTATCATGTTTATCTCGTGTTTGCGTTCATTAAGCATGGTTCTCGCCCAAAAGTGACTTTATCCAGTTCAGATAATTGTATCTAAACCAATGTTTATATGTGGTTCATGTAATACCCATTCACACGTTAGTAAAGTTGTATATAAAGAACTACCTATACTTATACTTGAATGCATAAAAATAAAGCATGTCTGCGCCTGCACATGAGTTCACATGCACGTATATGCACCGACAGATGAATTCACTGTTTCTTGAAAAGTGCAATTGAATATGAATATTCACACCCACACAGACATACATAAATACAATTATGTATGGTTCTATACTCAATAAGGGCGCTGGTTAATTTTTGCGTAGCAGTTATTTTTCCTTTGTTATATTATAAGTTTCATATCTATTACAGCAAACTTTCTTAAGATTTTTCATGTTGTTTAAAAATCGGAATCATTTTGAAAATTATTTTAGATTAAACTGGAAAGAAAGAAAGAAAGAAAGTTTTCCTCACGTGTGTGTAATTAAAAAATTGCTGGCAGGCCTATTCTCTTCTTATGTCAACCCTGGTCTTAAGCAACATTTAAGCACAATATTTGAAAAGAGAAATTATAAAAGAAAAGAGAAAATGAGGCTGCAAAAGACAGACAAATTGAGAAGAGAGAGGGGAGGAGGAAGAGAAAGAGAGAGAGAGAGACGGGGGGGGAGAGAGAGGGAAGGTGGGAGAGAAAGGAAAGGAAAGTACAAGTTAAAACAACATTGAGGAGAAAGAGCATGAGGAAATTAGAACGCGCTTTTTGCTGACTTTACTGAAGACACGTTGGCAGATATTTTCCCGGAAAAAGGTTTGGTTCAAGAGATGAAAAAATTCAGACACATGCAAGCACACACACACACGCACACACACACACACACATATATATATATATATATATATATATATATATATATATATATATATATATATGGTGTGTGTGAGTGAGTGTGTGTGTGTGTGTGTGTGTGTGTGTGAAACTCAAAACAGCAAATAATATTAATAATATTAAAGACCAGTTAAAGAAAATTCGCTGACATTCAGTGTTGGTGAGAATGCATTGGATATTAATTTTCTGATGTGAGATGCCGGTGCGGAATGTAAAGTGAGGAGAGAGGTTAAGTAAGGTTTAAGTTACACATGGCCGTATCTAGGCAACATGCTTTCCCTTGTCACCTCCCAGTCTGACCTTTTCTTTACCCCCATTCTTCTCCACCAACATTTCATTTCATTCTTGTGCCATGCATTTGACATTGGGCAAACGGGAAGAAAAAGGGTGAATTTTAGTTGAGGAGAACCAAGACAAAAATAGTCAAGAAAGTAGAATGATAATATTACTGTTGATCACTTTAAGCACAGTTACATCCTAAATAGATGATGCCATGCAAATGCTAAGACAAAAAAAGGAAACAAATAAGTTTGATAAGCTCAGTGCGAGACAAGTTATTCGTCCCAACTTGCTTTTCTATCTCACACATACACGGGTATTAACTCTATATACATATAAAAATGTGATTACCCTAAATACATATACAAAAACTGCGTACGTGCATTCTAACACACATTCATATAACCACACACTTATGTAGATATGTGTTGAATCGATACCTATCCATAAAATTTCGGACATTTTTTATTGATGCAGAATTATTATTAAAACAAGTAGCAAATTTTCACGTTCATCTATACGGATATATATATACTTGCACGTAACCAACAGAAATATGATGTATTTGCTAAAAAGTTACTTTTAAACACATAATAAAAAATGTGCACCGGAATATCCGTACATTCCATGTCTGTCTGCAACTATTTGTCTATCAACAGTGGATTAAAATTTTAAATTGTAACTGATGTGTGCACGTGGGCTGTTACATGGATGAGTGAAAAAATCCATAAAGGTCTCCAAAATTACATGCACTTGCTACAACACACCAAAATGTTTTGAGAGAAAAAAAGAAAAAGAAATCAGAATGTTTTTATAGAGTAAATGTCAGATAGAGTAACTTTTGTGGATATATAAATATGTATACACACAGTGTGACAAAAAAAAAAAAAAAAAAAAAAAACGGGCTCCACATACACTTTTTATGATAAAGTCGGGGTCAGTTATTTTGGGTGACTATATAATATATATATATGTGTGTGTGTGTGTGTGTGTGTGTGTGTGTGTGTGTGTGTGTTTGTGTGTGTGTGTGTGTGTGGGTGTGGGTGTGTTATCTTAGTTCATATGAAAAGAATTATTTACGTATGGACCGTCACCTTTGCCATAGATAGGATATAGTATTTGTGAGTTCTGTCTAGAATCAAGGTGTCACGCCTACCAAAGATAAGAGCTCTGCTTCCCAGTTTTCCAGGTTGGATTAAAATTTAATGATTGTTCTCCTTGTCTGCCTTTGGACGGGATGGGACACTGTATTCTTGTCTTCGGGTTCAGGGTGCGAAAAAAAAAACAAACAAACAAAAAACAAACGAGGCGAGCTTAGTCCTGGAGATTCCGGTTCTGGTTCAGAAAATGGGAGCGTTTGAGTCGTCTAATTTATCAGTGACACCAGCAGCGGAGACAACGCAGTTTTTTAACTTGCTCACACGTCCTCACGTGGGCTCCACATTAAACAGACCTCTTGTAAGCATGTAGTTAAATATCGGAGTGAAGTATAAATATAATTAATCGTTGATTTTTTTTTGCAATGAATTGGAATTCTATATATTGCATTCTTATCTTAGGTAAATGTGCTGGGAATGGCATTTTAGTCCCAGAAAGGGAGCACAAGTATCACTCTCTTTATTACAAGAGTCACAAACAAACAAACTACGAAACCAACACACAGTAAAGGTAATCAGAGTTTTTTTTGGTTGAGATACCTAAATTTTGGATCTTAGACCAGCTCTGCTCTTAAAGCACCTTTTCACTTTTTAGCTCGCTTAAAATAAAACCATAATAAATAAAATAAAATAAAATGAAAATATTAATTCTCAATCTTTTAGTTACCTTAAAATATATCAAGGTATGAATAAATATATAATACCCTTTTAAGTACCTGAGCATTGAGACTTTCTTTTGTGATTTTTAATGCAGGTCATACATAAATACCAAAAAAAAGTTTTTAAAAAAACATAAATTAAAAAAATGATCAAATTATCTATTTAATTATCAAATTTCACTTTCTACCATAGACATGTGCTTTGTTCGTGCATTAAAACACTAAAGTATGCTCGAGTAGCTATGGGTGGTGTTAAAAAAACGAATCGAAACCATGCCTTTGTTTAAATGCAGTCAGCACTAGCCTATCACCAGAATGATAAAGTTTTGACATATTTCTTTAATAAATCCCATCGGTGATATCATGGGTTACGAAAACTGGTCCTTTATGAATAAACATTTATCAAAAAGTAAACCTATTACTGAGGCTCATTTTTCAACTTGGACTAAGACAAATCTGTTGATAACTATAGATAAAGCTATCATAAAACAATCATTTAGTTTTTCTCATCTTTAAATATAATTACTTTTCTGACAATCTCCCTCTTCTCTCCCTTATTCACTATTTGATATCATTTTTCACTCTTGGTTCATAACATAAGAGTCCAAGCCCATTAATCGTACAACCCTGTCGGCTAGGGCTGTAGAATACGCCGACGGCACTTGTTCAGAAGGGTAAGACCCAACAATGGGACCACAATTTGGCCGTGGTTGATGACTCATAATGGCTGAGGATATGGTTATGGTGGCTGAGTGGTCTGTAGCCGAGCTACTAAGTGGCATGTGACGAAGTTATTAAAAGATCAAGCATAAAAAATTGTACCAATGTATTAATACACAATGTTAAACAATATATATATATATATATATATATATATATATATATATATATATATATAGAGAGAGAGAGAGAGAGAGAGACAGACAGACAGACAGACAGACAGTGGGACAGAGGGAGATAGGGAGGGAGAGAAAGAGAAAATGTGTGTGTGTGTGTGTGTGTTCATAAAGTCTTGCAGCAGTTATAAAATTGAAAACTTAAAAACTCACATTGAGCAAATGTTGGAATCATTTAGTAAAAACCATATGAAAGTTCAACTCTTGAAGTTTTATTTTTAAATACATTTTGAATATTTCATTTTAACAAGACTGTTATCTTTATTATTACATTTTAAATCTGTTCCAGATTTTATAGGCACTCTGTATATATATATATATATATATGTATATATATATATATATATATATATATATATATATATATATATATATGTGTATATATATATAAACAGGATTTGGTATTAAATAACCCGCATGGGTTTATATGCCATTAAACACTAACGAACCAACCAAATCATTAACCGGATTTTATTATTCCGCTCTATGTTTCGTTTTCCCTAAATACAATCTCCTTAATCACTGAAATGAAATATGAACAACACCTATTTTTCAAAGTTCCTTAAATAAGTAAAAAAAGAATATGAATAAAAATTAGAAATCATGCACTTCAGTTGCTAAAAGAGAAAACTAAACTACAAAAACTGCTTTTCATTGATGCTGCATATTCAGACGGCGCTAATCTCCTCAACAAGAAGCGGAAAAGATAAGAACCGTATCGGAATTTAAAGAACGAGATTTTGCTTAATGTTGGCACTATCAAGATTGAACTTAATGACCACCTTATACAAATCCTGTGCAAACTGCATACAATAGATATGAAAAAGATTATCATCTTAAGAAATGCTAAATTCTGAGGAAATTCCTCATGTAAATTAGAACTCATATCTCTTCTTGAGATCTAGCTAAACTATTTAAAAAAACGACACCAGAGTCAAATAATAATAATAATAAATAATAATAATAATAATAATAATAATAATAATAATATGTACATACCAGAGACATAAGCAGTCATGATATAGGAATGGAATTCTAAATTAAAAAGTTTATCATGCTCGTGATGAAAAAAGGGGGAAAAAAAGAAACAACGAAAGAAATAGAACTACAAAATTAGGAAAATATGAGAACACTTGGAAAAAGGGAGAACTGCAAATATTTAGGAATTTTACAAGCAGACACCATCAGAGATGAAAGAAAAAGTAAGTAAAGAATACATCAGAAGGACAAGAAAACTTCTAGAAACCAAGCTCTGCTGGAACATACTCTCAACTATTTTTAAGATGAACAAGGGAGAAACTATAACAGATGGATTAAAGGACATGTAAATTCATGACGATGCACAACCGAGAAATACTATACGTATCGAGAAAAGAAGGAAGAAGAGATATTGCCAGAATTGAGGATTGCACAGTTGCAATAATTCGAGGACTCGAAGAATACACTAAAAAGAGCAATTAAAGACTAATTAATGCAGCTAGTAACGGCAATTGCAACATATTTTAATAATGGTACAGATTATCTTACAATCCCTGTCCAGGTATTTGTTCCTTTGATGAGATTTCTACTTCATAGTTTGGTTTTGAGACGTTTTTTTGTTCTCCTTTTTTTACATTTTCTATCATCTCTGTTTACCTGATGGTATCCGCTTCTAATGTTCCCAGTTATTGTAGTTTTATTTTTCATCAAATGCTTTCCTGATTGGGCCGTTCTATCCCTGCAGTTATTTCTCATCCTTTTTTTCATTATAAGCATTACGCATTTTTCTATACCAAATTCATTCTTATATCTTGACGGTAGATTCAAATAGTTTGTTGAAGGGTTTCTAGTTCATTTTTATTCTTGTCAGATATCTTAATATCATCCTTATATATGACGTGGTTGATATTTGTAAAATTTTAGCCTACTTTGTATTATTATTTTTTCACTTCTTGTAAGTTTTTTCACACCAACCTTAATGGTCTTTATTATTATTATTATACTTTTTACATCCGTAATAGCTGATACTTTTTACCGGAGTCCATGTGACAGCAAATCTTTCTTTCTAAGTATTCTGGTCGATCTCCACATTGCTATAATCTGGACAGTCTGAATTCTTCCTTGTATTTCTAGCCCCCCCCCCCATGTCTCTTCCCTAAGTACTTTAGGGATTGTTTTGAGTGCTCTTCAAATGTTTAGGATTAATGCCACTCTCATATTCCACAACCTTTTTAAATCTCGAGAAAGGTTAAAATATTTCTCAAGTCTTTCGATTTCTTTTATTTAAAATATATGGTCTACTGGAATGGTGAAGCCTACTAGTTGACATGTTCGTTTCTTCTTGTTATTTAATACTGTGTCTACTCTTCTGGCTGGTATTGGATGATCCGTTTTTTATCCCAATGCTGCTGAAGATTTTGGGGTAATTATTTTCTAGAACAGATTCTGATTTGGGCATACACCATTTGTCTGTTGTCGCTTGGCCAGTTTGCTTTATTTGGTTATTATGCAGTTTACTACTTTTTCTGTCTCTGTTTGTCTGTCTTCATAGTCTACACTTGCTATTCCCTTTGGTTCTATCTATTCTAGCTTTTACATAATTAGTCCTTAGGGCATTACTGCGGGCTTCTATTAATAATGATTCTTTTTCTTTCTTCATGTTTCCCCTGCGTAGTCCTGTCCAGGTTATTTTGTGTGGAATATCCTTAGTTTGTCTCCTAGTGTGTCAATAATTTTTTTTTCACAATTGATCAATTACTACTTTTTGTCAGACCATGCGATTTATTCTTATTTTTTTCTATTATTTCTGTGATTAATCTCTTTATTCTTGTTTGTATATTTTCGAGCCCTTGAATTGCTGTGTTCACAAATTTGTTTTTCTTCTTCTGTTTAATGATGGATTTATTCAACTTTATTTATTGAGTTTATTTAGAAAATAAGCAAAACAACGTTTGAATGGCAAAAATTTATACGTTTTATTTAATACTAGAAGTGGCTACTGAGTAGAGGGGGAGGATAATAAAAAGTTAATCACGCAGATCCATTGATTGTTTTGGTCTTACATAATTGATTTGTTTTAATGACGACACGAAAACTTTTGAATATTTTCGCCGATATGAATAAAAATCTTCATTATTTTTGCTCAAAAAGTAAGCTCTGCTGATAATGAATGTGTATATATATTTACTTTGTCATTAATTGTTTTATTTTCGTAGTTCCCTACATACAATTGCGCCCTTTATATATGTAAAAATTCTTATTTTTCCTTTTCTTCATATGCTAAACAAAGAAACTAAATACAATTAAAATTTAAATTAATGATCATTTTTAGTTGTTGATGAGATTAATCTTACATAAAATCTTATGAATTATGAAATTTAAGTGGAGTTAAAAGAGGTTAAAAACTATTTGGAGATTTTAATTACAATTAATTACAAATGGTGTTTACTTAACAATTCTGAAATATTTAATTTACAATTCTTAAAAAAAAAAAAATTTTTTTGCATTTCTTAATCTTATTAAAGAATATCTGAGTGAACTGATAAAATCTTAACTGTAATTTACTGACACATCTTTCTAGACGTATTTGTAATTGGAACAAACTAAGATTTTACGCTTGAACAAACTTTGTACTGTTTCGTTGAAAATGTATGCATCATTGAAAGATATTATATATATATATATATATATATATATGTGTGTGTGTGTGTGTGTTGTGTGTGTGTGTGTGTGTGTGTGTGTACGTGTGCGTGTATGTGTTATCAAGTGTTTCCTTCTATATAATTAATGTATTCACTTAATTTTCATCTAACTACTCAGAGTACAGCCAAAATTTTGAGATTGTAAGTCATTTGACATCAGACAATAAATCAAAACAACTTAACCCTGAATTAGTTTTGATTAAACTTAAGCTAATTGCAGAAAAAATGATTCCAAGCTGCTCTCATTTGATGGAAGACATAAGTAAATACCATAAAACCAACTAAAAGTATTAATCATAATTGAAGCAAAAGGAAAATTGTATCTTTTTAGAATAACATAAGAATACTATTTTATAAAAATATTTTTAATTGAATTCAGCACAAACAAATAATTAAATTTTGAAGAATAAACAATCGATTTGCATTTTGATAAGATTTGTTTACATAAAAAGGGGAGTGTTACTATTACAATTTATTACAAAGTAAACTAAACAAGTTACTAATATGGAGTCACATTTTCAGTATGAATTTTGGATTGACATTAGCCCCCGTTCTCATTAAGAACAGGGATAATTCAGAGAACTCCTAGAGAACTCTCTTTTTCAAGCAATGTCAGAAAGTTCTGATAATATATATCGGGTGTGATGGGTAAATTAGCACTATTTCAAATTTATAGTTTTTTTTTTGTCTACTGTGTTAGCAAACTAGAGACAATTGGATACTGCATGTGATGAAAAAAACCCACCATGACGTAATTCGCTCCTCCAAAAATTTGGAAACAGCATACTCTACTACTTAGAATTCACACCGGAAGCTTCAATACGAATATTTCAGTGTTTCGGTGTAAATCTGAAGACAGTGTAGAGCATTCGAAAAGGGTTGGCTTAGTTCAATGGTGATTATGAATGTAAGACAGCTCGGAAGCCTCGCTGTGGTTATTCTGATGAGCAGCAAGTCAATTAAGCCCATAGCTGGGACATGGAAGTGTCTGAATTTCTTTTGAAGCAGTAGTGCATGAAGACGTTTGGTATTTCTCATACAATAGTAAAAAGTGCCATTTCTTATCACAGGCCATGAAGTACAAAAGAAAAGTTCACACTGCAAAGTTTTTCAACAAACTCCCCCCCCCCCAACCGAACAAACTTTGCTTTTTCTCAGATGAGATCAATTTCAACCAGGATAAGTTGATGAACTTACAGAATATCCATTGGTTTTCTCTGTCCCCACAAGCTGTTCTCAGTGATGAAAGGCAAACACCCAGTCCACATAATGGAGTTTGGGGTCGTCAGTAGCAATGGTCATGTTATGTCTCCATTCATCTTCCCACATGGCCTGAAACTCAACACGGAGATCTATATCAAGTGCATGGAAAAGGTAGTACTATCCTGAATCGATAGGGTGGCTGCTAAGTCTGGCAACAGGACTTTGCGCCATTCCACTCAAGTAGGAGAACGATTGGCTGTGAAAAAATTTCTGCGACCACGTCACCTCTAACATCTGGTCGCCTAACTCCCCAGATTGCAATACCCTCACTTTTATGTGTGATGCGCGCTCGAGTGAGAGACCAAAAAATCTCCGCACAATACCAAGGGTGAGCTGAAGGCAGGGATAACGACAGCATTTAGCAATTTACACAAGTGACCGTCGAAAAATTATGCATAAGATTCCGAAGTCGTTTAGAGTCTTGGTTGAAGCCAATAGCGATTTCTTTGAATACAGTTAATCTATACTATTTCAAAATATAAGCTTGTATTTTTGGTAAATACATATGATAAAGTGAGATGTCAGTGTTATTTTCATTTTTGTGGAATTTAGACGACAATTTGCCCATCGCACCCGGCACACACACACACACATATATATATGTATGTATATATATATATATATATATTGTGTGTGTGTGTATGTATGTGAAGCCAGAGGGTGGTAGATGAATATATAGAAACCGGTGTAAATATATATGTATTGTAACATGTCTAGCATATGCACATAAAAAATTCCAGTTATTTTTGCATATATATATATATATATATATATATATGTATGTGTGTGTGTGTGTGTGTGTGTGTGTATGTGTTAGTGAGTCAGTAAGTGTTTGTTTATAGGTGTGAATGCACATAAACGTGTGCATATGTCCAATGGTCCCGCCTGTCTGGCCTATATCTGCCTCGATCTAAAAATGCAACAAAACATCAGGATTCATTCAGTTGATGAGAGTCAGCATTTTTCTGCTTCTGCTCTTTATCTCCCACTTAAATGGAAGCATTTTAGAAATAATTTAAAAATCAATCTTTTCTTTTTTTTTTTTTTGTTTAGACAATTTATTTTTTCATAACGTCGGTTTTTTGATGTTCAAAAAAGTTCACTACAAAAATATTCTTGCTCAACTCATTTTTTACTGGACATTTCATATATAATATATATATATATATATATATATATATATATATATATATATATATATATATATATATATTTATGTGTGTGTGTAAAGTACAACTGACCTAACTCGCCACCAACTGTCAGCCAACGAGACCTGTGGGTGGCTGATCTAGGACAATAATGTCATTGAACGTCCATACATGCGTGTGCGTGTGTGTGTTATTCATTTCTTTTAATTCATTAATATCTCATATATTTTCTCTTTCATATATTTTTCTATCTTATCTTTGCACGCCTATTTTTCTTTCTGGTTTTTCTTTTCCTTTTTCTACCACACCTTATACACCCTTTCTAATTCCTATTTTTTATTAGTTTATTTGCCTATTTCTATTTCTTCAATATTTCCTTACTTTTTCTATTTTCATATCTCTTTCTTTTGATATTTCTGTCTCTCTTCTTTCTTTGCTAAAGTTTTTATTTCCTTTTTGTTTCTTTCTCTTCTTTCATATGTTGTCGTTTCTTTCTTTTCTTTTTTTCTCTCTTTCAATTTAATCTTTCTAGCTTCTGTATTCCTTTACTCGCCTTCTTTTTACAGTTTTCTTTCTCTTTTTCTCCTCCTATAATTTTAGTTTTTTTTGTTCTTTAATATTTATTCTATTGATTATATACTGACTACTCGGCCAATTAATGACTGATTTTAGCGTTCCCGGGTTATAATTTGTAGTCTTTAATAACAAATGACCACGCAGGAGCTCTTAAAGAAATAAACATTTCAATTTTGTTTGCTGCACATTAAAACGTTGCTAATTTACAATAGAAGTTCTCTCTCAATCCTGTGAAAAATCTTAAAATGACTTTATCGTCTATTTGCTCTCGTCTAAATTTTAGCTCAGATAAGCATATTTTAGACTGCATCGTTTATTTTATTTCTTCTTTTCTATGCGATATCTGCCCTTTTTAGATTTAATTACTTTTTCTTTTTGATTTTGTCCCTAACCTGAGGTTTCAACTTATTTTTCATTTTCCTGTTATTCATCTCATTTCACTTCACTTTCTTTTTTTTCTTTTTTTTGTCACTTTAGCTTTCTTCATTTCTTACTATCATTTAATCTTTCTCTCCCTTGATTTCTTTCTCAAATTTTTCTTATTTTTGAATTTCTTTGTTACTTTTGTTTTCTTTCTCTTTTCTTTTCACTTCATTCTTGATTTATCATACTCCTTTTCTTATTCCTATTTTTTTTTATTCATGTATTCTTTTTACTGCCACATTCTTTTTTTCATCCTTTTCTCTCTACTTTCTCAGTCATTTCTTTTTCCTTCTTTCCTCTTCAGACCAAATTTAGACTAATCTCTCTCTTTCACTTTGCTGCCACTTACGCTTTTTATACATTTTTATTAAAGACTCTCCATAAAACCCTCATTTTAAACAATCTTTAGCGTTGGTCGATTAATTCTAAAAATTCCATTTTTTAATATGCTGGTAAACTTAGCCATTAAAGTTTCATCATCATCATCGGCATCATTATAGCTTTATGCTTTCCAATGTAGAATATTAAACTCTTTTAGATTTTTATTATCACTATTTTCTTATTATATTTTACAGTTTCCCTGATAACATTTTTTTATCGCTGTTACGTGGCAAAGCAGCTGAAGAAAATTAAGATCGTTTTCACATCCTGTTTTGCAAAGTTACTTGTAGCATTTATCTGTTGGCTTAACACATTCTTGTCTACTATCACGATGGTTGTTTAAAATCTCTCTTTCTTGAAGTCTATATTAGTTAGGAATGATCTGTGGATATTACTAAATCAAAATGTTAAAATCGTTAAAATTAAAGAGCAGATAAAGCTATAGCAAATTATCTTACATTTGTTGAATTCACATCACGCAATTCAAAATGTTTACTGATGCTAAGAAAATGATTTTTGATTCAATGGTGAGAAATGAGGTCTTTAAGTATACAAGATTAAACTCATTTTTCAGTTCATTTGCGTTACTCTCAAGAAATATTAACACCGAATTTTTCTAAGACAGTTGTAGAAATGATGATTATTGACGATCGCTTGTTGACAATTGTAAAGCTGATGTTGAAATTTTCAGAAGATAATGCTACTGCCTCAGGATTACAAACAGCGACAGACAAAATAAGTTTAAAATTCTGTAATCGGATTATGAAATCAAATATATTTGTTTCCACATAGTTTTTCATAAAACTATTAACATTAGTTTATAGTAAACAGTTACGATATTCTATTTTAACTTTTTACAGTATATGAACAATCAAATCTACCACAAAAACTCTTTGGTTTTATAAGGTATTACACACTGAACATGTCAAAATTCTTGTTTAATCATCTGTTTAAGGAATTGTCTATTACGCTTTCTGATACGAAACGAGACTAAAGCGACGTGAACCTGATAATTCATGTCTAGATTTATGCCAAGATTGGTTGTTTAATTCACAATCTTTTAGATGTTATTGTACATTTATCAAAAATGGATTGACATTTTAAAAAACTACATTAAAAGATTGCCTAATTCATCTTCATTTCATTGGCAGAAATGTGTCCTTTTGACTTTCTACTTAGATTAAAGTATCTACATCCGTTAAGAGTCCGAATAGAAACTTTTAAACTTTTACCTTCAAAGAAATTAATACGTTAAGAAGGTTAACCACATCCGGCAAATTTTAGAAATCGTAAGTTTTATCTCTTTAGTTACGTGCATAATTGATTAACAAGTTTGCTCCCTTAACAATGAACTATTTCACATAAAATAAAAAAACATCATAAATAAAGTTGGAGTTATTATCACTTGATATTCATAGTTTGATACTTATCTCAGCCAGATGGATTGTATCCAAATTTCGTTTGAGTCCTTCTCACCCTTTAAATTGATAAGATAATTAAATTATTTCAACCGGTCAATTTATCTGAGTTTTTTTTCGTATTCCACTCTAGTATCTAACATTTTAATAATTCTTTATTGTACACTGCACTTCAATTTGGAAAGCTTTTGAAAATAGACTTAAAATATAAAGAATTGTTGTTTGAATGCAAAAATGTAAGGAATTTCTTTCTTGTTTGTTTATTGCTGAAAAGGATTGGTATGATATAAATCTAAATTAATAAGATCAACGAAATCAAAAGCCATCAACTAGGTTTTTATAAGACATGAGGCTTACCATTTTTAAATTTCTCGTATTTTATTTCCTATCAGTAGATATTATATTTGGAATGTCTTTAAACACGTAATAGTTTGTATAATTCACCTTTATTTAAATACGCCTTTAAGTTATTATGATCAATTTACTTGAATAATTTCAACAGTGTTTGCTTTTTTTCGTGCTTTGCAAACAATCTATTTTTAAAATGGGCCGTTGGTCTGCTTGTGACAACTTATTCTTCAATCTACGGAAGTAAAGTTATTTCTCTGTTGCTTTCACAATCAGACGAGATGACAGGAAAGCTGAGGTCAATGCACCGATTTTTTTCAAAATCCAGATATTCAGAAATTCCTGCATATTTATAATATATAACAACACTTCAGCAGCAGCAGCAGCAGCAGCATAAGTAATCTACTGTAGTATAATACCGTTGAAAATACTAGAAATAAAGAGATAATGTCATTTTACAAATGCCTGATTATAAAACGATACAGTTGGAATTTAACAAAAAACTTACATTAAAAGGCAATTTTTAAAATGATAAGGCGTGGCTCTTTTTTGTTTGTATTAATTGTTTTTGTCTATGTTTGATCTTTTTCGTTTTTAATTTCGCCGGTAATATGCTTCAGGTTTTCTTCCTTGGATGAATACCATGTTACCCACGTGACAAGCAGAGGTCATAAATAATCCTTGGATCTGGTATAGTCACAATATATTACACATGAAATTGTTTTATATCAATACAGATAAACGTAGGACGCAAATGATAAATTTGTGTCATGATTGGCAGGTGTTACCTTGATAGCCAACATAAGAGACCCGGTCGATCTCCTGCGAATGTTAGTTGTTCTAATTTCAAGTACACAGACAAGGACCAAAGTTACGATGATGCCTCAAGAGGAAAAAAAAAAGAAATGTAGTAAAGAAGACAAAGATATAATCCTCTCCTATTTTAAAAGCTACAACACATAAAAATGAATGATTGCACTTTGAAGATAAGTTTAATATAACAAGGAAAGGAAATCGCGGACGAATCAAGATTGATTCTAAGGAAAGAATGGTTTTCTGAACTTGAAATACTAGAGATATGTGAACACGTAAGTCGTGAAGGAAATACTCAAAAGTTCCTCAAAGGAGCTGAAAAACAAAATCTTTAAAACCACAAGATAACAAAATCCAGTACCAGCACCATAACAATAACAACAATTTTACCACTAGAGGAAAAAACAAAAAAACACTGAAGATAACAAAGACAATTATGACCGAAAATGTATTACCATTACTAGGAAATCAAGACAATAAAAAAATGTCAAATTAGAAACAGAAGAAGTGAAGAAACTATTTAGAAATATCTCAACGGGTGACTTCACTGAACTGAACAATCTAATATATACAGGAGTAAAGTTAACCGTTGACAAACCTGATATACCACAAAGGAACCCAAAAAGAAAAAAAGGAAAGTTCGGTGGGAAATGAGACTAGAAAAAAAAAAAAAAAATACCCGGACATGCAAAAATACCAAGAAAAAAAAAACAATAACAATACACGCACATGCAAAAGTACCAATAAAAACAAAACAAAACAATAACACTGATACAATGGAATAAAACTACTGAGAAAAGACAATAGCAGCAACAGAAACGAAAGATAATACAAATCGAAGAAATAGATTAAAAATATTGATTAATTAAGAGAGAGTCAGAAGTTTCCGAAACAATCAAATAAAAAGCAAAATATGACATTCCTTCCAATATATGTAAAGCAAATTTTACCAAGTCAATAGGGATGGCATAAAGAATATTGAGTAACCGTGTGCAAATGAAATAAAACATTTTTGAAGCAAGCATTAGGAATAGAAACAACACACCAGGAAGCTGAATGATTAAACATGAGATTTGAGTAAAATTAAGAGGCTTAAATACACCTGGATTCCCTAATAGTAACAGAGATACAACTGGATTATATACTAAAAAATGAGGCTATAGATTTACAAAGTCGCAAGGGAAAATAAACCATCTCATGAACATGGACGATATCAAGATTTTCGTCTTGAATGGAAAATACTTAGAAAGCCTAATACAATCTATAAGGATCTTCAGCCAAGACATAAGAATGAAATTTGGAATTGAAAATACGCACTGCTCACTATGAAGAAAGAAAAAAGATCAATAACTGCAACTGCCTAATCAGGAAAGTGTCAGAATACTTGGAGGAAAAAAAGAAGGCTATAGATATAAGGGAATATTAGAATCGGACACCATCAAGCAAACGGAGATTTTTTTTTAAGTAAGAAAAGAATATTTCAGAATAACAAAAGACTTCTCGAAACCAAACACTGCTGTAAAATTCTCACCAAAGTAATAAATACCTGCGTGGTCCTGTCCAGGTATTTATTCCCTTGATGAGATTTCTCCTTGTGGGTTGAAATAAACAAGGAGGAACTCAGACAGATGAACCAAAGAACAAGGACAATCAATAGATGATATAAATAGAACATATGTGTCAGGAAAAGAAGGTTGAATAGGACTAGTCAGCATTGAGGATTGCGTAGATGCAACAAGTCAAGAACTCGAGAAATATACAAGAAAGAGCAAAGAAAGATTAATTATAGCAGCCATTAACAGCAATATCAACAGAAATAAATTAAGGACAAACATTTTTTAAAAATCTAGAAAAAAAACATGGGAAGAAAACAAGTATACGAATACTTAACGATAAACTAAGGAAATTGTACGCGCGATAACTTGAAAATAGCTAAGGAAGGGAAACCTGAGGATAAAAGCTAAAACTCTTTTAATAGCAGCACAAAATAATGTAAGAATAAATAATTATGACTAAGTAAGATTTGATAATACACAGGCAAGTTTAGAATATGTGTTGATAGAGATAAAACAGTTAATCACATGAGTGAATGCACCAAATTGACACAAAATGAATAGAAGAGACTGGGTAGGGAAGGTGATCCACTGGGATTGTGCAAGAGATTAAAATTTGAGCACACTGACAAATAGTATATGCAGAAATCATAATTGGTCGTCGAGAATAAAACGCATAAAATTCTCTTGGGCTTTGAAATATAAACAGACCATCAAATCCTGGTCAAAAGACTAGACCTAATTTTAATTAACAAGAAAAAAGTAGATGTTATTTAGTTGATATTGCCGTTTAACAGAATGCAACCGAAAGCTTGCGAAAAACCGTATTAATATCTGAACATTGACAGTTGTAATAGGTTTGGAATATGAAGTTGGTAGTGATGCTAGTCGTTGTAAGAACACTTGGAACAGTCCACAAGAACATAAAAAAGAGACTAGAGATCAGAGAATTGAAACCATTCAGACCACAGCACTTAAAATCAGTTAAGATATTAGAAGAGTTCTGGAGAGTTGAGACTTGCTGTCACTCAGACTCGATTAAGATACTACCAGTTAGAGTTGATGTGTAAAACTTAAATAAATAAAATAATATGATATCAAGATAAACAGATTAAAACAAAAAATTATACTAACTCATCTGTATTTTCCTTCTTTTTGTGTCTTGGGTATGGCAACTGCATCTGGTGTTAACACTCCAGTTTTGAAGCTCTGGAGAATGTGGAGCCATCCCTTTGATACCATTACTCCCAGGTCCAGTCAGATTTGCAGTTGTAGAAACTTTCAGGGTTCCATCTATGGGCCAAAGATATGTTTGGGATAATTTTTAAAATGATATTCAACATATGCCCTTAAAAAATTGATATTGTAACTAAGTATCAAGTGTTTACCTATTTAACATTATTATGGAGATATATTTCTGTACCGTATACAATTGTTGATCATAGATGCTGAATTGACTTTGGCATAAAATAGCCCATCAAGCCGTAAAACCAACTAACCAATCAACCTATCAATCAACCAGTCTTCTTTCTATCAACTACATATCTTCCTTTTTTGTTCTCATTACATATGCACATCTTTTGATAAATGATGAGGATTTACTGTATTCTATCGCTGTAGTAGTTTGGAACATCCTACAGCATCATTCAGTACTTCCTCATTTGAAGCCACCCTGTTCTTTCTTTTGTGATGGTCCTTAGCTCTCTCGGTCACTTTTGTTTATAAATACATAATATAAACATGCATGCATTTTTTCTTTATTTCTTTAATTTGTCTATCATCACATGTTTAAAAATGATATATCTGTACACAGACAGACACTTAGTTATTTTCTCACATTGTTTACACTCATTGTGTAAAAGTGTGCATATAGATACAGCAATCTTCTTGATTAGCTGACCTTTATTTTGCATCCTTATTTTTATGAAGCTTTGTTATGCTTGTTTCCCCAGTTATTCCAGGATGATGTACAAACTGTTGTGAATGTCTCCTATTTGCTTGATTTAAAATATCAACTAAAATCACTAGGATCGAATAAGATACTGATATGTCTATATGACCTGTTCAAATCTTTATCAAATAACAAATTTGAAATGGAGAGAAATTACAGTGTAATTTTGGCATGCATTTTACAATAAGAGAAATTTATCCTTTTCGGTTTAAATCGTGCATCCCTAGTAAACGACTTTCGTCTTTTTGATAACAATAATGAAAATGGCGCCATTTCAGTTATCGGCCTAACTGCATCTGCATCTAATTATGAAACTTGGGTTTGAAAAGAAAACAGACAAAAATTTATGGGAAATCCTGCTAGGTTGACACTAGGTTGTCTAAAAACTTCGTTCTGATTTTTTAGAAGATTATATAAAAAAAATCAACTAATTTAAAAAAAAAGGTCGCATTTTATTGTATTGTGAGAGCACACATTTTTAAATGGAAAAATGAGTATATTTTGTTTATTGATTCTTACATTGAAGAAAAACGTTTTTAGTTTATTACGCTTTTTATTTAACATAACAAGGCGACTTAAATAAAAAAAAAATATTTACTGTATATGAAAGAATTACTGTTAATGATTGAATATGTATAAAGTGGTTTGCATGGTTTTGTGCTGTAGATTTCTCACTGAATGTCACTAGATATTACTTGGGAATAATAAACGTTATACAACGCAATGGATAGTCAGCGTATTTAAAGTCAAGTATTGAAACTCATTTGCTCTATCTTGGTTATGTTAGTCATTTTAATGTGTGACGTCTAAATAAGTTGAGAAAGAAACTTCTGCTCCGTATTTCTTTGATATATGCTACTTACACACAAGAAAATGTTCCGTTTTAGAAAATAAAATGTGATTGACAATAAAAAAATACTTTACAACAATGTTGAATAGAAATTGCACAAGAAAAATTAACTACTACTAACTGTATCAGAGGCAGATCTTTATTTAAATGTGTTCTGGAAGAATTTAATTCGTTCCTCATGAACTTCTGGGCTAACCTAATATGTTTACACTTTATTTGGTTTACTCAAACTAATCATTCTATCCTCCAAATTGAGATTATTCATATACCTGTAATTCTCAATGTATAGATATGTACAAGTAGAGAAAAATATCATTTTTCAAGTTTAATAATCGCTGAAAAATTCCTTAAGACTTTAATGATGAAAATGATATTAGAAATTAAAGCTTTGTGTTATGTACAGAATTTATATTAGTAACTTTAATATATTATGTAATAATATCCAATCTTATGATAAGTATTTTCCTAAATAAACCATGCAATAGAAAGCAGAACTAGTTTTATTTCACAAATGAAAAACGTTTAAAACTCTTACTAACATTTTCAAGCATACTTCTTTGCAATATTAAATAAGATCCTCATGTTTTTGTATAATAGGGAAATATAAACCTCATTGGAGAGATTTCATTTCACATCATGATTGTAATTTCAACCTTCTAACTATTTTTGGATGCACTTTAAAGATATTTTATTAGATTTTAAGTTGAGAATTTTCACGAAAACTTTCGTTAAAACTTGCTGCTTCAGCAAGAGCCATTTTGCACAAATATAAGAGGACAGTTAATGTTGCATTAAAACACGTACGCACGTACATGCATAGTTATGTGTAAGTATATATTAGTGCTAAATATAGTCATGTTACCGAGTATAACAAAAAAAGAAAAAGAAAGAAAATGAAAAAGCAAAGAACGAAAATGGACTTTAGTAAAACCAAAACAAAACTTAGGAGTGTCATGAAATGCGATTGGCCACCGCGACTTTCTCATTAAACTATTGTAAATACAAATGGAAATAAGTTTCGTACTTTCCAGTCTTTAGTATTTTTTCTTTTAAATGTTCATCTCCCTTAAGTAGATACGTTATGTTTATACTAAAAATTACTTAAACAGCGTAAAAACACCCCAATCATAGAATAAATCCAAAATTATGGCATAAATAACACTAATATTGATAATATTAACAGTTAACGTTGGTGTGAAAAACTCACAAAAGCACAGTTGCAACATACATCAAATTTTTATACAGTCGTCATTGTTCAGAATGAACTGAAAAGAGTAATCAAAACCGTAATTTGATAGATGGCATTATAAGAATTAGATTTTATATCTAGAAATGCACAGTTCTACTGTAGATTCACAAAAGGAATCCCGAGAAAACAGTCGAAATTGAAATGCTAGATAATAGAACGTTTTGAGAATTAATTGAAAATGACTGCAACAAATATCTTGGATTATTTCAATACTACTCAGTAAATCAAGAGAAAATGAAAGAATAAATAAGGAGAACAAAAAAGGTTATTAGAAATAAAATTGAACAGTAGAAATTAACAACAGAGATTAACACATATGTAGTATCAGACAACAAATGTAATTAAATTGATGGATTGATAAATCCAAAAGTTATTGACTAAGCTCTACATAATGACGATACCGACAGTTTATAAAGAAAAAAAGAAAGAAAAGAGCAAGTATTGGCATCAACACCGAAAATTGTTTAGACGGATGAAAATAGAATTTTCAAAATATGTACAACAAAGCAGTGAAAGTAAAATAGAAATACTTGTAGGATTACAGACAGTAATAACTAGATGACAAACGTGGGAACTGAGAAAATACAGGAAGAAAAAAAAACGGAAAAAGAAAACTTTCGACAAATATTTTTAAAAGCAAACAAACGAAGACAAACTATCACAGACATGGTTACACAGAAGACGCCTAAAATAAAAACCAAAATCTTTTCCGAAAAAGAAACTAGACTGTAAATAACACCATAAGTGAATGCAGCAGGTTTTACTAAAGAAAAAGAATATAACACACATATAATGCTGATATGCTGAAAATTGTGCAAACGACTTTGGTTTGACCATATAAACAATTGGTATCATTAGGAATAAAATATTCTGGTATATCGATATCAAAACCAAATATGTTAACTAAACGAGAAGACTGGATTTAATTGTTGTAAATAAGAAAAAATAACTTTTGCAAGATTTTGGACATGGTAGTACCAGAAAACCACTGGATTAAAGAAAAATACCTGGACCTAATCCAGAAATGTGAAAACTGTGGTATATGAAAGTTATACTTACATCTATAATAATTAGCATACTTGAATGAATTAGAGATTTGAGAAAGGATTAAGGTTTTCCAGGACACGGCAGTGCCAGTGTATGTGAGAATACTGAAAAAGATGCTGGAAAATTAAACTTGCTATCACTCAATCGTTAATTATAGCTAGCAAACATTAGGTATGAACATACAAATTAATGAAATGTAATACCAAGATAAGAGGAGTATGAAGAGGGTGGTGACCAATTTATGAATACAAACAAAAAGCCAACCATCATGAGAATTCAGGAATTATACACAAAAAAGGAATAAAAGTTTGATTAAAACGATTAAGGATTTTAATGAAGATATAAGAATGAAATTCAATACAAGATTTGAGAAGGGTTAGTAATCGATAAAAAACACGGTGACAACAAAAAAGATTCAATTGCCGTATAAAAATCTACTAAATCGTTAAATGCAAATCGATAGAAATATATTGGTTTGATTTGGTCTATTTGTTTAACGGCATCTCAACTCCCTAAAGGTTATTCAGTGTCTAAATTTGAATAATTTATGAAAGTTTGATTAAAATCATAACTATATTTTCAACATTCCAATCACACTTTATTTTACTATATAATAATAATAATAATAATAATAATAATAATAATAAGAAGAAGAAGAAGAAGAAGAAGAAGAAGAAGATTGAGTGAAGAAGAGTCCTGGAGACCTGAGGAGACTTGCTGTCACTCAGACTCCAGTGAAAGACCATCAGCTAATGCTGATGTGAAAACTCAAAAGGAGTAAATAATAATAATATGTCATGATCGCATACATGGGTTCAAGTTTTTTTTAAATCCACGTCTAAATTGTCACAGTAACTGTAAATGCCTTGAAAAGCTAACATACCGGAATGGATAACGAATCAAAATCTACCCTGATCCAGAAAATTTCTGAAGAATGGATGTCGCAAGGGAAGAGGAACATATTACCAATAATGTATAGATCAGCACATTCCTTAAGAAGTTTCAAATATGTCGGTAAAATGTGGTCATAGCATGGATTGACTACAAAAGGTCTATGATATAGTTGGATTGTTGAATGTTTAAAAATGTGCTAAATATCTGACAAAGTCGTAAAATTCATCACAAAAGCCAGGGAAACTTGGAAAGTGAAATTAACAGCAGGAGGAGAAATACTAGCAGAGGTAAAAATCCATAGAGGCATCTTCTAGGGAGACTCACTCTTATTTCTGTTATTTTTTTATCGCAATGATGCCACTCAACTATATACTTAGGAAATGCACTGGGGTTACAAATTTGGGGGGGGGGTAAATCACCTTATGTACATGGAGAATTTCAAGACATCAATATATTTGCCAAAAAGGAAAAAGAACTGAAATATGCATAAAAAGAACAAGTTGGAAATAATAATATAATAATAATAATAATAATAATAATAATAATAATAATAATGATGATGATGATGATGAACAACAAGAACTAATTATGTCATAGCAAAAATTGACAATACACAAGAGAATAATAAGTGTGGTAATAGAGATGAAACAGTTAATCACATAAGTGAATGCAGCACATTAGAACAAAAGGAATATAAGAACAGGCACGACTGGGAGGTGAAGATGGCCCAATGGGAATTGTGCAAGAGACTGAAATTTCACCCTACTAACAAATGGTATATGCAGAAACCAGAACATATCCTTGAAAATGAAACGCATTAGACTCTCTGTGGCTATACGATACATAAGGATAAGCCAATCACGTTTTAATCCAATTCGTTTTATTCCTGGTTTTAATTAACAAGCAATAAAGATTTTGTCATCTGTCGGATTTTGATATCCTAGTGGATTACAGAGTGAAAAGAACGTGAAGGGCTGGAAAATACTTGGAACTTGCCAGAAAATGAAAAGCTGTAGAACCATGATGGGGACAGTGATACCAATGATACCATTAGATCATAGCAACGCTAAAATTGATCACGATACTTAGTCATGGAGCTTGTCCCTACACTAGTTATTCACCTGCGTATTATTATTATTATTATTATTATTATTACAAGCATTTATCACCAGCTCTAACGGGTGGTGTTTCAGTGGAGTTTGGATGATAGCAAGTCTCCTCACGAGAAGACGTGTAATGCCTTGCAAAATCATCAATGTCTTGAATTGTCGCATCTACATCAATGTTGGCGAGACCACTTCCTCCATCCTTTTTTGACACAGTCTGTCGGTGTCGTCTCTCAAGTGTAGTGCCTCGTGTATTGTCATAAGTTTCCTTGTTTGACCTCTTGACCATTTTAAGAATGGTCCAGAGTATCTTACAAAGGGAACAGCCGAGGTGTTTATTCCATTGATGAGATTTCTGCTGCAGAACTTGATTTCGAGATTTTTTTGTTTGCTGATGCTTTTCTCTTTATTATCATTATTATTATTATTATTATTATTATTATTATTATTATTATTATTCCTTGGGAGTTTTTCAAACCTGTTATATCGGGTAGCTTTTTACTGTAGTCTGTGTAACAGCAAGTCGCCTTCGATCTCCAGGACTTTTCTAAGTATCCTAGTTGATTTTAGCTATACTCTCGATGGTTTTTCATCTGATCTCTATTTACTACAGTCTATTTTCGGTTATTGTGGACTTTTCCAAGAGCTCCAACTACAATTGGTATCACCGTCACCTTCATATTTCACAACCTTTTTAGCTATATGGCAAGGTCCTGTTATTTATCCAGTTTTTCGTCTTTATTTTTCTCTTTATGGTCTGTTGGAAGGGAAACATTCACGAAATGACAATTTCTTTTCTTCTTGTTAATACATTAGGTGATGTATTGATCGTTTTGTATCTCAATGTATTTATTTCTCAAAAATATATAAAATACTTATTTTTATTGTAATAAATACCTTCTGAACGGTCTAAATTAATTTAATACTTGAAATTAATTACTTCTCGATCAGCCAAATTCTAATACTTTTTAGGTGATATTGTGATTATCTTCAACAAGATCAATATATTCTATCCCTCTACCTCTCTTTCTCTCACTCACACACACACTTGAGAATGCTCTTGCGTACACACAGACACAGACATGAAGACGCACACAAATCAGGAGTACAATATATTTTCGATGCATTCATTTTGTTTTCTTATATATATTCTCCACATCCTGGCAATAATTGAAAGATACTCTGAAAAGCCTCCACACCTTCACAGAATTTTGGTCGATTTTACAAACTCTATAAGAAAAAATAGTTGAATCAGAAAGTACATAAATTATGTTTGATATCTGAATTATTAATGTGCCGCATTTCCCTTTCTTATTGTCTCAAATTATCGTGAAAAGTTATTTTTCGACGATGACAGGAGAGGGCTTAATTCATAAAAAAAATCTAATGGAAAACAGACAGGCCATACAAATGCTCGTAAAAAGTAAACAAATTAGCTAATTTGAAATCCATCCTTTCTTTCGTTTTGTGGGTTTTTTATATAATAGGATTCGTTACTTGTCTGACATTAGTCATTTTGTGTTTGTTGAGAGAAAAAAATGTTTATTCGAACAATGTGTATAAACCACTTTCTTTACAATAGACAAAAAAGTATGACGCCAATTTTTAGAAATTTCATTCTTTTAAAAACCTTATTATAAATTTCACAATATATATATATATATATATATATATATATATATATATAAACGTACACACAGAAACACACATATGTGTGTGTGCATATTTCTATGAAAATTTAACTACATATGTCTTATCTAATATTTTTCATGTTACACTTCTTTGATTATTTATTATTTTTATGCATGCTCTCTCTCTCTTTCACTCACTCACACACACACACACACACACACACACACACACACATATATATATATATATATATTATATATATATATATACTGTATTTAGGTGACAGAATTTATTGTAGACATATTTTATTGAATATGACAGACAAGGATTTAGTGTTTAGCTTTTTATTCAGATTTTATTGTTAACGAAGGATACGTCATAACTGTGAATGTAAGCAGTTTAAAAACTGCAGTTTCTGGTATTGTAATCCGAGTATGGGTACTTTCAACCCTTGTTGGTCGTTGTCGATGATGTGGATACTCCTTTGTCGTGGAGTGCTGGATTAATTCTGAGTTTAGGGAATTTTTAAGTGGGGATGTTCATCATGTTCAAGTGACGTCATCTGATAGCTTAGAGTAAACTCGGTGCCAGCCATATTCCAATAGACAATGGGTACTATGCTAACAGGGTTAACAGATGTAGCTGCTTACATCGATGAAATAATTATAATTCCATTTCAGAAAAAATCCTACATCTAAATGGAATGCTTGACCGAATTCAGCAATATGGATTCCGTTTATAGGCAGACAAATATGCATTCTTTTTAACATCGATAAAATATCTAGGATTTATTTTTGATAAAATTTGTTGTAGACCAGACCCAGAAAATTTTTACACTATTTCACATTTAACAATATCGACTAATTTAACTACTCTACGCTATTGCTTCGGTCTTGTGTATTTCTAACAAAAATGCACTGGATACGCGATCCCTTCAATCGTCGTTTGAAATAGATGTACCATGAAACTGGTCAAGCAAATGTGAGTTTGCTTTTCCTAGAAGTAAGTTTTTAATACGTTCTAAATTACTACTAACCTATTACAGTCCATCTATAGATATCGTAGTCTGATTCTTTGAACTATGGAATCGGCTCAGTTATTTCACACATTTTCTTGACGGAAGTTAAAAGGCAATTGCTCATACATCCAGACCCTTAGAATCTATTGTGTGTAATTATGATAGATCGAAAATAAACTTAGCAATCGAGTTTGCGGCCCAAAAGTTTCATTAAACATGTCACCCATGTTAGTATTTTGGGATCCAAGAAAGGTATCTCAATCTATACAGCTAGCCGTTTGCAATTATTTTTGATTGACTTCTCCATCAAATACCAGTCGACTGATAAAATCGGCCAAGCAGATGCATTGTCAAGACTCATGGATTCTCATCACAAACAACCGCGTTGGCATCTTCAGCCAGATTACTACCAGTTACTGCAGCAATAGTCCATGAAGCTGCTACCCGCGACCTATTACAAAAATATCAATTTCCATCGCACACATAGGCCAACGGTATGTCCCAATCGATAACTTTAATCTTTTTACGTTGATCATATTTGTCTGAAGTCAACGGTGTTGTTCTTTTCGTCGAAAGTGTGGAGATACTATTGAAACTGCTAACCAAAGTCCTCAATTTAATTTTGGGAACTAAGGAATCAGCCATATTAAGGCCTTAACTCGCAGTTACATCTACTTGTCGAATATGGACGAGCAGTTAGAAATTGTTCACACTTGTTCTAAATGTCAACTAGCAGCAAAGTCATCCCGGAAAATAAACTGTGTCCATGGCCTGTTCTAAAACCACCTTGACTTTGTGAGACCTATCACAATGGCCAACATTATTTGATCTTAATTTATTCTTATAGTACGTGGCTGAAATTACCCAACAGGAATCGCACTACTTCGGGTGAAACTATAATAAAACTAAAGCAAGTTTTGACCGATTTTGGGTACCTGATATTTTTGCCTCAAATAACGATAGCGAATTTTCCTCGGCAAAGTTTTCAGCCTCCTAAACGATATTCAACAAATCCGGTCACCGCTATTCTATCCGAAATTGAATGGACAGGTTAAGCGTTTTAATATTCAAATAAATATTTAATTCTCAAAGGAGAGAGGACTACACCGGAAATCATCCAGATATTCTTAATAAGCTACCAAGCAACTCCAAACCAGAATGTACTGAACAGTAGCTCATCTGCCAAAGCATTTATGAATTGGAAGATCCGCCTACCTGTTGACGTAATTCGCCCAGTTCCACGCGATTTTCTCAGGAGAAATACGGTTATGGGAAAAAATTTAACCGCAAACATGGCGCTGTACAGCATGTGTTTTTACGTACCCACAAAAGACTATTGCGGTGGTGTTTAAAAGTGGGCACAATATCACATTGAACACCGTACTATAACCTATAATTTAGACGTACAATATTCTATCTTGTTGTGACAAGCATACCAACTACGCCCTTCACGCCCTTGAGTGATTGAATTACATGATTAAGGCCTTCTACTCGATATTTTGTTGGACAATTTTGAACTTCCTCAGAATTCCCAACATAAACTGAGGATTGAAAAAGGCTTATGGGGACATAAAAACAAGAACAAACCGCATTTGAAAACAGGTCAAACCACACCAGATCGACCCACGCCAACATTCGTACGATTAAATACCTAAAAAGTAAAGTGTTAGAAGGTCTCTCCTAACGAAACTACTACTTGTGCACCCCTAGTAGATACAAATTGGATCATTCCATTAATCATAAATGCTGTTAACACAACAAGAAAGGGAGATAAAGTAAAAATAAATTGGCCACGATAGTTCAACAATAGACCGATGCCAACATCGCATTTGTTTTTTCTTCACCCGTCTAACAAGACAAAGGGAAATGGACTTCAAGCGAGAACACAGCACTTTCTTTATCCTTGGTTCATTTGAATAGTATTAAAACAAATCTTTTAAATTAAATTAATGTAAATTTGTATTGCAATCGAATTTGTACAAATCGAATTACTTATTTCAAAACTTTAGTTCTCTAATATCTGATGCTGCTGTATGAAGATATATTGTAGAGTATCTATCGTCTGTCTCTCCCACAGTTATATACATAGCTATTTTAAGGAGTTTTTAAGGGAAAGTTTTTAACATGTTGATATCTAGTGTTGTGATCATGTGCTCTCTGTATTCCATCAGCAGTGGAAAATATATTACGTTGTTAAGAAAATTCCCATGCATTAGAGAACGTTATAGAATTTCCAGATGTAGAAAATTTGTGAAGCATTTCAATCCATAATAGAGAGGGGCTCTTAGTCTTGACAATAACCACATGAAGGCGTTCATAATTTCAGAAAACATTGTTTCTTGCAAGCCGTTGAGGATTGTCAGCTGTGGGGTTTTCAAACTGAGTGTCATTTCAGTTGAATCAACCAGGAGGTCAGAAAAGAAACTATCGGTCGTACGTTAACTTAATAAGGGTAATCCATACGGTTACACAATGAATTTGGTATATTGACAAAGCTCAAGAATGGGAAACCATAAGCAGAAAGCAAATTTCAAGCGGCTATGGAAACCAACAGTTGAAATTACGTAACCGCTAAATTGCCTTTACTCATTATTTTGATTTGTTTTTCTGTAATAAAAATCGGAAATTAGGAACTTCACTCTCTAATCGATAACAGCCGAAGTCGTTATTTGAACACATTTCATTGCTTAATTTCAATGAATTATACCTATGCATAATTGGACATCCTTATTACAGATGATAGTGCTTGAGAGACAAAATGTTGCCGCTGTAGCACTGTCAAAGCCTGGGTTGCATCCGAAAAAGATTATAGGTTTTTGTTTTTAACAAGATTATCCTGATCAAAGTGTATTAGAGTTGCAATTAGAAGACAGCTCACAACTACTCAAGTTTCATTTGTCCACTACAATGTCGGGCAAATAAACCTTCCACGTTAATCTAAAAGTGGAATAGAATTGAAGTAGAAAATTCAACTTTCTACTGTTAACCACGTAATCATACAATTAATTAAGGAATAAAAGTAAATTACCGTGTCTCATTTGGTTTGAACATAACCATTAGAAAGATTTATTCGTGCGATGAGATGAAAAATTACCGTTTCAAGCTGGATGTTATAACATTGTATCGAAATCAGTTTAAGAATGGTCGTATGATATCTTCCTCATCTGAGTTATTGTAGTATAACTAGAAAATTACTTTTTAAACGAGACAATATTGAGAAGAGAAATTTGGGGGCTAATAGAGATGCTAGACAGATTATAACATAAGAAAATCAATAAAAGCAATTTTTCTAATTCTAAACAATTATAATTTAGATGATAGAATATCATATCTGCTGACCGTAGTGCCCACTATTTCCCTAAATTTCGATTGAAGATTATACTCGCGTAAAAAACTTTTTAGCATGTTTGAGAATTTTTAGCTATTACTTGTGAATATAAAAATAAGAAAACAACAACAAAGCCAACACATACTTAAAGTAACAACTGTGGAGTTGAAATTTAATTTAAGGCATTTCATACATTTCTTATTTTTCTATCTATATTACCGTTTCCCTTAAAACAACAACTATCTTGTCATTCTATCTTCATCAGCCGCCTAAACTAATCTACTTAAAACTTTTTTTTTGATAATTTCTCTTCCAATTAAGATATTTAAGGTAGACGTTTACAATTCTTACTGAACTCTAAATAAATTCTAAATCATCTAGATTAAGTATAAGCGTTATTGGTTAAGAAGTATTCTAAAATGTTGGATGGTGGAGGAATCCCAAAGGACATCCTCTATGCAAAGCTTTCGTCTGGTAAGAGACAGAGTGGTCGCCCCCAGCTGCGTTTTAAGGATGTCTGCAAAAATGATCTCAGGTGCTTTGGCACTTGCTGAGAAAATTTGTCTCAGGACCGCCCTCGATAGCGGACTGTTCATCTCTGAAACCCTGGCGCAACACTATGAAGCCAAGAGGTCCAGAAGAAAGCAGCGGCAAAAAATGACCGGCACATCAACATCTTCAGGGATAGCCTTCACATACGACATTTGTGGTCGAGAATGTTTTTCGAACATTGACATTATTTCAAAACTTTAGTTCTCTAATATCTGATGCTACTGTATGAAGATATATTGTAGAGTGTCTATCATCTGTCTCTCACACAGTTATATACATAGCTATTTTAAGGAGTTTTTAAGGGAAAGTTTTTAACATGTTGATATCTAGTGTTGTGATCATGTGCTCTCTGTATTCCATCAGCAGTAGAAAATATATTACAGGAGGCGCTGTAACTTTAGGGCACAAAAACTACATTATACTTCCGAGACCGAAATACCAATGATAAATAAAAATGTTACAAAATATATATAATATCTATAGTTTATGTATATAAACTTTATTATTTGTGCGCTCATAAATGTTCTTACTGTTTTAATCTTACTTGCTTAAAAGATGGGTGTTTCAGTTTGTGAAAGGCACTACCGGAATCAGTAAATAAAGTAAATATGAAAAATGCTGACCAAGAAAAATTTAAGAAAAAAAAAAAGATTTTTATATGCAACTTCTAACTTTGGGAATATTTTATTTCATTTTATGCTGGCAGTTTTTCTTACATTTGGTTATGAAATCAGAATATGTAGTGATATATAATTCACGTTCTTTGTGTAATTATTTGCAGGACAGCTAGTTATAAACATAGTTGCATGGAGAGATAAGAATAGAATAAGATACACAGAAATCTGCCTGCCATAATATGATACACAGAAATTTGCCTACCATATAGTTTACTTATGCGTGAATATAACTGGATTATAGAAATATTCTGAAGCATTTATATCCAGACGAGAGACCGACCTCTTTCAAAATCTGAATTTAAAACATGGCTTTTACTTGGAATCAAATATCAACAAGTGAGGGAAATTTGATAGCATTGTAACAAAAAAGCGTAATTTAGATAAATAATGACAAACAAACCAAACAAGAAGTCAAGCGAGAAAATAGAAACATACTTATATTTAATTAACAATTTTATAATTAACTATATATCTAAATATCCATATATTCGCATATTTAAATACATAATCTGAAAACATCCACTAACACATCATTCTATGTAGGTGTGTTAGCAAAAAGAAATATCTCTTTTATGTGTTAGCAATGTAATGTGTTAACAATGAACACTTAATCACAAAGATTTCTTCCTATTGGAGAATGTCTTGAGAGATTTATTGGAAACTACAGATGCATATCGAAAATTGGTTTCAATAAAATTTCTAAAGTTTAACGTATGCAAATAATTCTAAGATCTAATCGTGGATTGCTAGACGGCTAAGTTTGAGTTCGCGCGTCATTTTGTTTTGTTTTTGTGCGGATTTTTATTACATTCATGTAATTTTAAAGTCCTAGTTTGTGTGTGTGAGTGTGTTTGTGGATGTGTGCAAATGTGAAAGTAAAATCCCGTATGAACTTTTGTAGCCGAAAACTTCTATTCACAAAGATGTTATTGTGCTTACTGTATTTATTCTTTTTTTCTGGGAAATAAATAGTAGGCCTTACTTCGAACTCTGTCTGTGTCTCTGTCTGTCTGTCTGTCTGTCTGTCTGTCTCTGTCTCTGTCTCTCTCTCTCTCTCTCTCTATATATATATATATATATATATATATAAAGATAAATCTAATGAGTCAGACGAACCTACTAAAAGTTTCGCTTAATGCTCTTCAGGGCTTAGATCTGATTAAAGAGACTGGGGAGCAAACGCATTAAATATAGTACTTACCACCGTGATACAAATAAATCATTTAAATTAGCATAAACTAAAACGACCAATAGAAAACAACAAAAACAAAGAACACTATTAAATCTATATTTTATTATATTATATTTAAATTAAAAAATATTTATTTTTTTAATTTTATATTTTTATTTTTATTTTTAAGTAAATTTGAATCTACTACATCAGTTCTAATGTATACCCTTTAGAATACAACAATACCGTTAGAATACAACAAAGCAAAACCTAATCGCATACGCAGAAACACACCTTAATTTACAAAAACAAGTGGAAGCGAGATTCAACTTGAATATTTACACACATGCACTCACGCATAAAAGCGCACACATACCCGGATTTACAAAATTAAATGAAAGTAAATGAATAAATTAAATTTGAAAAATCGGTACATTAGATATCTGCTTTAATATGCTCTGTGGCGTTGCCGACAACAAAATGCTATATTGTGCGGGAGCGTAGGGAACACTATCCTATAGTGAAACTGCTGATGATGATTATGGTTGATTGTCTTAGAAGGGAATTAAACATAAGAAAACTCGGGCGTTTTATTTAACTGAAGGCCTTTCATAAACAGGAGTTCTAATCATTTATTCATTTGAGGTTGTGGAGAGAGTTGGATATATTGCAAGTTACGGTCACTTGTCGCAATAATTGGAAAGCTAGTCTTTTTTCATTCGAGATGAATCTGTTAAGAACAAATTTGTCTCATCTCAATGGTATTTGCTTCTTCAAAGTTCTACTATCTGTGCGCCTCGACTAACCGCGGGAAATGACTGATTTCCTAGATAAATATTCCGGCTATCTTTTAGGCAACTCGTCGATTTGAACACGTGCATCCATGTTTTCGTTATAACGGAAGGCAAGTTTCTTGAAAATACCATACGTAAACATCACTCATATGCCGATAAGTGAGGAGCTGGCATATCAACTTAACAAAGCTAACTCATATATATATATATATATATATATATATATATATATATATATATATATATATATATATATATATATAGTGCGCAACAGCAGGTTTCGCAATATCCATAACACATCAAAGGCAAATTCTATAGTCAACAACTCAACCCCCTTAAATGCCACCTGCACATATCACATGACCCCGGTCTCATCAACAATATCGAATACCTCCTGGTTTTTGCTGCTTTTAACTCATAAATTTTCAAAAATATGATTTTATTTTTAACTTTTTTTTTACCTCCCTGTCTTTCCACATTTCTATGGCCCGTAATAGCAGTCTATATATATCAACAAAGATTACAAACATCATTTACTGTTTTCCTTTGTGCAACACTCAGGAAGTTCTTATAAAAATAATCTACCGTTAATATCAAAAGAGTAATTTTCAATTCACACACTCACACACGCCCGCGCTCACTTATCCAACCCCTTCGCACGATCAAGACGCTGAATTTTTAAGCGGAGTTTAACTGGTTTGAACTCAGTTTTCCTTCTCTTAGACCGGTTGCCATACCAAGGTTAAAGAGCCCAGTCTGCCCTGCTATTTTCCAATAACTAGAGGGAGAATATTGGGATTCATACCTTCCCCAAGCGCATTAGCCTTATGTGAAATGCAAACAACCGATTCAGTATTTGAACTTGTCCATTTCCAAACAACGATTACCATTATACAACCGCGAGCACATCCATATGAGTGTGAAAATATGGAAATACGGCGGTTTTCTTTAGGAAAATACTTTATATTTCAAATATTCTTTTGATTACCAATTACGTAAAAAAAACACAACGTTGCTAACGAAAAACAGAATATCTTTTTCTGATACTTTTTCATCTCTCGGTTCATTTCGAGAAGATTTACATCAATTTTTTCCATCCTAATGTCTTGATGAAGGTCTAAAATAACCGAAATGTTTTAACATCGACTTTATTATCTAAAATGAATTTATCTTTTTGAAATACTCTGTTTTTTCTAATCCCCTCCCACCATAAAGTTTAGTCATCGAAGAAGTTTTAATCGTTCTTTAATCAATCCCTTTTGGTGTCACCAGCGATCAATGCTTTTTTTGGGTAACAACGGAGTCTTGTACCACTGTACTTGCTCGGGTTTACATATGTTCGGGTTCAGATATCAACCAAAATATCTCATAATTTAAAGGATATTTAATATTGACGAAATGCAGAAATTTCGTCTCATTGCTGTGTTTATTTCAAGGTTAGTATTACTTTGTAAGAATAAGAAAAAAATATTAAAAATAAGCTTTTCTTTAACAATCTAATGACCTATTACTTAGAGATTACATGTCTCCTCTGTTTATTATATAAAAACAAGTAAATGGGTTATAATTGTTTGTTTTTTTGCCTTTTTTTTGTATTTTTTTTGCTCACAGAAATTTTCGTTACTTCTCTTAAGAAAAGTGAAAATTAGTACTTCAAATATGATACAGTGGTGGTCAAAAAAGTTTGTCTCATGTTCCTTGAAAGAAAAAAAGAAAAAAAAAGAGAAACACGTGTACCCATAAAATAGTGTTATATTTCATATATATTAAGAATCCCAATTTTTACTACTAGAGAGAGGCTGACCATACCTTTGGAGCTATGGTTATTAAATTATTTCATTCTAAATGAAGAAAAAAATCTAAATGTTATTTTTATTCATTACATACATTTTCTGTTACACAGATCGCACCCTTTTCTCCGTAAGAAAACTGTGATGACCTGTTTAATCATTAAATATCCGGACCGTTATTATAATACTTTTTCAACGTCTGCTCTAATGTGTTCTTAAAATTATCTATATATAGTTGCTTGGCAGTTTTATATAGTTGGGAAAGACCTGCTGACAATACTTCACAATCTTAGGATAAGTATAATGTATCAAAATTGAACTTTTACTTTATTCAAGAGCGTCCCGTCTTCTGACATTAATTTTCCTCCATTTTTATTTTGGCACCAAATTCTGCGGATTGTTAACATTGTTTAATTGACATGGGATTACAGACAGGAAGAGTGGCTTATTTCCCATGTCAAGGTTTCTCTAGAAAAAAGAGAAAAATGTGTAAATAAATTTATATCATGCCAATTTGTTTAAAATTTCATTGCTAAGATTTTATTTGAATTTTTATGTTCTAATTTAGTGACAACTACGTAATATTTGAGATTGATTTTTATGTAATATCAAATCAATCTAAATGCTTAAAAATCCTATTTATAATGAATATTACGTCATAGATAATCATAAAAGATTTAAAGTCAGAACTAAACTCTATTGGACATGTATTCTTGTATCATTTTCATACTAATACTTTTCTATCACATTTTCTTCAATAAGGATCATTTCCACTACATGATAAATATTAGCCCCTTTCTCTTTTTGATCGTTTCTCTCTCGTTTCTCTTGAATGAATGGCCCTTTAAATATCAACACATATTTACATCTCCCTTCTAATTCTAAGTGCGCTTAAAGAAATCCAAAAGAATACAATTTTTTACCTTTCATACGAATGTAAACAAATTTAACGTGTATTATGTTTACAGAACTTTAAAATTATGTGTACATTATTTGTAAATGGTTCGAAGAAAATTTTATTCGTTCTTTATTGTTGTTTTTCGTGTAAAAGCGCATTTTTCAACTCTGTAGTTTTTTCATTCAGTTAAACATGAATTTATGCAATGGATTCATTTTTTGATCACCAAGCAGAAACAATAAAAATCTTAACCGGCAACCAAATAGGACGATCTCTTACTAGAACTAATCCCCATTGTATCATTGTTTCTATCAAATTTCATGACGTTCTGAAAAATATCAGATTACTTCTTAGAATGGCTCGATGCTTTTTGTGTTCCTTGACTATGTTTCACTTACATTCTACAGTGAAAATGCCAAGGATGAAATTAAAAACCATTAAAAAGAGGGGAATGAGAAAAGAGATTAAATTGAATTATAAACACTGTAAAATCAGTTGAAAGGACATAAACAAGAGTTAAATATTTAAGAATGAAGTGAAAATATGCTAAAGTGTAAGGAATTGAAAAAAAAAGGATAAACAATGAAATATTTGATTTAAAATCGAACTGAAATAACAGAAGGAAAAAAATACAAAGAAAATAAGTAAAAAGACAAACAAAAAAATTAAACAAAAAAATCAAAAAGAAAATACAAAGAAAATAAGTAAAAAGACAAACAAAAAAATCAAAAAGAAAAGAATAATAAAGGATAAAGGAAAGAGAAAGGATGATATAATTTACAATATATGGACTTTCGATTAAATCATGATGGGAGGTGGAGGAGAGGTAAAAATTGGTGGAGTGAGGTGACATAAAAAGATAAATGACAGATGTCAGTTAAGTGTTGAAGGCATTAAGCCAATCATTCAAAGGAAAAGTAGACAAGTGGGCGGGTGAATGTAAACGGCCAACCCCCCAACGAGAACAAGTGCTGCCTGTGCACGTTTTGCCCGTCAACAACAAGTGCTGCACATCTGGCGTAGGCAGTTTGCGCCTTCAACTCGGCGCATTGGTTTACAGGGCGCAAGATTTTCCGCTGACTGATCAACGCTTTTTAACAGCTCGACTTACGTACTAAATGTAAAAAAAAAACTTCTCTATCTAAAAGCAAATTAATCTTTTTCTCCCCAATTGTTTATTGAAGTTATTACAATTAATCATAATAATAATAGTATTGGTAGTAAACGTATCGTATTTCAGTTATTGTAACATAAGAAATATTTCAAGTTATTATTAATTACAGTGTATTACAAACATAACAGAATTACTATTTTTATGTATCTTTTTAAATATTGGTAATATAAGTTCAAACACATTTTGGTACGAAATTGTATACATGAAACACATCACTGGAAAAAAAAACGAACTTATCCACTGTGGCAAAAAAGTTTATGACACTAATAATATGCCCCATTAATTATTATTTAGAACCCCATAAATTACTTATTATTATTATTATTATTATTATTATTATTATTATTATTATTTTATTATTATTATTATTTCACCCCAGCTTTAACTGGTAGTCTTTCACTGGAGTCTAAGTGACAGCAGGCTTTCTCGGGTCTCTATGACTCTTCTTATTCGAGATCATCTTAACCATGCTGTATGGTCTCGATTCTTCTGATTTCCGGTTTCCTTTCCAAGTCATTCCAAGTGCACCTGTTACAATTAGTATCACTGTCACCTTCATGTTCCATAGCTTTTTTTCTTCTCACTGGCAAGATCCAAATATTTGTCTAGAGGATTTTATACATCTCATTTTCTAGGACAGGTTCTGGTTTGTGCATATACCATCTGTTAATATGGTCAGATTTTGATCTCTTGCACAATTCCCAGTCGATCACCTTTCCCACCTAGTCAGTTCTACCTTTGTACTCCTTTTGTGCTAGTTTATTGCACTCGCTCATTATGTGATTAAAAATTCATCTGTCACAACATAAATTACACCTGATATTCTGTTATGTAATCAGTTTTTACTTTGATATATTAGTCTTTATGACATTATTTCGAGCTGCTATTAAAAGACTCAATTCATCTCGTGAGATTTCATCTTCTTATCCTCTTCTGGTCATCTGGGGTGCAATTCCCTTATTTTTCAATTAAAGTATCTATAGAGTTGTTTTTCTTCCCATTTTTCTAGAGTTTTTGAGAGTGTCTTTCTGTTTATCCTTATGTTATTTCTATTGATATTGCTGTTTTCTGTATCAAAATCTCGTTTTTAGATATCGTTTGGGATATTCTAGTTTGTATTATCGATTTTTTCCCTAGTATTTCTATTTGTTCTAAGATTTATCTTTGATAATAATTTGTAAAGTCTAGTTTCTTTGATAATCATTTGTAAAACCTAGTTTCTTTCTCAATCAAACTAGTAGTATATTTCCATTTTTATTGTTCACTTCCTTTTATCTTCTATTTAGTGATTTCTTGTTCTTTTATATGTATAATTATTATTGGTGGTGATAGTAGTAGTTAATGCTTTAATAGATGTATTAGAACAGTAAAAGGCACAATGATATGCAAACTAACAACATTTATCAATAAAACTTTCATTAATTCCTGATCCCTGACAATTCCTTTTTTTCTTGATTTTTGATATACACATTTTTTTCTTCACTCTTATGGCCTGAGTTTGCTATGTCAACTATGTATGATTAGACAAACGAAAGTTTTGTAAGTATTGTTAGATAAATATCACCCATGATATCGAGGGTTACATAAGCAGCTACTTGTACTTAAAGTCCATGTATATGCACTGTTATTGTTGTCAACGACATTAAACCTTTTATTTTAAAACATATGCTGATAATGAATCTAATTTTATTCTTATTTTTGTTGATCTGATTCTGAAAAGTATCAACTACTTATATTTCGTCTATTGTTCTCGTGTGTTTATTTTATTAGAACAGACATTTGTATGGAATTGAAGAATGCTAAGAAGGTTGCTTTTCGTGCCATCAAGAACAGCTTTTGGCTTGTAGTTATAAGTTTCTACATTCCAAGCAACCTATTCATTTACCCTGTTCCCAATTTGCTGCAGTTATTATTGAATAATCTACTGTTTGTAATCTTCCCACGTATTTAAGAACAAATATCCTACTAATAAGAATGAACAATTTATTTTTTCAATCTTTTGAGTAGCCAAATAAGTTCTATTTATCTGGATTTTTGAGATGAGGTTTGATAATTTGTATTTGGAATGTAGAGCTAATTTCAATGAAAAATATAGCACATAGCCAATTCGAAAGATGTGATGGGCTTAGCCTCACTCGACCAATTGTATTCAATAGTTTTTTTTTTTATCCTGTATTCACGTCACTTCTGGATCTGGTCCACTGAGTATGAAATGAAAAGTAAACACTGAACAGCAATGTGGAACAAAAGAATTCGTGAAGCAAACGAAATGAACCATTACTAAGTTTACCAATGACCATTTTTCATCCAAAGAATTTGATGCCGTGTATGTGCTTGAATAAGAAGGGGCTTCTCTACTATTATTTCTTTCCAGAAAAGTAAATATTTTGAAAAATATATTGTTTCTAGTTAGACTAGTTAAAAACAGAATTTGACAAAAATATGCAAGAAAAAGAGTGTAGAACTTTATCAGGATAATGCAGGGTTTCATATTTTTTGGTGACAAGGAAAGAATTGCCACAGAATGACAGGAAAGTATTGATTTACAATCCAGATTGATTTGATTACCAGATATTTCACTTTCAGATTATGGTTTAATACAAAATATACAGATAAAATTATCTTAATTAAAAAAAGACGATTCTTTAGAAGGCTACGAAAGGAGGTTTCTATTTTGCCCAGGAAGTTAAAAAGTTCTGTGAAAATTAAATTATGAAGTTTCTTGAAAGATGTCAGATAATATGTTGTTCAAAAAGTCAATTTTTAAAATATGTCTTTTTTCTTTTTACTTATGAAGCTGAACGAACAATTTTGACTATCAAATAGAATTTTCTGTGAAAACGTACCGATGATAAATTTTCTCATAACTTCATTAGAATTAGAACTTGCATTCAGATTTACTTAGTTTTAGTTTTTAGTTTTCGGGCTTTATTTTATTATGGGTTTCCCTTGTGGTTCTTGGGTCCTAAACGGGAACAGCATTAACACACTAAAAATTCCAAGAATGCATTCCTTAGAGAATTTAACCAACTCCAATTGTTGAGCATTGGAATAAAAATGAGTACTTCACCTGACAATAACAAATAATTTCATAGATTGAAAAAATATCATAAATGTATTTCATATATTTATATTTCCGAACGAATATTGAAAAACATCAAGTCTAGTAGAATATGTTTACAGCTAATATCCTTATAGATCTATACATAAATATGTTGTGTATGTCTATTTGCTTGTTTTTTGTTTGGTTTGTTTGTTCGGGTTCTACATCAAAATCTGTTTACTTAAACTTTTTTCAGTTTCAAAGAGTTTCTAAATAACTTACGATATAACTAAACAATGTAAGCAATTTTTCCTTATGGTCTTAGCAATTTTTCTTCTTTTGGATTTAAAATCACTTATCTAAAAATAGAAAACAGATTCTTGGAAAAAGTACGATTGAAAATGAATTATGTTTTATTATTTATTTTCAATTCTATTTTTTTAATAAGTGATTTTTAGAGATCTTTTATAATTATTCGCAACTGTGATATCATTGTTATCAATCTTGATTTTCTTACAAACTGGCGACGTTAACCTGATTGTAAAGGAAATCCACTATCAAAAAGCAAACTAAATTTTTCTCAAAAATAAAATAAATATATTTACCTATAAGAATGAACTACTTCACAAAATTGAATCTTCAGTTCATTTTTTTTTTTTTTTGGGGGGGGTCTTTGTTTAATTGCCTATCAACCTTCGCGGGTAATTTAATACCAAACCCATTCTCACAGAAGAATAGTGGTTGTAGAATTCAACCATAGCTGTTTGGGGGTGGGGGTGTAATGTTATACTTCATTTACTTTTGTTAGTTATATGCGTTGTTACAGAAAAATCCAAAATTTAAATCGAAATCGCCAACAATTTATCTTAGAATGCTATTCATAGTTTGAATTCTTTAAATTCTTATAATCATTAATGTTAATATTACAATTCAAAATATTTAACTAAAACATATCTAGTTGGGATATGTATGACACAAAGTAGTTAATTCCTGTCGTTACTATGAATATTCTATTTAAGATAACACTTTAAAAAAAAATATAGGTTAAAAAGGATTATATTTCTGAGGCATTAAATGATAGGTAATCAGTATTTTATCTAACAGTAAAAATAAGGGTTTTCGAATATTTCCCTTGGCTTTTCCTAACATCAGATGGGAAATGACTAGCGTTAGCGTTTATAAATAATGGAATAAAAGTTAATACAAAGTACAAACATTTACTTCAAAGAAGTTTTCCTTTTCAATTTCAATTGAAAAAATGTTATTTATATTATTTTTGTTCCCAAGTAATTACATATTATAATCATTATGTGAGAATAACATGTGAAATTTTGACAAAATTCATTTTCTTGATACTTTAGAAGACTGATGTAATTTTAAGTTTCATTTGTGATTACATTTAAGTGACATTTTTATTTCTTACTCCCGGTTTGATAGAATCTCATTTAATGATGATAAAAAAAATTGAATACGTCTGTCAGCAGATAAATTGCTGTCCATATGTCTGTAGGAATCTTACCTAACTGATAGTTTCTTAACTATTCCAACTATCTTATCCGCCTGTAAAACATCAACAGTCAGCACATAACTGCAAGGATTTGTCTTGTTTTGGTTTTCTTCATTTTATTTACATTTTATTTACATTTTACATCTAATTTACAATGAATAAAAAATGTAAAAAGCCCATCCAGATTTGCCTGGAATTTTTCCTATTAGGAATATACCTTATTAAGTACTGTGTAAAGAACTGCCAGTATTTTTCTTTTCTTTTTAATTCTTTGCTGATCGTTTCCGATCGTAATGTAGGAATAAAGAACAACGTTAAGTCTGAAGTAATTATTTATTTATTTGATCTTTGTTTTTCTTCATATTGCCATGAATTTTGCCAAGTCATGTAACTTTTGTAGTACAGAATTGGGGGTAACATTTATTTGAAGTAATCCTACTTATATCCTAAATATAACAAGATAAAAATGTTATATTTTTTAGGACCTAAATTAATTACTTCGGAAAAAAAAAGGAAAATTTATGATTAATTCAGTTTTACTGACCGTCTCAGTTACACAAGCATGTATTAGTAAGAGACTGAGTGTAGGGTGGGGGTGACATATATTAAAAAATGAGAGAAAATTCAGAAAAGAGAAAATCAATCATAGTACGTAGTCTAGGCATATATAAATTGTGCTAATGTAGGACTCCTGTGGCAATATCAAAGAAATCTGTGTCACCATAAGATGAACGAACAATTGCTTTCGAGTCTTTGTAGAATATCATTATTGTGGTAACGGTTTCTCTGGGTAGACTATATGCTGGTAGTATTTACCTCGAAACCCTTCAACGATTTGACGAATAGTCCGAATCTGAGAATGGGTCGATTTCTCCGAAACCCATTTTGATTTTTCCTAAGAATATTCTCTATTTCAAGTGGGATGTGATTGAGAAAAATTCATAAACCTGGCAGCTAAGGCATTAAGAGTTTGTAGTTTTTAATGATTTCGAGGTCGCCTTTCTTCGGGAATGGGAGGGTGCAGCATATCTTTCATATCTCTATTGTATTTTGTTTATACATTTCAGGACATAATCGAAGAACTTTGTGGGTATTAGGAGGCAAAAACAGCAATGGTTTCTCCAGTCATAGACACAATTTGCAAATGGTTAGCAGGTAAGGAAAAAGCTCTTAACTTCTAAAAACATTGCAAAGTATTATGTTCTATGGTGTAGAAGCAGAGTTACAGACCAGTGGTGATTTGCAGACGGTATGTGGATCCACAAGGAAGACAATTCCAGAAAAATTAGATCAATTTAGGAGTATTTATTGACTGAAATAAAAAATCTTTTTCAGTATTCTATCACAACGGCTAACCAAATTTCTGTTGGGAAATAATTGAATTGAGTACAGAAGGGTGGGATATCTTGAACATATTGGAGTAGTCATGCAGATTTTGAGGGAAGCCAAAGAAAATATGGATGACCTCGTCGTACTATGGTTGGACCTTATGAACGCATACAGATCTATTCTGCACAAGTTAGTAGAAGAAGCCCTAAGGAGACACCAAATATCAAATAAGATCAGTCATCTAATCCTGGATTATAACAACAACTTTAAGATGAGAATATCTACCGGTTTAATAATTTCCGACTGGCATAGGCTCGAGAGGAGTATCATTACGGGCTGTGTGATCTCTGCTACTCTCTTCACCCTTGTCATAAATATGGTTGTTAAATCAACTGAAGTCAAGTGCTGAGGAACTAAGATTAAGACAGGAGTATAAGGGCCTCTGATCAGAGCATATATGGACGACCTGACCGTCACAACAGATTTGGTCTCGGGGTTCAGGTGAATCCTACACAGTCTAGAAAATAGCTTGGATGAGAATGCAGTTCAAGTCTGCTAAATCCAGTACGTTTGTCATGAAAAAAAAGTGGCGGATAATTTCCGTTTTTCAATATCGGCTACAACGATTCCAGCGTTATCTGAGCTTGGGAATATTTCAATATCACATTAAAAGATACGTCTACCATCTAAGCACAGTCATCGAATTGGAAATATGGCTAACCAAGGTGGACAAATCTGGTCTTCCAAGCCGCCTCAAAACATGGATGTATCAGCGCGAAATGCTCCCAAGAATTATCTCGCATTTGTTCATCTGACTCCCAATGACAACAGTGGAAGCCATGAAAAGGAGAATTAACGGCTATTTTCACAGAGAGTTGGGGCTACCTGGAAGTTTGAGCAGTACAGCGTTATACGGAACCTCAAATGCGCTGCAACTCCCCTTTAAAGGCTTTTTTGGAGGAATTCGCTGTCTCGCGGACTAGAGAAGCACTTCAATAAGTGGCGGCGGTCGGCATCGAAGTCCGCACTGGTAGGAAATGGAGTGCTAGGAATGAATTGGGTATAGTTGAGGAGCGGTTAAGGCAAAAAGCTCTCGTAACAGACGATGGCAATAGGTCATGCTGGACTGGGCTACTTCCATCGTACACATATTCAAAAAGCCAGGAGAAGCAGAAACGGCAACTAATACAAGAGGAGGTCCGAGCAAATATTGAGGATGAAAGGCGATACATGGGAGGACTAAGCCAGCAAGATGCATGGACACGATGGGATAATTTTTTTATGGCGAAACATAAGCTGGTTGAAGTTCTGGCACTCCAACGCCAGGCGAATAAAATTCCTTGTGGAATCCGTGTATGATGTGCTACCGAGTCCTGCGAATTTGTTTACATGGGGGGAAGAGTGAAATACCATCAATGCCATCTTTGTGCCATGAAAGCATAACTATAAAATATTCCTGAGTGCCTGTCCTGGTCAGGGGAGGTACCGTTGGAGACACGATCAGGTATTTAAGATACTAGCAGACACAGTAGATGCTGCGATCCGTGCTAGCAGTTTCAGCCAGAAATGAAGTTAATTTATTTCGTCAGAGCAAGCGACATCCCTCCCCTCCCAGCACAAACACCAAATAGTTGCATGTTCTCATCAGCCCAACATTGGCAATTGAGAGTAGATCACTGGAAGCAGTTGAAATTTCCCTACACCCGGATTTAGTTATCTGGTTAATACCTCAAAGCAATTGTATTACTAGACTTTATATTCCCTTAAGGAAGCTCGAAAATACCAAGAGCTGGTAGAACAATGCCGAACGATCAAATAGCGGGCAGTATGTTAACCTAATTGAGATCGGCTGTCGAGGTTTTCGCTGGAATATTCTTATACATAACTCTAAGTCATTTTGGATGAATGATGGAGAAAAAAAGAAAAAAAAAGCCCACCAAGGCGATTTCAGAATCGGTTCAAAAAAAAACTTCGAGATGGTTATGGATTAAAAGACTAGATCCATGGATCTCAACTACCAACTATGGTATTGAAGTGCTACTGTAGGAAAAAGATTTTTTTTAAGAAAGGTTATAAAAAAGGAGGGGAGGACTGGTGACTTACCGGTTGGAGCTGCTGGTTGAGTCGGGGAGGTTCTGGCACTTGTTGATTGAACACGAGGTCAGAAAAGGATTGGATTATATGGTGTCCTGTCGGAAGTTGGGAGTGAGGTGGCATAACAGCGCCTATATAGTGGGCTTCCCTCCCCGTTCAGATTATCTTTGCTCCCGTGACCAAACAACGGATATAGAAGATTTTTTTCACGGAGTACTTGTTACCAGACCCCAGGCAGGAGTGGGTCGCAAGGGATTATTCCTTTTGCAACCCCGACTGGTCAGCTTGCTCCACCCTGGGTCACCAGTGTTTACTATCTATTTATTTTTTCTACATAGTTTTGTGTGGGGGAGGTAAAATGAAAAAATGAAGGAAAAAAATTAGGGTGTGAACAATGTTGATGATTCTTACCTGTTACCTTCAACCGAAAAGTATTGTTTGCGATCGCGCGCCTTTTCAGGTGTTAGATCCGGAAGAGAGAAAAAAAAAATGAGATTTCGGTTGTTCACGTTTTATTTAGTCACAACCGAAACGGAAGTGACGTATGTCACTTTCATTGGTAACTGACTGCTTATAATATCAACAGCATAGGCTGTAGTAATTGCGTGTTTTTTGTGTGTGTGCGCATGTCTCATGTAGCATAGACCATGATTCCCATTTATATGTTGCAGGTACTTAAAGGATTTTGGGTACCTGGAAAAGCATGAAACCATCCCAGGTAAGTCAGGCCAGATTTTGCCTTGTTTTGAAAAAAATAGATATCTTAGCTAGAGTATGTAAGGTCACTGGCTCCCCTATTATCTTTTTTTTGTACCCCGATTTTTGTTTACCCCCTTCCTATCCCATTAGATGACAAATTCAAAGATCTCCAAGATGTTTGAATTGTATCCCCCCTCCCATTGAGCTTTTATTTCGACTGTGAACTAGTTTTCTGTCATTGGTCAGTGAGAGGCGGATACCCTTACTAATGACCATTTTATTTTTATCAGTATGTTTTATTTTATTCATTGCATTTCGTCGGGATTTCTTTTTACTTTTAAATAAAATTCAATCACCCCCTCTCTCACAATATGTAAATATGGGATTATTTTAGACCAGCCTTACCTCTCCATTTTTACAGCCTTGTATCATGTTTGTAATTTTTTTGCAATAAATAATGCGTTTTTTTTTTGTGTGCAGAAAGATTTGGCTGAGTGGATTTTTAGTGTGTGTGTGGGGCGGGGCTACAGGATTTTGTCGGAATTGCCCTTTTTGTGTAGGTCGCTTGGGAAACGAGATGAGATGGTGTTTGAAGACCTGAAACTCATATCATGTTCCAATAACCCATCATTGATGAGGTGACCATGCGCATTTTTGGGTGTACGGATTACGAATTAACTTGGTTTAAAGTATTATTTTTCAAAAAAAAATGACTACCTGTAGTATTGACTATTTTGAAAAAATACGTTAATTATATATTAATATTAATAACTACGGGGTTTGTGTTTGAATATTGAGCTATAATACTCTAACAAAGAATTAAGGGAACTTTTTTTTTCTTTAAGATATAAACCAAAATGGCGAGAATTTAGTCAAAAAATAAATTTCACACCGCTCGGAAAGTTAATTTGTGGGTAACTGATAGCGCTGTTTTCTCCAGATATAGACACAACTTGTAAGCGGTTAGCAGGTAAGAAAAAATGTCAACTTGTAGAAATACTGCAAAGTTTTAATTACGGTTTATCTTCAAAAAAAAACTTGTTATATTTAATGTTATATACTCTATTCTTTTGTGTTGATATTTTGAACATACAGAATTACGGAAAGTTTTTCTTTAAAATATAAACCAATAATACGAGAATTTGATAAAAATGCAGACCTCAAAGTCGTCTTGGAATCATAAGAGAAAAAAAGAGAAGAGCCATCAAGGCGATATTAGAATCGGCTGAAAACCCTTGTGCGTGGGTATGATTAAATGATCAGAATCCATGGAGCATTGAGGTGCCCACTAAAGAAAACAAAAGGATTGTTCTCAATGAAGTGTGGGGGCAAATGAAAAAATGGAGGAATTTAAAAAAACGGGCTGGGTGAACAATGTTGAAAATTCTTACCTGTTACCTTCAACCGAAAAAATGTTTGCAATCGCGCGCCTTTCAGCGTGTTAGATCCGGAAGAGGAAAAAAAGACGAGATTTCGGTTGTGCAGCGTTTTTATTTAGTCAACAATTGAAAAGCGGTATTTTATGACATTAAAAATGTCCTTCTCCCTTAGCGATGCACTCACTACATGCACCTGGGAAACGTAATATTCATTATCAACACAGGCAAAGATTCAGAGTAGTTACTTTGTGTAACAGAAAACTTATAAACGGAAAAAAAGTGTGTTAGTTCGATTCTTTTTTTCACTTTGTGCTAACAGATATTTGCCGAATTATGCCATGTTATGACTAGGCTTGCTTGGAGAGACGAGTTTATGATTTGACTTTTGAAGCCTATGAAAAAAATTCAGTCATGGTCCCCTTGAATAAACAATCATCTGCTTGAGAGAAAAAGCCGATCCCTGCAACCTTTTTTGGGTTACGATACCCGAATTAAACCCAAAAGGGTTATAGGATTGTTATTTTATTTTTCACAAAAATGACTTGAGAAAATAGATGTTTCATTTCTCGTCTTACTTTCTTGTTGTTTTGTATGTCTGAGTATTGAAGCTATTATAAAAAAATACGTTATATTACTAATAAAAATTTTTATTTATACTACGGGATTTTTGTGTTACACTCTTGAACTGACTATACCTCTTCAGAATCATTTTAAAGAATTAAGGAAAACCTTTTTTTGGCTGTTTCTTAAAAGATACATAAATAAAATACCAAGCTATCAAAATTTCCCTTACATGGCTTCGAGATATTTAGTCGTTATGAATAAATTAGTATGCTCCTCGGAAAGTCAAATTTGTGATTCCAGCAGGTTATACAGAAGCTGATTTTCTCCAGAAATAGTCGTCTAAAACTATGAATTAAAAGATACTGCCAAACGTATCATTTGGTATACTCTTATAATAAAATTAATAAAACTGGCGAGTATATTAAATTATTATTATCTTTACTGCTTATGCTTTGTGTTGATATTTTAACTATGATTAACTCTCACGAGATTCCACTATTCTTATAAAAGATTAATCAAAATGGCGAGAATTTGATCGAAAATGAATAACTAGGTCAGAGAACATGAAGGTTGGATCCACGGGGTCGAATTGAATGAAAAGGAACTTGTGATTCAGCTTTTATTAAGTAATAAGTTAAAGTATAATGATAAAAAGCGACGGAGAAGGACAAAGCGAAGAACAAAAAAGGTCTTCTCGAGACAGTTAGAAATTAACACCACAACATCACACGGACACACCACACACAACACACAAACATATATTAATTTATTTAGTAAACTTAATAGTCATATCTTAATTATATATATTATATAATATTTATATATCTTATATAATACTTTATTGTAGTGTGTGGCAGACAGAAAAAGGTTGTATTATTTTTTATAATTACGAATACAGGAAAACTACGCTTCAGTCAAAACCTACTCGATAATATATAGCAACAGAGCATAGTCTTACCTCGAACGTTTATAAAAGCAAATGATACCGGCTCCATATCATTTGACATAATAATTTCATTCGTGTTCTTCTCCCATGAGGATATCAGATCTTCAAGTGGCGGAGGGAATAGATCATCGGTCATACAAGCGGTGTAGCCATGCGGAAACCATTTATTTGCTGAGCAGCCATGGGTGGCGATGTAAGCAATGCGGGCATGAACCCATAAGCGCGACCAGATTTTCGTTCACGACGCGCTTCAACCAGAATGCTGGGTGCGTGTTAACTTCAATAGGTCAACGGCTAGGACTCCAACAGATTCTGTCAGGTAAACCTTATACTATCTCAAAGGGTGGCGATCTGTCATTTTTATGATAGGTATCAATAAAACAGCTCACAGAAATAACATTACCATGCAACTAAAGTGGTGAGCTCCGCGGTCATTAGAGCTCATATCTTCTTTTAATAATGGAGATTTACGGCTCTCAACTATTATCTCTTTTAACCCAAAGGGTACTCAGTTCTTAACGTCACACTATCCAAAATCGATAAACTAGGTTAAACATAGCATACAATTACACTCAATATTTGGGCCTGGCAAAACAGCAACCTTAACGATTCCTTCGCTTGTATTTTCATTAAAAACACAAGTTTTAATAAAAAAAACCTTGCCAAGGAACGGAGGGATATATTATATATTATAAAATTATTACTTATATATTTAAGAGGTATTCGAAAACTAAGTTTCCATTTCAAATTTTAGTTTATTTATTAACTCCACCTTTTATATAACATTTATGATTGTTAGAGTATGTGTCATTCATGTGTTGCTTGTGGCGCACGTGACACCGCGAGTATATGTTTGTATAAACAAAACTATCATTGAAACAATTCTAATGGGTGTTTTTAACCCCCGCCTCAGGTAATATCTTTCAAAAAAATAAATTATATTAACGCCACCAAGAAAGGGTTTCTTTTTCTTTTCTCCTTTGATTGCAGATAAAATGAATAAAAGTTAGTCCCTATATATGGGTAGAAGCCTTAATATGACCCTGCAGGAATACAGATGCGTTAATTGGTTTAGAAGATAGAAATAGAGAAAAAGGAATACCGTTCACATGTCTCCGTAAAGGCTTTAGATTATGTTATCTATTCTTTTTTTTTATTCTATTTCAGACTAAGCGCCATTATTTTTTTTCTTTTCTCTTTTTCCAATTTGTTTTTGCTGTTATTGTGATGCTTAATTGAATATAAGACTAAATTAATAGTCGAGTCATTTCTATTATCGGCCAGCAGAAATTTGTTTTGACATAGTACATTACAAATCAAATCCATATGGATTCCAATGAAAATAACATGAATAAATAGAGCTTGAGTTATCTTGATATTCACGCATAAAACGCTCAAATATGAAGATGCGTCAGATGAATATTCATATCTAATGTAGACATGTTTGAGATGCGATGTATATTCAAAATGTGTTAGACTTCTACTGGACTTATCTCGCTGTAAGTATATTAAATTGAGTCTAGTCGTAATTTAAAGACTTTAAATCACTGTTAAAGATAATAAGTTTCTAATAGACAAATCTGCCAAGAAAGTGGCTTGAATAGAAGTGTAGTCACAGAAATTACTGTAAGAATTATACGAGTTTACCACGAAACCTATCTAGATGACAGTAGATATATCATTTGTGTATTGAATAAATTCGCGACTAAATGATACTCCTCTTGCTATAAAAATCTGCCAAACGTTTCAGGTCGACATGTGCCTCCGTCCTTCCTTCGGGATATTTCTTATACGAGATTACAAGGAACA